>ONZH01009841.1:0-436819 GCA_900303285.1 Rhinella marina | reverse complement strand
TGTGTTTTTTTATTTTTTAATCAATTTTTTTAACTTTTTTTTTAACTTTTTTTTTTTTTTTTTTCACTTTCTTGACTCAGATCCACTTGGTTCTTCAAGAACCAGTGGGTCTGGTATTTTACAATACACTGCAGTACACTGTATAGTGTACTGCAGTGTATTTTCTTATAGCCTGTTCAAGCTCCTGCTTTAGCAGGAGCTTGAACAGGCTTCCATGGCAAGCCAGACGAAAGCGTCTGGTTGCCATGGTAACCATCGGGACGCTGCCACAGCAGAGCAGCGTCCCGATGGAAGGGAGAGGAGGCTTCCTCCCTCTCATCTGCCCACACCATCGGCGCTGCCAGCGCACGCAGCGCCGATGGGAGAGGAAGGGAGCGCTCCCTCCCTGTTAACCCCTTCCATACAGCCGGTCCCTACGGACCGCGGCATGGAAGGGGTTAAACTGCTGACATCGGTGCTAGCACCGATGTCAGCAGTTTCAAGCAGAGTATCAGCTGTATGCTGATACTCTGCTTGAATACCGCTCGGCCATCCTGAATGATTATTGCGGGCGGCACTTGCGGCAGCCGCCCGCACATTGCAAATCTCCCCCCCGCCCGCCCACCCATCTGCCCACAGCCAATCAGGGGGGCGGGGGGACACCCTGACCTCCCCCTAAATACTGACACTCGGCGGGGATTCGCTAGAATAGCGCTATCCCCGCCGAGTACCCCTTGCCTGCTGTGAATGGCTGGTCTGAATAGACCAGCCATTCACAGCGATCGCCTTTATGGGGGTGCACGGCACCCCCCGAGGCCTTAACTATGGGTGGCTGGGTGTCTTAAACAGCACCCATTACAGCATGTAACCCCCCCTGCACTGAGCAGGGGGGGTTTACATGCAGGGCGTACCGGTACGCCCTGTTGCACTAAGTACCTCGTGCCCAGGACGTACCGGTACGCCCATTGTCGCCAAGGGGTTAAGTTAGTCGTTCTGCATCCCTCTGCTATTTCCGACGCTTGGTGATCTCCTGTTCCCTCCTGAATTTCTTTGGAGGATTTTGCACCCAACAACACCCACACTGCGCTGCTGTTGCTTTTTTTGAAATTGGTGTCAGAAGCTCCACAATTATTAGGAGGCACACTCCTCTTAATAAGTGCAGTACATCTGTACTATAGAAATGAGATCTACACTAACAAGGGAGATTATAAGAAAATGCTCAGATGTTTCTACATTTTTCCATACAAAAAAGTCCCAAAATGGCCCCCTCCATCAGTGTCGGACTGGGGTACCTAGGTCCCACCAGTAAAATTTTTTTTGGGGGCCCACAGTATGGATACATTCAAATATAATAAATAATCTAACAAGTTTTTTAGATGAACATAGGCTGGTTGAGGTGCTGTACATTGATTATATGTATGTAGCGCAGTAAGTATACAGTGTTATGTGCCACTAGTGCAGGGGGTGGGAGATTAGGGGCCCACCTTGCTCAGGGGCCCACCGGGGGATTCCCCTGTACCCCTCTGGATCAGTCCGAGCCTGCCCTCCATTACTGAACATTGGTTGGTCTGACTATGCGTCTGCTTCATCCTCACCATACAGAACACTTGGCTCTGCTATATCTCTGATACTTCACACTGGTTTATCATTTCTCCATATACTGCCCATCATCAGGCCATATCCCTTATGACATCAGCAGCAGCCTCTAGCTCCTCCCACCTGCTCTGATGCTCTGTGACATCACAATGCCTTGTCCGGTGTTCTTTGTGTCGGGGTGCACTTGGGTCTTTTGAGGGTTATAGTTTGAGGAGTATGGAGTTCTGGAGCGTTGCTCTGTTGTTCTTTTCTACTTGCTTTGCTGCTACTGAGGGGAGACCCACCATAACACCTACAGGTAAGTATTAGAGATTGTTTGTCTCCATACATTATGTGTTGTAGAGATCTGGTTATAGGAGGCAGTGTGCGGCATTGCAGCTTAGCCCCATCCACTTGGAATGCACTGAGTTGCAATACCATACACAGCCCATGGAGAGGAGGGGCGCTGTTTTAGGAAGAAAGCAGACTTACCATTTTTTAATCTCTTACAAGCCTTTTATATAATAGATTTCCGGTTACCTAAAGTCACCACCAGGGGGAGCTTAGAGGATATATTGTTCATCGAGCTCTATATAAGCATTTATATAGAAGGCTCCTATATTGTCTTTAGCAGCGGCAGGCAGGATTTTATCATTATCTCTATGGTATTGCCGGGGATTTTGAGCTCTGCATTAGAAAACTGATCTCTGACCAATATAAGCCATACATTCGCAAAATACTAAATATCATTTCTGGGTGAACATTCCCTCTAAACTGATGGTACAATGTATCCAATGTCTTTATGACTTCTCAGAGGGTGAACCAGAGGTGGAATTTCACATTATATATTGTCCTCCTATATACTGCCCATCATTCAGTTCTTGTCTCTGATGACATCATCAGCCAGTAGCCCTGCCCCCAGACAGTACAGCTCTGAGGCTCTGTGACATCACAATGCCATGTCCAGTGTTCTATGTGTCAGGGTGCACTTAGGTCTTTTGAGGGTTACTAGTTGGAGAATATGGAGTCCTGGAGCGTTGCTCTGCTATTATTTTCTATTTGCTTTGCTAATACTGAGGGGAGGCCGACCATAACACCTACAGGTAATGGACGTCATCTCTGGGGAAGGTTGTGAAGGTTTCTTGGGGTCACTTATAGGAAGAGTCTTCTGTCTCCTTCTCTTGATATAATCTTGGTGGTTCAGTAGTCGCCATCATGGATTTCATGTCTTTATTTCCTTCATTCTTTTATGGACAGGGTCTACCCCGGTATCTGTGACTAAAGACACCCCCAGCCCCAAGAACACTGGAGCCAATAACAGTGAGTAGTCAACTCCTTCCTCTCCTGATACTACTCCCATCATCCTCATATGTCTTATAATACGAAGTTAATAACCATCATCTTGTCTCTTTATTCCCAGTCTGGCTCTATGTTCTTCTGGGGATCTGTGGGGTGATATTGGTGACATGCATCACCATTTGCATCTTCTGGTGAGTGTCCATCTTCTACTCTACACATATCTACATATCCCTCCTTCCCGCTATACACTGCACCTGTATATCTGACCTCTGTAGTGGGGGAGGGGGTCATGGGGATATTCTGGGGGTGACTGAATATTGTCCTCTGGAGCAGTTAATGTAAGAACATTTCTCTCTGTCACAGCTACAAGAAGATGAGGCCGTATTACAGACGCCTGGCCGGGAGACTGGAGGAGGTGGTGGTCGAGAAACCAGGTAACAAGGACTTTCTCATCTCATGTACAGGGGGTCCAGGCAGGGCTTAGGGTGACCTCTTATAACTAGAGACCTCACACATTGGGGGGAGGGCCCTACTAGTACCCCAGAAATCAGCAGAATGTAGCGGTGAGACGACTGGTGTCTGCTGATTGCTGCAGGGAAGACATCGGGAATTTCCTGGAATCTCATTGATATATTGTTGTATTACTCTTATTCTTATAGCGATAGATTCTGCTACATCTGCAACCTACTGATGGTTTCCTTTTATATTGCAGTCCTTGCCAGAGCCAGAAGTTATATAGGAAGAAACATCCGCCGTCTGAACCACAACTTGCGCCTAGGAGAGAAAAGAAAGGTGTTAAGTTACATCAGAAAAGTGGGAATGAAAAATCTTATAAACATCGCCAAAAAGAAAAAGAGGAGAAGAACGATAAAAGGCGCGCTGCTGCGGTTCATCTTAAAAAAAGCTTTTAATCATTTCAGAAGATAAAAAATTATGTGTGCAAAAGACCTCACACAAGACGTGCGCCCTACCAAAAAAAAAAAAAATGCTCTAATTCGGACCATTCGGAAATTTATATTCACAATTTGGCCTCCCCTTCCAAAAAAATCTATCTATCTATCTATCTATCTATCTATCTATCTATCTATCTATTGTGAGGCAGTGATAGGTCTCATCAGGAGCGTGCCTCCAAGGTGCCCAGCCTTGGTGGAGTAAAGGCCAGCAGACTGTGTGTTCGCTGAGGTATCAGTGGACACCTTTCTATTTAGCATAGCTGGTTCCAGCTAGTATGGGTCTGGCTTTTACTGGGAACAGGCAATGTGCTGGGTGGGTGCCTGTTCCCCATGCTCCAGTTCGGGACTTCGGGCATGGTCATGTCCAGCATTTCTATGTAATCCTGCTACTGGACTTGGGTCTCAGTCTGGGAAGTGAGCAGTCAGTGTGAGGTAACACTGACAGTGTGTGCTGCGTTTGTTTGACCCGGCTGCGATCCGGAGTTGTTTGGCTGTATCAACTTGAAAGCCTAATAAACGAGGACTTTAATGAACTTTGTGGTGTCCCTGCCTCTTTACACTGGTGAAGTGAGTACCATTCCTTACACTATCTATCTGATAATAAAAAGCTTCTTCTCGATATGACCGTGTTATGGATTCATTTCCTCGTCCAGATCTGAGGTCTGTGTTCCAGATGGAGGAGAAGATGGGGCTCGGGATCTGTCGGTTTGAGGCCGGATCCATAGAGTTCTGTACAGGTTCTTGTCATCCTGTGGGGCTGGGCCCCTTCTCTCTAGGGCCCCAGTTGCATGGTATATCAGCCCCTGTCACTACAAGCAGATTTCCTCTCCACTTACAATCTCGTCCTATGTATCAGCTATATACCGTCAGGACCATGAGGAGAAGTTGACGAGGCTTGGGGGATAGATCTGGACGCGGTGATGGCAGCTCCGACTCCGTACCTGCCGTTATCTGCACTGATAACATGTAGGGGGTGTTCACATGTGGTTAATACAGCGCAGAATCATCTGATGTCTATTGTCAGCAAGAAATAAAAAAAATCCCCTCTGCTCCTACAGTAAAGAGTCTCCTTCTATATTCTTTCCTCTAGATTTAGAAGATGTCTCCTTGTCACGGTCACAATCCTAGTTATAAACAGATGATGGGAGTGATCTCTGTTTAGCTTTAAGGTAGTCCTTTCCTTTAAGGTAGTCGTCTGCATCCCTCTGCCATTTCCGACGCTTGGTGATCTCCTGTTCCCCTGAATTTCTTTGGAGGATTTTGCACCCAACAACACCCACACTGCGCTGCTGTTGCTTTTTTTGAAATTGGTGTCAGAAGCTCCACAATTATTAGGAGGCACACTCCTCTTAATAAGTGCAGTACATCTGTGCTCCAGAACTGAGATCTACACTAACAAGGGAGATTATAAGAAATGCTCAGATGTTTCTACGTTTTTCCATACAAAAAAGTCCCAAAATGGCCCCCTCCATCAGTGTCGGACTGGGGTACCTAGATCCCACCAGTAAAATTTTTTTTGGGGGCCCACAGTATGGATGCATTCAAATATAATAAATAATCTAACAAGTTTTTTTATATGAACATAGGCTGGTTGAGGTGCTGTACATTGATTATATGTATGTAGCGCAGTAAGTATACAGTGTTATGTGCCACTAGTGCAGGGGGTGGGAGATTAGGGGCCCACCTTGCTCAGGGCCCACCGGGGGATTCCCCTGTACCCCTCTGGATCAGTCCGAGCCTGCCCTCCATTACTGAACATTGGCTGGTCTGACTATGCGTCTGCTTCATCCTCACCATACAGAACACTTGGCTCTGCTATATCTCTGATACTTCACACTGGTTTATCATTTCTCCATATACTGCAAATCATCAGGCCATATCCCTTATGACATCAGCAGCAGCCTCTAGCTCCTCCCACCTGCTCTGATGCTCTGTGACATCACAATGCCTTGTCCGGTGTTCTATGTGTCGGGGTGCACTTGGGTCTTTTGAGGGTTATAGTTTGAGGAGTATGGAGTTCTGGAGCGTTGCTCTGCTGTTCTTTTCTACTTGCTTTGCTGATACTGAGGGGAGACCCACCATAACACCTATAGGTAAGTATTAGAGATTGTTTGTCTCCATACATTATGTGTTGTAGAGATCTGGTTATAGGGGGCAGTGTGCGGCATTGCAGCTTAGCCCCATCCACTTGAAATGCACTGAGTTGCAATACCATACACAGCCCATGGAGAGGAGGGGCGCTGTTTTAGGAAGAAAGCAGACTTACCATTTTTTAATCTCTTACAAGCCTTTTATATAATAGATTTCCGGTTACCTAAAGTCACCACCAGGGGGAGCTTAGAGGATATATTGTTCATTGAGCTCTATGTAAGCATTTATATAGAAGGCTCCTATATTGTCTGTAGCAGTGGCAGACAGGATTTTATCATTATCTCTATGGTATTGCCGGGGATTTTGAGCTCTGCATTAGAAAACTGATCTCTGACCAATATAAGCCATACATTCGCAAAATACTAAATATCATTTCTGGGTGAACATTCCCTCTAAACTGATGGTACAATGTATCCAATGTCTTTATGACTTCTCAGAGGGTGAACCAGAGGTGGAATTTCACATTATATATTGTCCTCCTATATACTGCCCATCATTCAGTTCTTGTCTCTGATGACATCATCAGCCAGTAGCCCCGCCCCCAGACAGTACAGCTCTGAGGCTCTGTGACATCACAATGCCATGTCCAGTGTTCTATGTGTCAGGGTGCACTTAGGTCTTTTGAGGGTTACTAGTTGGAGAATATGGAGTCCTGGAGCGTTGCTCTGCTATTATTTTCTATTTGCTTTGCTAATACTGAGGGGAGGCCGACCATAACACCTACAGGTAATGGACGTCATCTCTGGGGAAGGTTGTGAAGGTTTCTTGGGGTCACTTATAGGAAGAGTCTTCTGTCTCCTTCTCTTGATATAATCTTGGGGTTCAGTAGTCGCCATCATGGATTTCATGTCTTTATTTCCTTCATTCTTTTATGGACAGGGTCTACCCCGGTATCTGTGACTAAAGACACCCCCAGCCCCGAGAACACTGGAGCCAATAACAGTGAGTAGTCAACTCCTTCCTCTCCTGATACTACTCCCATCATCCTCATATGTCTTATAATACGAAGTTAATAACCATCATCTTGTCTCTTTATTCCCAGTCTGGCTCTATGTTCTTCTGGGGATCTGCGGGGTGATATTGGTGACATGCATCACCATTTGCATCTTCTGGTGAGTGTCCATCTTCTACTCTACACATATCTACATATCCCTCCTTCCCGCTATACACTGCACCTGTATATCTGACCTCTGTAGTGGGGGAGGGGGTCATGGGGATATTCTGGGGGTGACTGAATATTGTCCTCTGGAGCAGTTAATGTAAGAACATTTCTCTCTGTCACAGCTACAAGAAGATGAGACCGTACTACAGACGCCTGGCCGGGAGACTGGAGGAGGTAGTGGTCGAGAAACCAGGTAACAAGGACTTTCTAATCTCATATACACGAGGCCCAGGCAGGGCTTAGGGTGACCTCTTATAACTAGAGACCTCACACATTGGGGGGAGGGCCCTACTAGTACCCCAGAAATCAGCAGAATGTAGCGGTGAGACGGCTGGTGTCTGCTGATTGCTGCAGGGAAGACATTGGGAATTTCCTGGAATCTCATTGATATATTGTTGTATTACTCTTATTCTTATAGCGATAGATTCTGCTACATCTGCAACCTACTGATGGTTTCCTTTTATATTCCAGTCCTTGCCAGAGCCAGAAGTTATATAGGAAGAAACATCCGCCGTCTAAACCACAACTTGCGCCTAGGAGAGAAAAGAAAAGTGTTAAGTTACATCAGAAAAGTGGGAATGAAAAATCTTATAAACATCGCCAAAAAGAAAAAGAGGAGAAGAACGATAAAAGGCGCGCTGCTGCGGTTCATCTTAAAAAAAGCTTTTAATCATTTCAGAAGATAAAAAATCATGTGTGCAAAAGACCTCACACAAGACGCCCCCCCTACCAAAAAAAAAATAAAAAATGCTCTAATTTTGACCATTCGGAAATTTATATTCACAATTTGGCCTCCCCTTCCAAAAAAATCTATCTATCTATCTATCTATCTATCTATCTATCTATCTATCTATTGTGAGGCAGTGACAGGTCTCATCAGGAGCGTGCCTCCAAGGTGCCCAGCCTTGGTGGAGTAAAGGCCAGCAGACTGTGTGTTCGCTGAGGTATCAGTGAACACCTTTCTATTTAGCATAGCTGGTTCCAGCTAGTATGGGTCTGGCTTTTACTGGGAACAGGCAATGTGCTGGGTGGGTGCCTGTTCCCCATGCTCCAGTTCGGGACTTCGGGCATGCTAATGTCCAGCATTTCTATGTAATCCTGCTGCTGGACTTGGGAAGTGAGCAGTCAGTGTGAGGTAACACTGACAGTGTGTGCTGCGTTTGTTTGACCCGGCTGCGATCCGGAGTTGTTTGGCTGTATCAACTTGAAAGCCTAATAAACAAGGACTTTAATGAACTTTGTGGTGTCCCTGCCTCTTTACACCGGTTCAGTGAGTACCATTCCTTACACTATCTATCTATCTATCTATCTATCTATCTATCTATCTATCTATCTATCTATCTATCTTTCTATCTATCTGATAATAAAAAGCTTCTTCTCGATATGACCGTGTTATGGATTCATTTCCTCGTCCAGATCTGAGGTCTATGTTCCGGATGGAGGAGAAGATGGGGCTCGGGATCTGTCGGTTTGAGGCCGGATCCATAGAGTTCTGTACAGGTTCTTGTCATCCTGTGGGGCTGGGCCCCTTCTCTCTAGGGCCCCGGTTGCATGGTATATCAGCCCCTGTCACTACAAGCAGATTTCCTCTCCACTTACAATCTCGTCCTATGTATCAGCTATATACCGTCAGGACCATAAGGAGAAGTTGACGAGGCTTGGGGGATAGATCTGGACGCGGTGATGGCAGCTCCGGCTCCGTAACTGCCGTCATCTGCACTGATAACATGTAGGGGGGTGTTCACATGTGGTTAATACAGCGCAGAATCATCTGATGTCTATTGTCAGCAAGAAATAAAAAAAATCCCCTCTGCTCCTACAGTAAAGAGTCTCCTTCTATATTCTTTCCTCTAGATTTAGAAGATGTCTCCTTGTCATGGTCACAATCCTAGTTATAAACAGATGATGGGAGTGATCTCTGTTTTAGCTTTAAGGTAGTCCTTTCCTTTAAGGTAGTCGTCTGCATCCCTCTGCCATTTCCAACGCTTGGTGATCTCCTGTTCCCCTGAATTTCTTTGGAGGATTTTGCACCCAACAACACCCACACTGCGCTGCTGTTGCTTTTTTTGAAATTGGTGTCAGAAGCTCCACAATTATTAGGAGGCACACTCCTCTTAATAAGTGCAGTACATCTGTGCTCCAGAACTGAGATCTACACTAACAAGGGAGATTATAAGAAATGCTCAGATGTTTCTACGTTTTTCCATACAAAAAAGTCCCAAAATTGCCCCCTCCATCAGTGTCGGACTGGGGTACCTAGATCCCACCAGTAAAATTTTTTTTGGGGGCCCACAGTATGGATGCATTCAAATATAATAAATAATCTAACAAGTTTTTTTATATGAACATAGGCTGGTTGAGGTGCTGTACATTGATTATATGTATGTAGCGCAGTAAGTATACAGTGTTATGTGCCACTAGTGCAGGGGGTGGGAGATTAGGGGCCCACCTTGCTCAGGGGCCCACCGGGGGATTCCCCTGTACCCCTCTGGATCAGTCCGAGCCTGCCCTCCATTACTGAACATTGGCTGGTCTGAGTATGCGTCTGCTTCATCCTCACCATACAGAACACTCGGCTCTGCTACATCTCTGATACTTCACACTGGTTTATTATTTCTCCATATACTGCAAATCATCAGGCCATATCCCTTATGACATCAGCAGCAGCCTCTAGCTCCTCCCACCTGCTCTGATGCTCTGTGACATCACAATGCCTTGTCCGGTGTTCTATGTGTCGGGGTGCACTTGGGTCTTTTGAGGGTTATAGTTTGAGGAGTATGGAGTTCTGGAGCGTTGCTCTGCTGTTCTTTTCTACTTGCTTTGCTGATACTGAGGGGAGACCCACCATAACACCTATAGGTAAGTATTAGAGATTGTTTGTCTCCATACATTATGTGTTGTAGAGATCTGGTTATAGGGGGCAGTGTGCGGCATTGCAGCTTAGCCCCATCCACTTGAAATGCACTGAGTTGCAATACCATACACAGCCCATGGAGAGGAGGGGCGCTGTTTTAGGAAGAAAGCAGACTTACCATTTTTTAATCTCTTACAAGCCTTTTATATAATAGATTTCCGGTTACCTAAAGTCACCACTAGGGGGAGCTTAGAGGATATATTGTTCATCGAGCTCTATGTAAGCATTTATATAGTAGGCTCCTATATTGTCTCTAGCAGCGGCAGACAGGATTTTAACATTATCTCTATGGTATTGCCGGGGATTTTGAGCTCTGCATTAGAAAACTGATCTCTGACCAATATAAGCCATACATTCACAAAATACTAAATATCATTTCTGGGTGAACATTCCCTCTAAACTGATGGTACAATGTATCCAATGTCTTTATGACTTCTCAGAGGGTGAACCAGAGGTGGAATTTCACATTATATATTGTCCTCCTATATACTGCCCATCATTCAGTTCTTGTCTCTGATGACATCATCAGCCAGTAGCCCCGCCCCCAGACAGTACAGCTCTGAGGCTCTATGACATCACAATGCCATGTCCAGTGTTCTATGTGTCAGGGTGGACTTAGGTCTTTTGAGGGTTACTAGTTGGAGAATATGGAGTCCTGGAGCGTTGCTCTGCTATTATTTAATATTTGCTTTGCTAATACTGAGGGGAGGCCGACCATAACACCTACAGGTAATGGACGTCATCTCTGGGGAGGGTTGTGAAGGTTTCTTGGGGTCACTTATAGGAAGAGTCTTCTGTCTCCTTCTCTTGATATAATCTTGGGGTTCAGTAGTCGCCATCATGGATTTCATGTCTTTATTTCCTTCATTCTTTTATGGACAGGGTCTACCCCGGTATCTGTGACTAAAGGCACCCCCAGCCCCGAGAACACTGGAGCCAATAACAGTGAGTAGTCAACTCCTTCCTCTCCTGATACTACTCCCATCATCCTCATATGTCTTATAATATGGAGTTAATAACCATCATCTTGTCTCTTTATTCCCAGTCTGGCTCTATGTTCTTCTGGGGATCTGCGGGGTGATATTGGTGACATGCATCACCATTTGCATCTTCTGGTGAGTGTCCATCTTCTACTCTACACATATCTACATATCCCTCCTTCCCGCTATACACTGCACCTGTATATCTGACCTCTGTAGTGGGGGAGGGGGTCATGGGGATATTCTGGGGGTGACTGAATATTGTCCTCTGGAGCAGTTAATGTAAGAACATTTCTCTCTGTCACAGCTACAAGAAGATGAGGCCGTATTACAGACGCCTGGCCGGGAGACTGGAGGAGGTGGTGGTCGAGAAACCAGGTAACAAGGACTTTCTCATCTCATGTACACGGGGCCCAGGCAGGGCTTAGGGTGACCTCTTATAACTAGAGACCTCACACATTGGGGGGAGGGCCCTACTAGTACCCCAGAAATCAGCAGAATGTAGCGGTGAGACGGCTGGTGTCTACTGATGGCTGCAGGGAAGACATCGGGAATTTCCTGGAATCTCATTGATATATTGTTGTATTACTCTTATTCTTATAGCGATAGATTCTGCTACATCTGCAACCTACTGATGGTTTCCTTTTATATTGCAGTCCTTGCCAGAGCCAGAAGTTATATAGGAAGAAACATCCGCCGTCTGAACCACAACTTTCGCCTAGGAGAGAAAAGAAAGGTGTTAAGTTACATCAGAAAAGTGGGAATGAAAAATCTTATAAACATCGCCAAAAAGAAAAAGAGGAGAAGAACGATAAAAGGCGCGCTGCTGCGGTTCATCTTAAAAAAAGCTTTTAATCATTTCAGAAGATAAAAAATGATGTGTGCAAAAGACCTCACACAAGACGTCCCCCCCTACCAAAAAAAAAAAAAAATGCTCTAATTCGGACCATTCGGAAATTTATATTCACAATTTGGCCTCCCCTTCCAAAAAAATCTATCTATCTATCTATCTATCTATCTATCTATCTATCTATCTATTGTGAGGCAGTGACAGGTCTCATCAGGAGCGTGCCTCCAAGGTGCCCAGCCTTGGTGGAGTAAAGGCCAGCAGACTGTGTGTTCGCTGAGGTATCAGTGAACACCTTTCTATTTAGCATAGCTGGTTCCAGCTAGTATGGGTCTGGCTTTTACTGGGAACAGGCAATGTGCTGGGTGGGTGCCTGTTCCCCATGCTCCAGTTCGGGACTTCGGGCATGCTCATGTCCAGCATTTCTATTTAATCCTGCTACTGGACTTGGGTCTCAATCTGGGAAGTGAGCAGTCAGTGTGAGGTAACACTGACAGTGTGTGCTGCGTTTGTTTGACCCGGCTGCGATCCGGAGTTGTTTGGCTGTATCAACTTGAAAGCCTAATAAACGAGGACTTTAATGAACTTTGTGGTGTCCCTGCCTCTTTACACTGGTGAAGTGAGTACCATTCCTTACACTATCTATCTGATAATAAAAAGCTTCTTCTCGATATGACCGTGTTATGGATTCATTTCCTCGTCCAGATCTGAGGTCTGTGTTCCAGATGGAGGAGAAGATGGGGCTCGGGATCTGTCGGTTTGAGGCCGGATCCATAGAGTTCTGTACAGGTTCTTGTCATCCTGTGGGGCTGGGCCCCTTCTCTCTAGGGCCCCAGTTGCATGGTATATCAGCCCCTGTCACTACAAGCAGATTTCCTCTCCACTTACAATCTCGTCCTATGTATCAGCTATATACCGTCAGGACCATGAGGAGAAGTTGACGAGGCTTGGGGGATAGATCTGGACGCGGTGATGGCAGCTCCGACTCCGTACCTGCCGTTATCTGCACTGATAACATGTAGGGGGTGTTCACATGTGGTTAATACAGCGCAGAATCATCTGATGTCTATTGTCAGCAAGAAATAAAAAAATCCCCTCTGCTCCTATAGTAAAGAGTCTCCTTCTATATTCTTTCCTCTAGATTTAGAAGATGTCTCCTTGTCACGGTCACAATCCTAGTTATAAACAGATGATGGGAGTGATCTCTGATTTAGCTTTATATATTTATAGAAAACTTAGCTCACACTTTTACCTTTTTTTCTTAAAGGGGTTCTCCAGGAATTAAGAAAATGAAAATATGTAAATATTACTTTATCATAAATATATTCCCAAATACCTTTCATTAGTTATAGTGGCTCGTTTTGTCTGGGGAGCAATCATCAGGGGAAACAAAATGGCAGCCGTCCTATTAGTACACACAAAACCTGTCCTAATCACACAGGAGGACAAGTTACTTCACAACACTGAGCTAAAGAGCTGCCTCATCCTCCTCTCTGCTCTGCTTGTCAGAGATTATGATCCTGAATACGGCTGATAAGATCTTCAGCTTAATGTTTGTAGGAATGGAGTTCATGAGGAAACATGGACAAGCACAGGAGACAAGGAGCAGCAGCACTTGTATGTAGTCTCCATTACCACAGTTTGTCCTGTCCGTCCTCTCTGTACTTCATGTCTCCTCATGAACTCCATTCCTACAGAGATTCAGCTGAAGATCTTATCATCTGTATTCAGGATCATAATCCCTGACAAGCAGAGCAGAGAGGAGGATGAAGCAGCTCTTTACCTCAGTGTTGTCAAATAACTTGTCCTCCTGTGTGATTAGGACAGGTTCTGTGTGTACTAATAGGACAGCGGCCATTTTATTTCTCCTAATGATCGCTTCCTAGACAAAACAAGCCATTATAACTAATGAAAGGTATTTAGGAATATATTTATAACAAAGTCATATTTAAGTATTTTAATTTTGGATGTTTTAGAGAAAAGTAGGGTTTTATACCTCTAAGACTGTGTTCACACGTCAGTTATTTGATCAGTTATTTCCATCAGTTATTGTAAGCCAAAACCAGGTGTGGGTCAAAAACACAGAACAGGTGCAGATCTTTCCATTATACCTTACCTCTGCGTAGGCTTCACTACTGGTTTTGGCTCACAATAACTGATGGAAATAACCAATCAAATAACTGATGTGTGAACTAGGCCTAACACGACCTTCGAGAACACTTTTTGTCTAACCGCCCCCTCCCCCTCCCATCGGCTTTCTCTAGAGGCAAAGGGAGGGTGAAGAGTTAAAAATAAAGGATGCGTTTTGTATTTTTCTTCACAATATTATTGTTATATGATATTATGTTAATAAAGTATTAACAAATAAAAAAAGTATTTTAATTTTCTTAATTCCCCGAGAACCCCTTTAAGGAACACAGACCTGTGATCTTCACAACACATTTGTGGAAAGAGATTTTATTTTAGAAAGAACTTTTGCAAAGTTGCTTCATTTCCCATTTTAGACTTATTAGAGTATTAGAAAGAATTTGTTGCAAAAGTATACACACCCATTAAACCCAATAAGTAAAGATCATAATCATCATCAGACGTTTTTGGATCCACTTCTGAAATATCAGCGAGGTTCCGCTAGAAAGTTCTCGTTAATAAGTTCATATTTCATTGCTTCTCTGTAATCATATCTTCCGTAGGTTGGAAGCAATATTAATGTGGCTGCGAGTCGTTCCAGCGCCGTTAGGCCCCAGATCAGAATGAATTATTGATTTACAAACCGCATTTGTGTAAAGAAAATACTCTGAGCAACAAAACGCGCCGGGCATTTATCAGGGTTGGTTGATGAGAAAGGCTAATGCAAGATCTACACGGCACCCCGAGAGCGTACACAGGACGACGTTTATTCTGTAATATTAAAATAATGGCGCTAACGGCGATAATTATGGTGAAAGATTCGGCTTCAAACAAGATCAATTCGGTAAATGAAATGAAAAGAATACAATGCAATTCATCTTGACTTGGTTAGAGACTAGGTATGTGCCTGGAGAAGTCTAGAAACAAGAGTTATCCAGAGGAACAAGTGTGTAAGAGACCTACAGGATATAATCCTACATGAGGCTCGTTAACCCTAACGATACCTTACATTTACTGTATGTGATTTCTTTCTTTCTTTCTTTCTTTCTTTCTTTCTTTCTTTCTTTCTTTCTTTCTTTCTTTCTTTCTTTCTTTCTTTCTTTCTTTCTTTCATCTATCTATCTATCGTTCATTTAGTTATCTATGTATCTCAAAAAGAAAAAAGAAAAAGACCGCAAAATTTTCATATGGTGAAAAATTGTGTAGTCCTTTATTCACTGAGGCATCGTTTCAGTCCACTTACTGGGACCATTCTCACGCTTGCATCAGTGAATAAAGGACTGAACATTTTTTCACAGTATAGACGTGCCACCGTCTTTTTCTTTTTTCTTTATCTTTGCTGTTTGGATACATCTCAACTGCTGGCACTCCATTTTCTTTGCCCCTGATAGCGCTTCCCTGATCTACGTTGTTATATCTATCTATCTATCTATCTATCTATCTATCTATCTATCTATCTATCTAATCTCTCTACCTGTTTATCTATCTATTATCTATCTATCTATCTATCTATCTATCTATCTATCTATCTATCTATCTATCTATCTATCTATCTAATCTCTCTACCTGTCTATCTAGAGTACCTATCTCTCTGTATATTTATATCTCTATCCCTCAATCTTTTTATTGATTTATCTATCATTCTATATCTATCTATCTATCTATCTATCTATCTATCTATCTATCTATCTATCTCTCTATCTATCTATCTTCATATATCTATCTATTCCTTATCTCTTTATTATATGGTATATAATACAGTGATAATATCAGTAGACTTTACACATAGATGATAGATAGTAGATAGATAAAAGATAGATAGATAGATAGATAGATAGAAATGAGATAGATAGATAGATATGAGATAGATAGATAGATAGATAGATAGATAGATAGACAGACCTGTCAGGATACTATAGATATAGGGGTTTTCTTATACCACTAATCTTAGACATAATTTGCAGTTAGCCTAAAGTTAAACACTGTATATTGTACCTATTCCAGACCAGACTTCAGCATATTCTAGGCCCCAACATTCACACAGCAGAACAGATCTCATCATTCTGACCCCAAACCAAACCCCAAATTTCTGATGTCAAAACTGACATTTAGAGCCCAGACTAGACCTCATAATTCAGACCTCAGATCTAATTCTTCAGCTTCTCTTCAGCCATAGACATCGCTCAGTCCTGACTTCGGCCATTGTCTTGTGTGCAGCAGGATCCGGGGCTGAGAGGAGCTGAGTGATATCGGCTGTTGTCTGCTGGATAACAAAAAAAGAAGACGAGTGTAGGTTACAGGTGGTCCATGTCCCTGTCTCTCCATCCCTAAATCCGTCATCCACCATTTAATATGAGGGACATTGCCGGGACACATACTTCTGAGGAGTTACCTAAAAAAAAATAGTGACAATTATGATAAATTTGATACTGTTAGCAAAATTAGGAGTTGTAAAATTCCTGAAATGTTTTAAAGATGTGATCAATTTAAGAAAAAAAAAAAAAAAAAAAAAAAAATATATATATATATATATATATATCATGATGTGGGATAAGAAAGAGAGAAGCATCTAACACGTCCAGCCGGTTGTGTCGTCAGGCTACTTTGATAAATTCTTGTAAATTTGTCCCAATTTGCACCATTGTTGCCAAATATTAAGTTCCAGTCCATTAGACTCTATTGAGTAACCCTCCCCCTCCCATCCAGTACAGTACAACAATAACAACATATTAATGTTATCTCTAGGAATTACATTGTAACCTTTTCTGATCACTTTTTTTATTCAAAGACTTTAACCCTTTCCGCCCTGCAGGAGACAGCAGCAGCACAGCAAAGGGTTGAACTTGAGCTTCTGCCATAGCATTGACTTGAATTGGAAGATCAGTAGAGAAGAACTCGTAACAGAACATCCAGCTTGAAACGAGCCAGCCGTATTCATGTGAAGCAGAGGCGGTATGGCGCGGGGAAGACTTTAGGGAGATGTAAATGGGTTAATGTTGCGCTCGGAATGGTTTGCACGGGTTGTGTGGAGCAGATGGTTGGACGCATTGTATTGCTGTGAATGACTTTAAGGAGCATGCTTGGTTTGTTAGGTGAGGTTGATGAACTTTGCAGAACACTTCTTCGGAGGCAGCGCGAATTTCAATGGTTCTGTGCTGTGCGTGTGCGGCAAGACGCCATGGAGATCACTGGTGTCGAAGAAATGCTGTGTCAGAAACTGAGCTAAGCAAATCTGAAGAAGAGCAAAAGGGCTTCTGACACATTAGCTCAGTCCTCGGCCTCCTGGTTCTTGAAATTGGTGGTGGTCCAGCTCACTAGTGTTATCGCCTCATCTATTCCTCATCTATCCCATTTGATACTATGTGCTCCTTTTTGTAATGGGAGAAAAACTGATTTCCTGAGATTTTAAAGTTTTAAAGTGATTGAATTTTTTTATTTATTTATTTTTTATCTGAACAGAAGAAATACTATGTTTCTTAGTTCATGTTTAAACCATTCATCGTTGAATATAGAGCTCCAAAAATCCTGTATTGAAAAGAGTTAATGCAATTCTGTCTGCCTGTGGTCACCACTAGGGGGAGCTGAAGAGCTAACTGCTTATTTGTATGCTTTGAAAGCAATCAGAAATCAGTATGCAGTAACAGGGGTGTAACTATCGGGGTCCCATAGCAAAAGAAGATGGGGCCTCCACCACACAGTGTAAGGAAATTTAAACAGAAGCAATAACTAGTAGTAATAATTAAAGGTATGTACAGTATAATAGCACCATTTATCAGAAAATGTACATTGTAGTCAAAAGTCACCAAAAGTCATCATTATTCCCCACAAAAATGTACAAAAATGTCCCAACCCCTGGGCTCCATAGCAAGTGCAATGGTAGTCTGGCTAATGGACCCCACTAGTGTTATCGCCTCATCTATCCCAAAGAGTAGAACTCCCATTTAAAGCCATGTACCCATTTTTGAAATAGGAGAAAAACTAATTTCTTGACATTTTAAAGTTTTAAATTGTATGAATTTTTTTCATTTTTATTTTATTTTTTATCTGAACAGGAAAAATACTATGTTTCTTAACTCATCTTTAAACCATTCATTTTCGGATACAAAGCTCCAAAAATCCTGTATTGAAAAGAGCTAATACAATTCTGTCTGCCTGTGGTCACCACTAGGGGGAGCTGAAGAGCTAACTGCTTAGTTTATATGCTCTGAAAACAATCAGAAATCAGTATGCAGTAACAGGGGTGTAACTATCAGGTCCCATAGCAAAATAAGATGGGGGCTCCACCACATAGTGTAAGGAACTTAAAACAGCAGCAATAACTAGTAGCAATAATTAAAGGTATGTACAGTATAATAGCACCATATATCAAAAAATGTACATTATAGTCAAAAGTCACCAAAAGTCATCATTATTCCCCACAAAAATTTACAAAAATGTCCCAACCTCTGGGCTCCATAGCAAGTGCAATGGCTGTTATGGCTATAGTTCTGTCTGTGTGCAGTGAGCTCCCCCTAGTGGTGACTGCCAGCAGGCAGAATGTTATTATTTAACCCCATGGATGGCGAAACAGACACCCTGTTTTGTAGACACAATAGTCACACCCTTGTAGTGCAGTGTCTCTCATCAGGAGCTCTGTATCCGTTGGGGGTTAGGAACTTTTTTCAAAAAGTGAGATAGACTTTCCTAAGAGTTGCTCCTGTCCATAGTCTTCTCGCCATCACCCTCACCTGTCTCCTATCTCCTCTGCTGTTCACCGTGCTTCCGGCTCCACATGGACACTTCACCTGGCTGGTGGCTACTACCTCTAGGTTACCTGATGCATTTGTGTCTCTAGGCCTCTCCAATGTCCTGTAGACCAACACTCTAGGATGTCAGCCCTGGGGCCACACTCAGCAATGGCGGCAACTGGGGGCTGGTTGCGTAGTGGCAGGATGTGACTAGTATAAATGTGACCAACCATGATGAGTGATTTACATTTGCTGGCATGGGGGGTCTGGAATCCATGTTTGCTCTATGACATCTCAATTAATTGCGAGGAGTAGTGTTAATCGAATTATCCGAAGTGGAATTCGATCTCGAATTTCAGGAAAAATTCAATTCGCCACAAAGCCAAATTTCCATCGCGCTTCATGGTAACAAATCAATTTTCACTGAAATTCTGTAAAAAAACATAGTAGCCTCATCGATTTGCGCATGAAGAGGTCACCACGGCCATCTTGATGGAAGATACCGCGTTAAATCTCATGCGCGGTGACGTAGTTGGCATGACGACGCGAGATTTCACGCTATGTCTTCAATCAAGATGGCTGCTGCGGCCTCTCCGCAATCAAGTGGAGAAGGTGAGTATTTTTTATTTTTTTACCTGATTACCCCTTGTAAGTCCTCAATGTTAATCTCAGATGTCGCGATCAGCAATGAATGCAGCATCTGAGGGGTTCAATGAGGGGAGGATCGGCGCAATCGCTGTTCCCCATCATTGCGCTTTGTGACAAAGTAGTTAGTCACAAACCAAAATTCGTCAAAGCAGCAGAATTATTATTTTTTTTTTTAAATTCGAATTAACCAAATTAATTTAGCTGTTTCGGGTCTAATTTTGGTTGTAGTTCGGGTCTCACATCTGGGGTTTGAAGTGGTGTGTTTTGCATATAATTTGTGTTACGCCATTTTTTTTCATTGGTAGGTTTTCACCGAGGATTTTTTTTCCAGGGGTTCCCCAATGTTAAGGCTCATGCACACGAACGTATTTTCTTTCTGTGTCCCTTCCGATTTTTTTTGGCGGACCGTATATGGAACCATTAATTTCAATGGGTCCGCCAAAAAACGGAAGTTACTCCGTTTGCATTCTGTTTCCGTATGTCCGTATTTCTGTTCTGAAAAACATAGTGTCCGCATAACGGACAAGAATAGCACTGTTCTATTAGGGTCCAGCTGTTCCGTTCTGCAAAATATGGAATGCACACAGACGTCATCCGTATTTTTTGTGGATCCGTTTTTTGCGGACCGCAAAATACATATGATTGTGTACATGAGCCAAAACCCTGCTGTACAATTTACAATTCCCTTCTAATGCAGACAGCTCCGTTATCTTCAGTTCCATCTAAAAAAGTTGAAGCCTTCCTTCTAGACCAAAAAACATCCGCCGATTGCCCTGACACTTTAAAAAAATTGTCAGATCTGGACAGACCGCCAGTCAGATTTGCCCGGACAGAGTTTCAGCCTGAAAGATCACATCTGCTGCAGAATCTTTTGGGAAGCGAAGCTGTCAATCATTGACGTGCTCTATGAAGCAGAGCGGTGATTGACGGCGATGTGTCCCAGGAGGTTCTGCAGCAGCTACGCACTTTTCCATGTTGACCTCTGTGATGGATAAATGAAATCTCACAGTGATCTCAATCGTTACAATACGTAGCAGCCTGGAGGGGAACTTGCCCCTTGATTCTCGCGCTAGCATGCCCCACGCAGAGGTCGATATTTAGAAGACTGTTTGCAGAACTTTCTGTCTGGATACAGTAACTAAAGTTTGGCCGACTGTATTCTCACTGTCCTGCAGCTCAGACAGAAATAATTCAGTGCAGTTTACACAGCAGAGCTGAGTGCGTAGCACAGTCTGATTCCTCAGAGCCTTTTACATCAAGCAGAGAGCCAGAAACGTCCATCTCTATCTATCCATCTATCTGTGGATATTTATTTTTATTTCCGTGCTACATTGTATCACCGAAAGGGATGCAGTCTCAAAACCACTGCAGAAAAAAATGTTTCCTGTACCAACCAATTAGCTTGATTTATTAATTTTCCAAATGAGAGCTGGAAATTCATTGGTCGCCACAGGCGATTTCTCAACCTTTGCTCGGGCTCTGATAAATCTCCCTTATTACCTATTGATCCCCTCTCTAACCTCTGCCCCTCCTGTTTAAAGAGGAGCTGTCACCTCTCCTGACATGTCTGTTTTAGTAACTACTTACATCCTCCATGTAAGAACAATTTTGGAGCATCTGTTCCTATGACTCCATAATGAGCTATGCCTCTATTATTCCTACTACAAGTTACAAATGGATTTCTAGCAGTAAGCAGTAAGATCGGGCTGGGTGTAGGGATGAGCGAACCCATGGAAGTTCGGGTTCACTGGGTTCGGTCGAGCTTCAGGTCAAAGTACAGGGTTCATGACCCGAACTTGACCCGAACTTCACCCCCACACCATCAAATTCAATGGGGACCCACATGTTATAACATGGTTATAAGGGAAAATAATAGCATTCTTAATACAGAATGCTAAATAAAATGTCTATTCAGGGGTTAAAAATAATACAAAAAAACCTCACCTCATCCACGGCGCAGCCAGTATCCTCTTCTTTCTTCTTTCTGCAGGTCTTGCTGAATGAAGGTAGAAGGACCTGCGGTGATGTCATCACTGGTCTTTTTGCAGGTCCTGCAGAAAGAAGATAGAAGAGTATACCGGCTGCACGGTCAAGTGGATGAGGTGAGTTTTTTTAAAAATTATTTTTAACCCCTGACTGGCCATTGACTTTGATGGGGTCCGGGGTGAAGTTCGGGTCAAGTTCGGGTCCTGAACCCCGAACTTTGACCTGAAGTTCGACCGAACCCGGTGAACCCGAACTTACATGGGTTCACTCATCCCAACACCAAGCCCGATCTTACTGCTTACTGCTAGAAATCCTTTCGTAACTTGACCATGTTATAACGGAAAATAATAAAATCACCCGAACCCGAACATTAGTGAAAAAGTCCGGGTTCCAGTCCAGGTATCCGAACTCGCAAAGTTCGGTACGAACCCAAACTTTGCAGTTCGGGTTTGCTCATCTCTAGCTGGGTGTTACCAGTTCGAGGTGTGTCCCTGCACAGTAGGACACTGGCAGCACTGATTGGATAGTGTTAGACTCTACAGGGACACGCCCCCTACTGGTAACACTGCAAACTGCTGCTTGCAATTCATAACTTGTATCAGCAATAATAGAGGAATGACACATCATAGAGTCATAAGAGTAGATGCTACAGAATAGTTATTACAGACCGGTCAGGAGAGGGTACAGATCCTATTTAAGGGGTTGTCCAAAACAAGGGAGGACTAGTAATTTAAAGTGGCCCTGGAAAAAATACTAAAATTGGCCCCGTTTTGTAGTTGGGTCTAAATTGATGGAAGGCAGGGCCAGCAATACCATATTATGGCACATTATACCGCCCCAACAGAGCCAAATACCACAGTCCATCATAAAATACATCCCCAAAAACTTCCACTGGCTGTCCGTGAGGAGGGCTCAGGCGGCCCCTTGGGCATCAGCCCACCAGGAAATTTCCCTGTAAGGTCTATGGCAGGGGTGCACAATGTTTTCTGGGTGGGGGCCACATTGTCCGACTGAACCAACGTCAAGGGCCGAAAATAAAATTTAAAGGGGTATTACCAACTGAAATACTGTATTTATGGCAGATTGAACACACAGTGTATACCATTAATGTCTAGTTACAGTTCCAGGAGTCCCATCTAATGGGAGAAATACATGAAAAATGCATGTGAGCAGCCACAAAACATGGACATACATGTCTGTTACCAGATGGATGGGGCCACACAGAATGGTATAAAGGGCCGCATGTGGCCCCCGGGCCGCAGGTTGTGCACCCCTGGTCTATGGCCAATCCACCTCTGGTCCCAGATGGATATTTGAACAAGATAGGTGATATTTAGCTAGGCCAGTGGCCTCCCCACAGATCACTGTTATGGAGGTCCCATGCCTCTGTTTCTTCTGACCTGATGAGTTTGGAAGGAGCGATGGTGAAGCAGGTACCCTGCTGGTCCATTCACTACCTATAGGGGGCTCTGTTAGGATGTCTCTCCTGTCGACTTTGAATAGAGTGGCACTGCGCATGCACAACTGCTACCCCAGTCCAACTTTTCACTGTGAATCAAGGAGGAAGGGGGACTTAGTACCACAGTTACGGCTTATGCGCATGGCAGTATCCATTTTCATCGTTTGCAAATTGTGGATCCGCAAAACACGCATACCGGCCGCGTGCGTTCTGCATTTTACGGAACAAAACATTCATTTTAATGAGGCAGCAAAAGATGCGGACAGCGGATGCGGACATCACTCTTTAGAACTGCCCTATCCTTGTCCGTAATAAGAATAAGAGGATGAGGACATGTTCTATTTTTGGCAGGGCCGCGGATTAGACATACGGTGTGCTGTCCGCATCTTTTGCTGCCTCATTAAAATGAATGGCTCCACATCTGATCCGCAAAAAATGCGGACTGGATGCGGACAAAAAACAGCGGTCAGGTGCACAATCCCTTATAGTGATTGGTGGGGCCAGAGAACCGCAGCGGTGGACCCCAAGAACTGCAGCCAGCAAGAGTGAAGCGCAGAACACATTATTTTTTTGTGTTTGTTTTTACTATTTTTGACAATTCTTTTTACTTTCACTATAAAAAGTTCGGTTTCTGGTCAGCCCATATCTCAGATCTCCGGGGAGGTGGTGCTGCTGTCTTTATCTGGTAGGGTATTAGTAGAATTTTTAACGTCATCATGAATAATGGTAGGACATGTAGACCAAGAACAGATCAGAAGATTGTAACATCCAATGATACAATGTAACTGTAACCAGTGTGATAGACACTCAAAATAATTGTCCAACTTTCCATCACTGAAGGTTTTCTAAGATGACAGCATTCACCGAGCAGAAATCGCAGCTTGTATAGGTCAATGAAATGTAGCTTATTAACCCTGAAAATCCCCCGCATGTCCCTGGGGTCATGTCTCAACTTTTCACCCTTCTTATCATCTCATAATGAAATAATAAGCATTTTAAACTGAATTGGACATCATTTACCGAGCAGAGCATGGCCACGAATGAACAGATTGGTGACCTCCAACAAAATAGCGTATTATCTGCGTATAATAAGGAGATCTCAAGCCTGGAGGTTAAGAATCTGCTGGCAGGGAAATGGAAGAAATATTGCATGCATAACACACAGCAGTATAGAAGGCAAGGACTGCGAGGATTAGTGATAGTAAATAACCAATTATCTGTGTAAGACGGAGTGAAGGAAGAGGCAGAAAATATCTCCGTCTATACTGGAAGGTACACTTCTTCATGGCTTACGTGGATCTTACATCTAATGCTGCATTGGGGTATAACAAATTTAGCAAAATCTGATTTAAAAACCAAAGTGGGAAAAAAATACAAAATAAAAATTCAGTCCTATACACAGTCCTGAACTGTGGACTGAAAAAAACATGGCTGCCTTCCTAAAACTGGTTTTCCGACAGTTTTAGGGCTCATGCACACAAATGCATTTTCTTTCTGTATCCGTTCCGTTTTTTTTTTTTTGCGGACTGTATGCGGACCCATTCATTTCAATGGGTCCTCAAAAAAACTGAAGTTACTCCGTGTGCATTCCGTTTCGGGGTTAAAAACATGTCCTATTATTGTTCTCATTATGGACAAGGATAGGACTGTTCTATTAGGGGCCGGCTGTTCCGTTCCACAAAACACCAGATGCAAACGGACGTCATCCGTATTTTTTGCAGATCCGTATTTTGCGGACCACAAAATACATACGCTAGTGTGCATGAGCCCTTATATTGATGACTTATCCTCAGGATAAGGGCTCATGCACACGACCGTATGTATTTTGTGGTCCTCAAAAACAGATCCACAAAAAATTGCATTGCGTATTTTGCGGAACGGAACAGCCGGCCCCTAATAGAACAGTCCGAACCTTCGCCGCAATGCGGACAATAATAGGACATGTTCTATTTTTTTATGGATCAGAAATACGGGCATATGGAAACGGAATGCACACGGAGTAACTTCCTTTTTTTTTTGCGGCCCCGTTGAAATGAACGGTTCCGCATACAGTCCGCAAAAAAAATAGAATGGACAAGGAAAGAAAATACGTTTGTGTCCATGAGGCCTAAGCCATCAGTATTTAATCCCGCAACCCCAGTCAGTCAAGGCCAGTGACGTCATGTTCATCGGTCATGTGGTCTAGGCACAGCTCAGTCCCATTCAAGTAAATGTGGCAGATCTGTGATACCAAGCAGAACTGCTATACAGTGTACGGTGCTCGACGCTGTGTCTGGTATATGGTCAGGAGGCCGCAGCGCTCTGGTGAGCGCAGAGAGCAGGGGACGCGATAAAATAAAGAAAACTAAACTTTACTCAACTGTCTGTTTGTTACTGCATCACTGCTTCAGTCGCCGCCACTCTGATCCCTGCTATAGCTGCAGCAGCCACATGCCGTTTATCCTTCACATGACTGCTGCAGCCAATCAATGACCTCAGCAGTCACGTGCATGAAATCATGTGACCACTGAGGACAATGATTGGTCCCATCGGTCATATGAATGATGGATAATTTGTGACCTTTGCAGACCCAGAGTAGCAATGTGGGAGCAGCAGGACAGTTAAAGGTGAGTAAGGTTACTTCTTTATTTTATACCGCCCTCTGCTGTCTGGCAATTTCTTAATAATCTGTGACCTCTGGGACCCCTAACAATTGTGAGAGCTGGGGTTGGGTTTCCGCTTATTTGAACTGAACTGCATTAACTCTAGGGGACTAGACCGAGTGCTGCTATCTTTAATAGTCCCATAGACCGGTGTGGCAGTGTGCATGCACGACCAATGCTTCAATCAATCAGATCATTTCCTTGTGCTTTGGGGTAGCCAATCGATTTAACCTGAAATACTGTAAAAAACAAAAAAAAAATCATACTTACCTGATCTATTTGCTGGTGACGGGCCGGCCTCCGCCATCTTGCTTGAAGATTTCAGCCAATCTCCCGTGCATGGCGAGGTATGACGTCACCACGCTGGCCGGGCCGCGCAACATATCGTGCCAGGTCTTAAAGCAAGATGGTGGCGGCCGGCCCGTCGCAAGCAAATGTAGGTAAGGCTACTTTCACACTAGCGTTTTAAAATTCCGGTATTGAGTTCCGTCATAGGGGCTCAATACCGGAATAAAACGCTTCAGTTTTGTCCCCATTCATTGTCAATGGGGACAAAACTGAACTGAAGACAACGGAATGCTCCTGAAAGCATTCCGTTCCGTCTTCAGACCGCAGAACAAACCACAGCATCCTGCTCTCCGGTCCGGGCATCCGCACCAAGACGGATCCGGAATGAGCCCCAATGCAAGTCAATGGGGACGGATCCGTTTGGTGTGGACACACCAGTAATCCGGATCTGTCCTCCATTGATTTCCAATGGGGGGTCATTCCGGATCCGGCTACATACATACAGACATACATACAAACATACATACAGACATACATACAAACATACAGACATACATACATACTCACATACTCCAGAGACGCCGGCAGCATGTCTTCACGCGCCTCCTGCGCGCAGCTATGACATTTCCCCACTGCGCCCAGCAGAGGGTGCTGTGGGGAATCGTCATCACTGCGCGCAGGAGGCGCGTGAAGACGTTCTGCCGGCGTCCCTGGAGTATGTGAGTATGTCTGTATGTCTGTATGTCTGTATGTTTGTTTGTATGTATGTCTGTGTCTTGTTTCAATGTGTGTCATGTGTGGGGCCGGAGCGGTGCTAACGCTAGTGTGAAAGAGGCCTAAGGCTACTTTCACACTTGCGTTGTTAATTCAGGTACTGAGATCTGGCAGAGGATCTCTATACCGGAATTAAACTGATCCGTTTTGATTTTGCACATCAGGATGCATCAGTTCAGTTAGGCTACTTTCACACTGGCGGCAGGCCTGATCCGGCAGGTGAAGGGTGCTGCCGGATCAGGCCTGCCGCAGTGACATGTGTGGAGCCGGAACCGCGCTCCGGCCCCACACATGTCACACAGTACATACATATACATACACATAAACATACACACACATATAGACATACAAACACACATACATACTTACATGCTCCCCGGCAGGTCTTCGGAGCGTCAGGACGGCTCACACAGGTCACGATTCCCCACAGCGCCCTCTGCTGGGCGCCTGGTGGAATCGTCATCTGACGATTCCACCAGGCGCCCAGCAGAGGGCGCTGTGGGGAATCGTGACCTGTGTGAGCCGTCCTGTCCCTCTGACGCTCCGAAGACCTGCCGGGGAGCATGTAAGTATGTATGTGTGTTTGTATGTCTTTATGTGTGTGTATGTTTATGTCTGTATGTGTCTATGTGTACCCGGATCCGTAATGGACTCCATTGAAAGTCAATGGAGGGCGGATCCGGTTACCATTATGGTCACACCAGACGGATCCACCCCCATTGACTTGCATTGGGGGTCATTCCGGATCCGTCTTGGTGCGGATGCCTGGACCGGAGAGCAAACCGCAGCATGCTGCGGTTTGTTCTGCGGTCTGAAGACGGAACGGAATGCTTTCAGGAGCATTCCGTTGTCTTCAGTTCAGTTTTGTCCCCATTGACAATGAATGGCGACAAAACTGAAGCGTTTTATTCCGGTATTGAGCCCCTATGACGGAACTCAATACCGGAATTTTAAAACGCTAGTGTGAAAGTAGCCTTAGGATGCAGTTGTGTGAAATCAAAACTGAAGAAAACTGATCAGGCACTAAATACATTGAAAGTCAATGGGTGACGGATCCGTTTTTTTAGTCTCCTAAAAAAACTGATTTGTCACCATTGACTTGCATTGGTTTCAGTACCTGATCAGTTTCTTTCAGTTTTTATGACCGGACACAAAATTACAGCTTGCTGCGGTTTTGTGTCCGGTCACAAAACTGAAAGCTGCCTGAACTGAAGACGTCCTGATGCATCCTGAACGGATCTCTTTTCATTCAGAATGCATGGGGACAAAACTGATCAGTTTTTTTCCGGTATTGAGATCCTCTGCCTGATCTCAATACCGGAAAACAACAACGCAAGTGTGAAAGTAGCCTTATTGATGTTTTAAAAAATTTTACACTCTGGGAGGTACAATGATGGGCGGCGGCGTAATTGCAACTCCCTGACCCGCTACTTACAAAGAAATGTGTTTTGTGACAAAGTAATTCGTCTCAAAGCAATTTTTTTTGTGAAATCCGGCGAAGAAGCCAAATCAAACTTTTCAATAATTTGATCATCACTATTCAGAATATTTGATATCTGAGTATGTGATACTCCTCGCCTCTTGCAGGACTGTCTTTCAGTGTTGTGCATGAACAGCAATGGCATCCTATATGGCACTAGGACTAATGCTCCCCCCGCCCCAAATCTACCCTCAGTATATCTATGATACTTATCCAGTGCCATTAGTGCTGGATCAAAGGGGTCAAAGGGGTTGTGCCAAACTCTACCTCTCATCCCCCTTGATTATTGCACAACCCCTTTGATCCAGCACAAATGTACTGGATAAGTATCATAGGTACACTGGGGGTAGATTTTGGGTGGAGGGGGGCATAAGTCCTGGTTCCATATAGGATGTAATTGTCGTTCTTGCACAACCCCGTTAAGGATATTTTTTTCTCCTTTATATATTCATGACAAGCTCTAATTTCATGTCAGAAAGTCCGTTAGAAGGTAATCCACGATGCAACAATGTAACAAGTCTTTCATTGTATTTCGGTGTATTTCAGGTCGGATACAATGTTTTAATTCATCGCCCTTTTCAAAGCAGACAAAACCTATAAAGCATCCCCTGGCATTTCCCTTCGTTGGGTTCTTAATGAATGTGTTGTCAGATTATGATGAGTAAATAAACAAACAGATTTATAAAATGCTGAGTGCAGATAATTGGAGAAGGTACAGCCGACCTCGACAAAAAAATTCCCTCTTAGTAGGGAGATATTTATAGCCCACACAGAAGGAGTTCAGAAGGTGGCAGAATCATTAGGTGTGGAATGTCTCCATTCACGCTCAGCAATGCATCTTTCCTTCATTCAGACATAAATTCTTTCAGTGGAAGAAGAGGTTTCTATGGATCGCAGGGATTTTATTAACACTTGGTGGCGTTTTTTTTAATTTAATTTAATTAATTTATTTATTTATTGTGAATCAACATTAGTTCTAATCATTTTTCAGATTTTATTGCCCAGGACCCGTCGGCTCTCCTGAAACGTCTGATTTTGTAAATACTAAAGTTGCCAAAAAAATAACAATGCTGCAGCACCCTTTCTTCGAACTCTGCTTTGTGCTGTTTCTCTATTATTCCCGCAGGAACTGTAGGTGGATGGTATTATTCTCCTTGTCCATAGGCCATTCTGACACTACAATCCTTCCTGGTAATGCTAGACTGTGTAGGGACACTCTGTGTGGAAAAAGAGAGTGGTAATGTGCAGGTTCATTTAAAGGGGTTGTCCCACGAAAAATATTCTACAGTTTTCAGCTGTCACTCAGAGCAGAGAGGAGGGGCTGAGAAACAGCTCAGTGCAGAGAGCACTTCGCAGTGGGCACTTAAAGAACTCCCACAAAATTTTTTATTCTCTGACCTGTTAGAAAGGTGCATGATATAATCTGTAGTGATTGTCATTTTCTTATCAGTGACTGTTTCTGTGAGTAATAACCTCTCTTCTTATTGTAGCTGGGTCATGTGACCAACTTCCTGACCTCCAACTGACCCAGGACAGGAAGCCAGTAACTGCTCTATTCATTCCTATGGGAGCCTCACTTTCAGTCTCATAGGAATACCGAGAGAATTAGACTTCCTGTCCACACATAAGTCTATGTGTGAGTTGGTGGGTCTAATTGCTGGTCACATGACACAGATAAGAAACTTCAGGATGATATAAGTCAAAAATTCAGACACCGGTAAGAAAATGACATTCACTACAGATTATATCATGTACATTTCTAGCAAGACATGGAATAAAATTTTTGTCGGGAGTTCTTCTTTAAAGGGGTATTCTCATCTTAGACAATGGGGGAATATTGCTAGGATATGCCCCCATTGTCTTATAGGTGCGGGTCCCACCGCTGGGACCCGCACCTATAGCCAGAACGGAGCGGGGAGCGCTGCGCCTGGAGGACCCCAGGTTTCCGGGGGTCCGGCCACCACCAGGCGCAGCTCCCTGCGCCGCTCATAGAAATGAATGGGAGCCGGGCCGTGCATGCGCGGTGCGCTCCCATTCATCTCTATGGAGCCGACGGAAGTAGCTGAGCCAGCGCTCGGCTATTTTCGGCGGCCCCATAGAAATGAATGGAGGGCGGCTGCGCATGCGCAGTGCGCCCTCATTCACTTCGGGGGCTCCGTTCTCGATATAGGTGCGGGTCCCAGCGGTGGGACCCGCACCTATAAGACAATGGGGGCATATCCTAGCGATATGCCCCCATTGTCTAAAATGAGAATAACCCTTTAAGGAGCAGAATCTGGCAGACTAAAAGTTCATATTCACACTACTCCTGATGAGAAAAGCTCCACAAAGGGTATATAAAATGTGCTAGCTCTGCTATTTTCAGAACTCCCATGGTGGTGAATGGACAGGTTCACTCAGTCTGTTCTCATTCACTTCCTGGGCCCCGTTCTGGAGATAGGGACAGGTTCCAGAATTGGGACCCGCACCTATCTGGCATTGATGGAATATCTAAGCGATACGCCATCAATGTCGGAGATGAGCCAACCCCTTTAACTAAACTGTGTCTTTAATAATACTGGGCCATAGTGACATTTTAGGGCCAGGTCCAGATGCAACCTATGTACCCCCCATAGATCTCAGTTTCACCCAATTTCTCAGTGGGTGGAAAAGGTGGTGACAACTCGCAAGGTATGTTCACCAGTTTTATAGCTGACCGCTATGGGAAAATGCATCATATAGTAGATCAGGAAACATATAATGTGGAAGATACACACGATATGCTCAGCATCTAGTCTCAAGTCATTATCATGAGGAATTAGAGGGTATTAAACTCGGTGTGAGAATGACCAAGGTCTGATCATTCTCACACTACAAGCTCCTGTGTCTCATGGTAAGATGCTGCTTGTGATGAGCGAAGTATTTAAAAATTCGATTTGGCTGCTTCACTGAATTTGACAAAAAATCTGCTTTGTGACCAAATACGTTGTCACAAAGTGCATATCTTTGCAAGTAGTGGGTGCAATGACAGGGAGCGCCAATTGCACCACCCCCATTGTTGTGCCCCTCAGATGCCGTGTTCATAGCGGATCGCAGCATCTAAAAGTAATAATACAGTGTACAATAAATAAATAAATAATAAATATAATAATAAATAAATAATTATAAGTAAATAAATAATAAAATCACACTCTCATCTATTTGATTGCGAAGAGCCGTCCGCCGCATGCTGAAATCTTGTGTGGCTCATGATGACGTCATCACGTCGGCCAGCATGGTGACATCATACGTCATCACACGCTGCATTTCATGCCAGATCTCCAATCAAGATGGCGGCGCCAGCTCTTTGCAGAAAGGAGGTAAGGGCGCATTCACATCACCGTTTAGCTTTCCGTTCTTCTGATCCGTCAGAAGAAGAGAGAGAGAAAAAAAACAAGATCCTGTAAAAAAACGGATCCTTTTGCATCAGTTTTCATCCGTTTGAGCCATTTCCATTCCAGGTGAAACATTTTTTAGACAGAAACAAAAATGCTGCATGAAGGACTTTTTTCATGTTTAAAAAAACGGATGTCAGACGAAAATGGCTCAAACGGAAGAAAACTGATGCAACAGGATCCGTTTTTTTTTTTTACTGGATCCAGTTTTTTTTTCTCTCTTCTTCTGACAGATCAGAAGAACGAAAAGCTAAACGGTGATGTCAATGCTCCCTAAGTATGGTTTTTTTAAAAAATTTTCACCACCATTTAGGGAAAATTCAGAAATTCGGCTTTGTGGCAAATCAAATTTTCCCTGAAATTCGGATCATTCGATTCGATCAACACTACATGCTGCATTCACACTATTGCAATTTGCAACCCTCAGATTGACACATCACACATCTCTAGTAGCCTCTTCACGCTGCCAGAACTAAATGGATGGGTGAATCCGCTGTTGATACATTTACCCAGATTTCAGGGGAACATCCTTATTAAGGGGGTTGTCCACATTGAACATATACTTTTGGTTACAAGAGTCTCCCAAAGATAAGTTGAACACAGTGCGCATTGTGAGTGACCGAAACCTCAGCTGCAATCTACGGGCAGATCCAGCAGCAAGTGTTCAGTTTCCCTGCAGTGCCTCTACAGGAGAGATGAAGTATGACACAGATACCAGACATCCATGGGTGACTGTGCGGGGTCTTTGTGCTTTGACTAATAGGTGTGTGCTCCGATTGTAATAATAAGGTATCTGAAAATGTTTTTTATAAACCAGACGACCCCATTATGTATGTGTGTAATATTTTACTGCCGAATCTTATGCTTGGCCCTATTATTATTGTATCAATCTGACAATTTTAATCATAAAAAATGAAACTATACTCTTTAGAAAAATTGCTAGAATTTAATGTATCGTAATGAGGCCGTTCTGAAACATAAAGGGAGATGTTTCCTGACAATTACAGAGGCTGACAAATGTCTCTAGCCGGCTCTGACATCTTTTGATTGAAACGCGGAGAATTGTATGAGCCACGTCCCGTCATCTTCATAAACAGATGCATCACTTTTTACAAGCTTTTGACAGAAGGGCTTACATATAAAATGTGTGGTTACATCCAAAATAATTATGTTCTCAGTAATAATGAATTCTAATGGGGAATGTAGATAATGATATGGAGCTCGATGAGAAAAATGAGTGTTTACAGGGCAAAATAGACACCATCCTGCAAATATCTATCTATCTATCTATCTATCTATCTATCTATCTATCTATCTATCTATCTCATATCTATCTATCTTTTTGTTTGTCTATTTTCTTTCTTTCTTTCTTTCTTTCTTTCTTTCTTTCTTTCTTTCTTTCTTTCTTTCTTTCTTTCTTTCTTTCTTTCTTTCTTTCTTATCTCCTATATCTCTATCTACTATCTATTTATCTATCTATCTATCTATCTAGTATCTATCTATCTATCTATCTATCTATCTATCTATCTATCTATCTATCTTTCTGTTTGTCTATCTATATTTCTGTTTATCTATATTTCTGTTTGTCTATTTTCTTTAATTCTATCTATCCATCCATCTTTCTATCTATCTATCTATCTATCTATCTATCTATCTTTCTGTTTGTCTATCTATCTATTTGTCTATTTTCTTTCTTTCTTTCTTTTTATCTATGTATCTTTTTGTTTGTCTATTTTCTTTCTTTCTTCCTTTCTATCTATCTATCTATCTATCTATCTATTTATCTATCTATATTTCTGTTTGTCTATCTATCTTCTTTCTTTCCGTCTATCTATCTATCTTTCTGTTTGTCTATTTTCTATCTATCTATCTATCTATCTATCTATCTATCTATCTATCTATCTATCTATCTATCTATCTTCTTTGAATAATTATCTATCTATCTATCTATCTATCTATCTATCTATCTATCTATCTATCTCCTATCTATCTTCTTTGAATAATTATCTATCTATCTATCTATCTATCTATCTATCTATCTATCTATCTATCTATCTATCTATCTATATCTAATTGTCCATCCATTCACCTATTGATTTTTCTATGCATCTTAGGGGATATTAGGAGCTTAGTACATACTGCTTAGGCATTCAGCTCTATAGTACAATCTTATGCAATCAATTTTTATGTTCTATGTACCGGAAGCTGTAAGTAGCCAGAATCTTGCTTTTTAAATCTATGCCTTTTAAAGGGATTTTGATTTTTTGTATCAGAAAATCTGAGCTCCAACCACTATAAATGTATATTAAGAAATGAATTGCCAGTGAATTACAGACCTAAAAATAAAATGTAGTTTAAAGGCGAACATTCACATTTAAAATGTGAAAAATGAAGAGGGTCGGTCAAAAATAATCTGTACTCTGCTGCAGAATTTATTTTAATCAACTTTCAGAAGAGACAAAGGGGGGGGGGGATTTATCATCTTCCTTGCACCTGAAAAGTGGCGTTAAAAAGTATCAAACTATCTGTGACTTTTACCTGCGACTTTCAAGCTACTGTTGCCACTTTCCTTAAAGGGTGCATGGCAAGGGGGCATGGTCAGCCACCCCGACAAATTTCTCTTAAAGGGGTTGTCTCACAAAAAATATTCTACAGTTTTCAAACCAGCACCAGGATCTGAATACTTTTGTAATTGCATGCCATTAAAAATTTTGCATAGTCACTGAGTTATTCAGTAAACAGTGTCTGTATAGCGCCACCTGCTGTTTGTTTTTTCTCATTTCTTTGACCTGCTCACTGAGATTGCCGCACATGCTCAGTTTCATCCTTCAACTGCTTCCTGATCCGTGATAGGAAGAGCTGAGACACGCCCCCTGAACTGTGATAGTAAGATCAGACACGCCCCCTTAGCTGCAGCAGAAAAGACACTCCCCTTGAGATGGCAGCTTCATATAAATCTACCACAGCAATGAATGGGGAGATCTCTGGATCTATGTGAGGTACAGGGCTGGTTCTAGATGTATCATAAAGAGGTTGTCATGTCCTATATGATGTCTGATTTTCATTTTTGACATTAGTCATGGGATAACCCCTTTAATTTATGCCAGTTTTCTGGTGCAAATGAAGCCAGAAATCTGGCGGATGTGCCTAATTTACGATGAGGTGTGTGCTTCGTCACAAATTAGACGCATCCTCCAGCAGCGTGGGAAATGTCAAGACCAGTACAGAACGTGCTGGTCTTGATAAATCTCCCCCAAATATATCATTTATCTACCTAATCCCCCTGGACTATACACTTGTCCATCAAGCTTTCATATTCCCTCAATGTCTTCCATAACTATTGGTACCAAACACACCCTCTGACCACAAAAACTGAATTCCTGCCTAAGGAAACGTGTGGCAGCCGGGCCTGTGCTGCGGACCACAAACTGCGGTCCGCAATGCATGGGAACTGACTGCGGGACCTCTGCATGCGGATCCCGGACCCATTCACTTGAATGAGGTCCACGATCCGCATCCGAAGGTCCGCACTGCAAAAAAGTAGTGCGAGACACGGACAGAAACACCAAGGAAGCTCTCCGTAGTGCTTCCGTGGGGCTCCGATCCGTGCTTCTGCACACACCGTATCTCCCGCAATACACGGGCACCGGCCATGTGCACCCCGCATCATGGATCGCAGACCCATTCACTTTAATAGGTCCGCGATCCATGATGCAGGGTGTACACGGCCGGTGCCCGTGTATTGCGGACCCGCCATATGCTGGCCGCAATATGGCCACATCCGGGCAATGGCTGTGTGCATGAGCCCTAATATTCTTCTTTCATGCATCACAAGTGGGGCAGCCATTGTTTCTCGCACCGCAGTCACAAATGAACATAACACGTTCAAACCTCCACAGCCAGAGTGCGGATAATTTTTGACTCGTAAAATAAGTTGGCTCACCACATTGAGAGCATCCTGTATATACATTGTGTGTGTGCGTGCAGCGACTTTCTTCTTAATATTTACATAATATTATCTTTAAATAAATCAAAACCATGCAAATATGGAGCCAACCCCCTGATTGTATTTCTGTTATGGATGAGTAATTTCCATTCTGCAAATATTGTTACGAATCGGTTATATTTACTCCTAAATATTTCATAAAGAGTAATGTCCCTCTTGGAATATTAATCTCCATGACACAAACCAGATATTTTGCGTATAAATATTTAGTTAACATTGACTTTGAAACTTTAGACACTTCGGTGGTCTGGACAGGAATAATCATGGTATCTCATTCTGCAGTGTAAATTTTTAATAAGATCATTTCTTCTGGTGTATGGAGTGTCTTGTGGGGCTATCAATATTCCTATAAGACAGTGCGTTTTCATCTGATTATATTACATCCTCCCAACCCAAAGTTTTCATAGTTCATCAAAATGCTTGATGTTCTGTAAACCCGAGATAATTACTGAATACCAGACAAGAATATCTCATTATCAACCGTCTACACTAAACAGAAGATTTTCAGTGAACTTCTTCAACCACCAATCAATCAGGTGGGGGGGGGGAGGGAACTCACCATAGGGGCCAAACCTTTTTAATGGGTGACCTATGCTGCCCTTCCGGCAGCAGTAAGACAGGATTTTCTCAAATGACTTGATGCCATGTCGGTGCACATGAAGGCAATGGGTGTGGGGGTATCTAAAGGTACATTTCACAGGCCGATCCTGTTCACAACCATGTATGTGACCATTGAAGGTAGCACAGTGGTGTAGATTGGAGCAAGAATGATTTGTCTCTTGCATGGTGTCTGCATCAAGTATCTACACTAGCTGTGTATAGTAAAAGGCTATTTCATCTCGTATTCATTGTTACAGTATGGTTTCTACATTGTAACAATGTGTAACCATGTATTATTATTTATATCTTATTATATGTTGCTTATCATTTTCCACATTTGAAAGTATGTCTATTATATGTTACCATCCTCTGCAGATAGTTTTGCAGAGAGCGGCAGCGTCCGACTGAGCCACCAGAGAAGTGAAGGATCCTCCAGTAAGCCCAGTTACCAGGGGCATAACTACCATGGCTTCAGACCATGCAACTGCTATGGGGCCCAGGGCAAGCGGGGGACAAGTTGGGATCATCTCCTCTTCTACTGGGGGTAAAAACTTGATCAGGACTCTACCCTCTAAAGGAACAACTTTTAGCAAATGAAGCAGTGGAAAAATGGCCCAAGGGTCAATGAAAGGATTTTAGGCAGAAACCATCCTGTCCTGTGGGGGGAGGGGAGGAGGGGGTTGGTTTGATCCTTGCTATGGGACCCTTACTTCTTTATGTACGCCACTGCCAGGCGCTGTGACTAATGATCATTTGATGGTTTATGCATCTCACGGGGAGTCAGCTAGACTTTGGAGATGCCCTTTTAATTAATTACCCCCAGCTTCCTACACTGTCTGCTGAGCCACACCTGTCCACAGTGACAGTACGTAAGACTGCCCAGGAAAACGGTGTTGAATTTAAAGGGATTGTCCCATGAAAAATATTCTACAGTTCTCCAACCAGCACCTGGATCTGAATACTTTTGCAATTGCATGTAATTAAAAATTTAGCATGGCCATTGATTTATTTAATAAAATGTATCTGTATAGCGCCACCTGCTGTTTGTTTTTTTTCTTATTTCTTTGACCTGCTCACTGAGAAGGTCGCACATGCTCAGTTTCATCCTTCAACTGTCTCCTGAGTTGTGATAGGGAGACAATGGACACGCCCCCTGAGCTGTGAAAGGGGGAGCATGGACACGCCCCCTTAGCTGCATTAGAAAAGACAGCCCCCTTGAGCTGCCAGCTTCATATAAATCTAGCAGAGCAATGAATGTGGAGATCTCTGGATCCATGTGAGGTACAGGGCTGGTTCTAGCTTTGTTAAAAAGAGATTGCCGTGTACTGAATGATGTCTGATTTTCATTGTTTTACATTAGTAATGGGATAACCCCTTTAAGCCTACCACTGGTTGGCCGAGACTCAGCCAGTCAGTGCTAGACCTGTTATTGCTCCACCACTGGTCCGAGTGAACAGAACAGGACACAATCTAGTACTGTGACTGGTACCGTCCATGGAGGAGCAGAGCAGAAGAGAGAGACCACAGTGAGGAAGGATGCTTGCTGGACTTTGTGGGTCCTATCATGATTGAACCTTAGTTATGGTGTCACACGACAGGACCCACAGGAGGAACCTCCCCAAGGTCGTGTAGGCTAACTTGTAAAACTTATGTTGACTTCATATTTCAGCATCTGCAATCAGCGCTGCCACCAGTAGTATCTGGGATCCACTTCGAGAACTAATCAGGGCCCCTTGGGTTCTGTATCTCCCAACCTCTATCTTAGATCCTATATTCATACGCAGTGGCACATGGTTCTGTAGGTCCCAAGCAGGTCTCTATAGAATCGGGAAGCTGAAGGCTAACATGTGCGCTTGGCAGCTGAAGGCATCTGTGTTGGTCCCATGTTCATATGTACCCGCATTGCTGAGAAAAATGATGGTTTAATATATGCAAATGAGCCTCTAGGAGCAACGGGGGCGTTGCCGTTACACCTAGAAGATCTTCTTCTGCAGCGGCCGTGCCCTCTTCACTTAGATTGACAGGACAAGGTAGTGAAAACATCATCACGCCTGGCCCTGTCAATCAAAATGCAAAGGTCCCAGCAGTTGCAGAGAGAGCAGAGCCTCTAGGTGTCATGGTAACGCCCCCGTTTCTCCTAGAGGCTCATTTGCATATATTAAAACATCATCTTTCTCAGCAATGTGGACACATATGAACATGGGACCAACACAGATGTCTTCAGCTGCCAAGAACATATGTAACAGGTCAGCCAGTGTCATAGGGACAAAACTGCTGACAGATGCCCTTTAAGTTTCATTATAGTCAATAAGAATCTATGTGTCTGCCATAATATGAGTATAATAATGTGGCCATGTTATGAACGTATGATTGCAGCCTAACAAAGCGTTGTCCTTTAAATCTGTGGACTATGGCTGTAGCCCAGGATCCTGCTCTATAATCATCTCCGTGATGAGTTGACAGCTATGATGCTTATAATTTGGAAAAAAGCAAACGAAAAATGTGACTAATGAATGAGATAATAATAAGTGAGATAAACCTGAGTCAAATACGGGCCCCATCTAATCCGAGTGACAGATAAACATGATTGATTTATAATTACTCCTATAATAAAAGTAGATCAGTTCAGCCTAGAGATCATTATCTTTCCATTATTACAGGCCAGTGCACAATATTAATTTGTCATTCAGATAATCTTTACTCCAGGATCACAAACAAGTTATGAAAAAGGTGAATAAAAAACTCCAAGCCGCAAATCTCACACGAAATTAAACAAACTGAAGGAGGCCGAGATGAAACGCTGCCTGAGAATAGCCGCTAATCAGAATGTGGAGGAACACTCCGGACGGCCTCTTAGACTCTTATCTGCTTCTTTTGAGTGTGTTGTTTTTGTAAAACTTGGCATAGACAGAACAACTTAGAATTAACCCCTTTATGGGGTTTTACAGGACTGTGATATTAATCGCGTATCTAGTGGCGTAAGGGCCCCATAGCAAAGATCAGACCAGGCCCCCCACACACAGGACAGAAGGGTTTCTGCCTAAACCCCTTTTAATAACCCTTGGGCCATTTCTCCACTGACTCATTTGCTAAAAGTTGTTCCTTTAGAGGGTAGAGTCCTGACCAAGTTTTCACCTCCAGTAGAAGAGAGGATGATCTCAACTGGGCCCCCTCTTGCCCTGGGCCCCATAGCAGTCACATGGTCTGCCGCTATGGTAGTTATGCCCCTGCGCCTATCCCTAAGGGCTCATCTACATGACGGTGAAAAAAGTCCATGGCGCTATTCACATGGCCGTTTTTTTAACAGCCACTGAAATAAATGGGCCCTTTTTTAACAGGTATGTAGACAGGAGTGCACCCGTCTAAGGGCTCTTAAAAATGGGTACACTAGGTAAAAAAATTACATTTTAGGGGTTAGAAAAATACTTACCTCATCCACTTCCATGCAAGGGAACACTTGATCCGCACTGGAGGCAACAGGACCTGATGCTTCCAACTTTGTTACATTATATCATGTGACGTCACAACAATGGGAGCATCAGGTCCTGGTACATCCAGTGCAGAGCACGTGTTCCCTTGTGTGCAAGTGGATGAGGTGAGTATTTTTTTCATTTTTTAGAATCTTTAGAATAGTTCCTATGGATGGGTTGTTGATCCAGGGAGTAATTCTGATTCCCTGATTGGAGTTGGGAAGGAATTTTTTCCCCTAAAGGGAGGAAAATTGGCTTCTACCTCACAAGGTTTTTTTTTTGCCTTCCTCTGGTTCAACTTGCAGGATAACAGGCCGAACTGGATGGACAGATGTCTTTTTTCGGCCTTATAAACTATGTTACTATGTTACTATGTCGGCACTACAAGAAGTGGGAGGGCTTAGACAGGGTCGTTATATATACTAGGGGTACAATGGGGGCCATTATAGATACTGGGAGGCACTATGTGGGCGATTTGATGCCCAGGAGGCACTATGGGAAGCATTGCATATACTGAAGGCAATGCAGGGATTGAGATGAGAAAAATGTAATTTTTAATGGTAAAAACGGACGCAAAATGGCTGTTAAAAATGGATAGATGAAAAGAAAATGGATTTTTATGGATTATCTATGAAGCTGGACAGTTGGGAAGACTTGAAAACTAAAAAGGATTAAGAAATTATTCTTAGGGCCCAACATATTATCATTAAAATCATTTGAAACAAAGAAATATACCCTAGTGCCAATTGATTACCTCCAAATTGGATTTTTCTCTGGGACATTATGTCCAGAAACTGGGTTTGCCGGAGGATCCTCTGGTGGACCTGTCTGACCCTGATATTGGGGATCCTGGGGAAGGGGGTCACAACTGTCACAATGTGAGCCAATATGGCAATAAAATGGTGACACAAAGTTAACCAACCCATAAGGGTGTAAAGTTAGAAAAAAGTTTCTGAAAACAAATTAAATATTTTTTCAACACTTAGGAATCTTCCAAAAATATTTTGAGACAGTGCCGAGGAAAAAAAATGCCATATTTTTGTTTTGTTAGTTCTCTCCATGTCAGGTCCATGTCAGGATTATCATGAATGATCAATGTCTGCTTTCCCTCAGAGATTTTCTTAAAAAACTGTTAAAAGTGTTGTACCTTAGTTAAGTGAATCAGTATCATGATGATCCTGATGATGAAGAACCTTGGCTGATCTGAGGATTTTGAGATGCTCAATGGGCCAGTCTAACCTTGTCCATGAATCTTCTATAAGTTGACTAGAGATTGGGTAATTAAAAGATTTTTCTGGGTGTAAAATATTGATGACCTCGGGAATGGTCATCAGGTGGGGGTTCGACTCACTAGTCAGCTGTTTGAAAAGGCCAAGAAGCTTCGTTGAGAGTTGTGGCCTCTTCCTAGGTCGGCGACGTGACGTTCATCGACACATCTGCCTATGTTCAACTCTGTCCCACTCAAGTGAAGTGACCTGGACTCTAGTACCAAGTAGATATACAGCACTGTGCTTTGTAAGTGGTGGCGGTTCACCAGACTGTCAAGCAGCTGATCGATGGTGGTGCCGGTAGTCAGACCCCACCGGTTAGTTATAGATGAACTTTCCTGATGGCTGTCCGTCAATATTGTACTCCCAGAATGCCACAATTATAAGACTCTGAGATCCAAGTGAGTAGAACATTGACTACTGTCTATTTAGGAGTATTATTTTTCTAATTTAGGCCTTATTATACATTCAGTATTTCCCAGCGAGCTCTTCTTCCATTCTTCTGCTCAATAGTCAAATAAAAAGAGTCTGTAAAAACAAAAATGCAAAGAAGACATGTACTGTACCTCTTCATGATGTTCCCCAGGAAAGTAACTCGCTGCAAATTCAGACTGGCTCATTTTTGTTGTTTTTTTTAAACCATACTTTATCTACCGAGCGTCAGCGTGAATGCCTAGGGACACCATTTCAAATGCTGCAAAATCTATCAGCGAACATTATTCCCGCGAAGCTCTCCTGTAAGTCAATCAGCTGTGATATTACTACATTCCTATATGTCCGCAACGTGTTCAGCACCTCAATCTATAAATTTATTGCTAGTCTTCCCTGCTGCAATTACCTTTGTGACAGCATTCCCTTATCGATATCCACAATGATACATGAGTCTGTCTCCTGGCACATGGGTTTATCACAGACTCTGAATTATAATATTACAGTTTACGTGTGCTCATGAACGTCCCTCTTAAGGTGCCCATGCATCTTCAATAGCTGTTGGCTAGACAGTTATTCTTCTAGACTGGAATGTACAGGTGCATCTCAATAAATTAAAGTATCTGTGTCCTGGATACGTCTATGTGTGCTGTCTCTTGAAGCAGTGACTCCAGCCGCAGTCCACTCCTTGTGAATCTCCCCCAAATTCTTGAATAACCTTTTCTTGATAAACCTTTCAAGGCTGGGGTTATCCCAGTTGCTTGTCCACCTTTTTCTGCCACACTTTTTCCTTCTATTCAACTTTCCATTAATATGCTTGGATACATCACTCTGTGAATAGCCAACTGTCTTCTGGACAACTGTCAAGTCAGTAGTTTTCCCCATGATTCTGTAGTCTACTGAACCATACTGAGGGACCATTTAAAGGCTTTGGAAACTTTTTCAGGTGTTTTGTGTTGATTAGCCAATTAGAGTGTGCACAATATTGAACTTTTTCACAATATTCTAATTTTCTGACTTTTGGGTTTTCATTAGCTGTGAGCCATAATCATCAACATTACAAGGAATAAACATTTGAAATAGATGACCCTAATGAATCTATAGAAATGGGAAAGAAAAAAGTAAATTAAAGAATAAGTAAAACATCTTTTAGATGGTCTACCTGTTAAGACAAGATATCACAGAATCATTATTAGCCTTTTCCATACAACATCCATGGCGAAGATCGTTCCATCATGAAAAAAATCTATAAATTCAATACAACGTTCTTGCACCCAATCTACTATGCTGTAATGGACTGAGAAATGGCCTCTAAATATTAGATTTCCTTGTTGTTCTGGCCGTATAGTGAAGCCCTTTTCATCTATTACTAAACCTCTGCTCAGTTATTGACACAATACAAGAGAGCGACCAACATAAGAAGAAGACAACAAGTGCAAAGACAGCAGACAAAAAAAGAACTAGGCTTCCTCCAGGATAAATGGCCTCCATGTCATGGTCACCAGTGTTCTACTGCACAAGAAGTGGAGTCAAAGGTAAGAAGGTTTATAGTAAGTGGGTTTTGAAAACAGATGACTAGTAAGGGTATGACATAAAGCAGAATCTTATTTAACGAATTAAGATGGCACTGTATAGTCGGTCTGCATTGTTAATGGCCGTGGGGCACCTTTAATTCCATGAACAATGTAGATCAGCTATGCATTGTGGATTTCGTTTGTTAAAGGGGTCTTCCAGGAGTTTTACACTGATGACTATTCCTTTGGATTGGTCATCAGTATCCGATCAGCTGAGAAGGCACCAACGTTCGTAATAGCACCTTGGTCTTCTCCATGTTCGCAAAGCACAGCGCCGTACATTGGTATCACAGCTCAGCCCCAAACCTTCAATGGGGCTGAGCTGTGCCTAGGCCATGTGACCTATGAACATGACGTCACTGGCCTAAGGAAAGCTGCGAGAAGGTCACAGAGCAAATGGGAGCGCTGCTGCCTTCTCAAACAGCTGATCAGCGGGGGTCCTGGGTGTCGGACCCCCACCAATCAGATACAGATGACCTACCCAGAGGATAATTCACCAGTATAAACTCCAAGAAAACACCTTTAAATAAGAGACAGCTGCGGCCTAATTGGCTGCGCAGCACTCGGCCACAGCACGGCTTCTTCCCGAACGGCGCATGATTGTGCTGTGTGGTCGAATAATTAGGGTCAAGTAGCTGCCATAAGGTCTAATCCAATCATTGAGTCCAAGAACCCATAGATGAATATTAACTGCTTATTAGAGATGAGTGAATCAATTGTAAAAAATTGGATTCGACCCACCATTTGTAAAAAAGATTTGTGATGGCTACGAAATTTGAGTTGATTCAATTTGGATGAATTCATGACCACGAGATAAAGGACTAGAAGAAGAGGAAGAAAACAATTAATAACAAGTTTTTTAAAAAAGCGAGCAGCAAGAGAGAAAAAAATTGAGTCCTACCTCAGACCTCAGAGTGTCTTACACAAATGTTCAGGCCAATTGGAGCACTTCTAATTGGGTACCATCAATTCAAACTTGAAAATTTTGAGCGATTCCCTCATCTCTAGACCTTACCTCTTGTAGTAAAATACCTCACTTATAATATATCATTTTCTATATGATTAATGTGAATCTGACTTCTGGGACCCCCACGGTCCTGAAAATGAAGGGGCCACAGTGTTGATTCAGCACTTCAGCCCCATCCCTGTTATATATTGAGGGGCAAGACTGAAAAAGGTGCAGCAGCTCTAAATCATCACCCCTTATTCTCAAGGGTCCCAGAGATCAGACCCCCACAACCATGTAGTGACAGAATATCCTAGCAATACGTCATCACTTTATAAAGTTTAGAATACTCTTTTAACCCTTACAGTACCGGCGCCGTACATGTACGGCGCTGGTACGATGCGGGCACATGGCGCCCGCTCGCGGGTGCGGCGGGCATCATGGCCGGCAAGTCTCTGCTGTTTCTAACAGCAGAGACTTGCCGCTACTTACCCGATCGGCGGCGTCTTCCGGGGTGACTAGATGCCGTGATCACACGTGATCACGGCATCTAGTTGCGTCTAAACCCAGAAGCGTTCGCTTCCGGGTGGTGTACAGACACCCCGTGTGGCCAATCGGGGTGTCTGTACACCATATGAAAACTGTAATCCTCGCTGGTGAGGATTACAGTTTTCAAAGTGCAATTCTTATTCTGGCCACTAGATGGCAGGCCAGGATAAGAAATGAGCAATTGATGGATTTAACTGCCTCTAGTAAATCCATAATTGCTCATAAAGAAAATTAAAAAGCCACAATATATAAGCTCATATTTTAGCATTCAAATAGTAAAAAAAAAATTTTAAAAAAATGTTAAAAAATATATAAAAAATAAAAAAGATATAAAAGTTCAAATCACCCCCCTTTCCGTATAAGTAAAAAATAAATACCTAAATAACACTAAATATAGACATCATGGGTATCACCGTGACCGAAAACACCCGTACTTTTAAAATATAAAAAAAAAAATCCAATACGGCGAATTGTGTGGTGGAAAAAAGCGTCCAAATGGCGATTTGCCGTTTTTTGTCGTTTTTTTTTTCTAAAAAAAATTAAATAAAAAGTGATCAAAAAGTCATACACACCCCAGAATGGTATTAATAAAATCTTCAGATTGTCCCGCAAAAAATGAGCCCCCATACAGCTCTGTACACATAAGTACCAAAAAGTTATAGGGGTCAAGATATGACAAGGAAAAAAAAAAAAAAAAAAAGGGCAACTTTCTAATTTTTTTTTCTAATCAAAACGCAGGAAAAACTATACATATTAGGTATTGCCGGATTCGTACTGACCAGTAGAATGAAAATAACGGGTCAGTTTTAATGCACATCGAACGCTGTAAATAAGAAACCCGTAGAACTGTAGCGGAATAGCGTTTTTTTTTTTGCAATTTCACCTGATTTGGAATTTTTTTCCTGCTTCCCACAACACCGTATGCAATATTAAATGGTGGCGTTGGAAAGTACAACTTGTCCCGCAAAAAACAAGCCCTCATACAGCTAGGTGAACAGAAAAATAAAAGAGTTATGGCTGTTTGAAGGCAGGGAGCGCAAAACGAAAATGCATGACCGAAAAAACCTCCGGTACTGAAAGGGTTAAAGGGGTTGTCCATTTTCTGAAGGAAAGCGGACAACTCCCGGGATCCGTAGGCAGGAAAGAACTGGTAAATACTTAGCTGTCGAATCTAAAGCCACCACTTCGGTTCTTCCAGGGGGGTTCCACTCACTAGCCTTAGGGTTGCATCCGACAAGACCAGTGATTGGCTGCAGCAGTCACGTGTCCTTGATGTGATGTCACTGCTGCAGCTAGGCCAATAGAACCTGGATGAGATAACAGGAGTGGTGGCATGAGATCTGTCAGGAAAGGACTTACCAGATCTTTACTGTAGGTGGATCTCGAGGGTCATCTGGTTTCCTCCTGAAACCGAAGAACCTCTTTAAGTCTCTCCAACATTAGTTTTGCTCTATGAAAGGTAGAATAAGTTTTTTGGGGACAATATGTCCCTTTACCCACCGGGTCTCCTTATTTTGCAGATATGGGGTGTCCTCTTATGGTTGCTTGAATATATTCCATATATTGAGTTGATGAATATTTGAGTATATATAATGAGGAATACTTCTTCCTACCTAGAAGATGACCCTTTGTCATACCCCTGTATGGTAATATGACTTTTTCCTGTTCTGTTTTCCTTTGCACATCGCTCATGTTAATGCTGCCTTTTCATTACACTTCACAAGTATTTTTTCTGAATTTGTCCAATAATGTTGGCATATTATTATTCATATTTTCCATTCCCCTCAGATTATCCTAACACAGATCTCGTGCAATCTCCTCATTATTGTTCAAAGGTCTTTCTTGTAACTCCAACAATCTATTGTACGTTTTTTTTCCATCAAGAGAATTGTAAAACATCTATTTGGAATATGAAAACTTACCTTGTCCCAAAGTTATCCTCTCCTTTTGAAATTGTAAATCTCGCTTCCTCGCTTGCCTGCAACCATCCACAGAGACGTGCTTTGTGCTCCAATATTCTTTAAAAACTGGGGCAAAAAAGACCCGTGAAACTCCGAGGTTTTCGATGTAATATCCCAGCGGACAATAAGGTTGATATTAAGGTCCAAGAATAAAGAAAACGATGATCACATCATATGGTTCTTAAACTCTGCTGTCCTACCTCCATCTCTAGGGTATCCAGTGGAAATTCCAAGACATAAAATAAATTATCTTCTGGTAACGATGAGCAAATTTCTTGAAATTTGATTTTTCAGTTCATCAGTTTGATTTCAGTCCATATAAATTCCACCCAAATTGAAAGTTCTCCAGCTGTCCTGAAAAGTTATGGCTGACATTCTGTGTTCTCCTAAGACTGTAACCAACTCCATGCAAGCTCCTTAATGCCAAGCCAGAATTGATAATCTCAAAGTGACAAGGACATATATGGCTATGGGTGAACACATGGCTGCTGTTGATAATAAACAGCTTCTTAAAAAACACAATGCAAGGAATGTTTCTTTTTTTCCTAAACAATCAGATATTTTTTCCTTTGTTTTGGTGGCAAAAAACCTGTTGGAGTATATGCACACACACAACCCGGGGTCATGTGATCCTCTTTCTTTGTCTTTCCTGTCTTCTACTGTGATTTCATTTCAAGAAATTTGCTTGAATCGAATTGCTAAAAATTTGTATTTGACATTGACACAAATTTTTGGAAAATTTGGGTCAAATTTGATTTGTTTACAATCGATTTGTTCATGTCTATCTTCTATATAAATATAACATCTAATAAATATAACAAACAATAAAATAAAATTAATGATTTTTCACTATCAATAAGTATTAAACGATTAAAAGAGATAGCTGGCCAGATGAGCAAAAGGGAAGCATACTTACCTGCTCCCCGCCACTGGGTCCCAGGTCCTTCATTGCTTGACCTTGACTGTCTTGCTTGGGTCTGTGCTTTGACGCTGCTACAACCAACTCTCTGCAGCTTAGCCCTGATCCCCTTTCATTATGTGACCACTTGACATGATACAAAGGGGCAGGTCCCCACTGCAGCCAGTCATTGGCTGTAGCAGCGTCAAAGTGGATGTTTACAGTGGGAGACCTGACTGAGGCAGCCGAGGCTGAAAAGAGAAGGAGCCGGGACCCAAGGGAGGACAGGGAGCAAGTAAGTATGCTTCTCTTTTGTAGGTCTGGTCAGGAGGAAGGGTTTACAAAAAACTCCCGAAGGGTGGCCAAGCCCCTTAAGGTCCAATGATAAAGAATATAGTGGTCACGCAGAGGTCATAGAGTTAGGCTACTTTCACACTGGCTGCAGCAGAGTCCGGGGGGAACATCCTGGTAGATTCATGCTAATGCTTGCCCACCATGCCGCCGGAAGTACTGCTCTGGCTCCATACACTATAATGGAGGCCAGCCCAAGCCCCGGCCGCAGCACAGCAAACATGCCGTGAGGCGGCCGGACAAAAACTACAACTTGCTGCGTTTTTTTGTCCGGCCACCTCTCTGCTTGTTTGCCATGCTGAAGTTGGACCTCCAGCCTGCCCCCATTATAGCGAATGCGGCCAGAGCAGACTTCCGGCGGCATGGTCGGCTAACGTTAGCACAAATCCGACAGGCTGTTCCCCCGCGGAACAGCCTGCTGGACTCTGCTGCTGCCAGTGTGAAAGTAGCCTTATTACAGTCTGCCACCCTCCCTGGTCATTTGTATCCAAGAATGTATCCGTATCTTTTGGAAATTCCAAGGCATAAAATAGATTATCTACTATATAAATATAAAATCTAATACAATACCTAAAAAATTACAATTAAAATTCATGACTTGACCCTAGCTGTAAGCACAAACTTACATAACAGTATGTCAAACCCAGGTCAAGTGTGCAAAAGTTTAATGAATTCTCAAATACCATATTTTAATTAGTTTATCATAGATAATGATTCTCCGGCATCATTGCGATACCATTTTCAAAATAAATAAACAAATAATAAAATATAAATTCTTTAGAATGAAAAAGCAATTTTCAATTAATGCTTTGCATTTCAGGAGATAATTGTACAGACATGAATTTAATATGGTCAAATAATTAAGCCGAGAAAATAGATCAATAAAAATCAAGATGCACTCCCACATGAACAAATTAAGGAACCATACTCTACCTTCAATCAAACATTATCCTTGAAAAACAAGCCTTTCGGGAGTATATGCTCGTGGGTGTCAGGGGAACGGATAATGGATTTTGAATGCTTAAGAAAAAAACTGCTTTACATTAAAAAGGCAAATGGAAAGATAGGAAAATAGTTTTAGACAGTGGAAAATTATAAAAATGTGTACAACCGAAGGCAGAAAACAAGATTTGCCAGGATTTCTTCCCAATAGTTAATAGTGGCATCCTGAAAGCTCAACATCACTCTGTAGGTCAGGCCAGGGTCATCTTCTGGAGGGACGGATGTCACTGGGTGATAAGGATTATGTATCGGGTTTAGAACCTTTCATGTGAAGGAGGAGGTTGTTGGATTTGAAAAGAAAAGCTATGTCTTTCAGCTACCGGGGAAAGATTTTCCAATCTGTTTTGACGATGGTAGAACTGAGTGAAATAATTTTTAAGCACCAAAGTAATATATCCGCTGTGTGTACAGACAACACAGACCCATTTATCTATAGGTCTGTCACCGTTCAAGAAGAGAGCTATAGGGCTATTCTTCTACTGACTGGGTGATACATTTAAAAAAAACTAATTTGAAAAAATATATACAGCCACATTTTATATAAATTTATTTAGCCACCACAATAGATATTTTTTGAACATTTGGAAATTATCTGGCTCATATTTAAAGGGTTTATGCCATGATAAATGTACACAAATGGAAAATCAGACATCATATTTTACATGACAATCTCTTATTAACAAAGCTAACACCAGTCCTGGACCTCACATGGATACAGAGATCTCCACATTCATTGCTCCAATTGTTCTGCTAAATGTATATCAGGCTGGTACATTAGCTCAGGGTGGCGTGTCCTTTCTCAGGGGGTGCGTCCTTTCTCAGAGAGCATGTAATTTTTGCTGCAGCTCTTTCCCTGTAACTGCCACAGCTTCTAACAGAAAATATGGCTACTGGCAGTTGAAAATTTAAACTGAGCATAAGTGACCACCTCAGGTAGGTGGACAAGAAATAAGGAAAAGAACAAACAGTAGATGGCGCTATACAGATACAGTTTATTGAATAGCTCAGTTGTTATACTACATTTTTAATTGCATGCAATTACAAAAGTATTCAGATCCAGGTAATAAGTAAATAGATAAGCCGCTCACCTAAAGATGAATATCTATCTGTGTCTATCTATCTATCTATCTATCTATCTATCTATCTATCTATCTATCTATCTATCTATCTACTAGGCTTTTGTACCAAAAGAGCTAATTTAAAATAGATGAGTGGCTACAGTTAGCACTCTAGGCTCACTTTTTAAATATAAACATATTTAATATGCCCCATATTCAAAGACCAGGTTTTAAAATGTATATTTTTTAAGACACCAATAGTAAATTAAATATATATATATATATAAATATATATATATATATATATATATATATATAATTATTTAGAGTAATATACAAAATAAATAAAATGAACACCTAAGGATAGCTTTAGATCTTCTAGCGGGACTAGTGTTGGAAGATTGGTAGTGTACTGCCTTGGAGCAGGTATACGTTGAAGTCTGGACATTTGTGGACATTTTTAATGAACACTGAGAGACTTTTGGGACTTTCTAGCTCATAATGAGAAGCTGGTAATTTTCCACAGCTACCATAAGGTTTAAAGAAGAGCATGTTTTTGAGGGAAAAAAAATCCAGACTTGTTTACCACCAAAACCAGACAGACTGACTATTGAATGCCTGCTTTAGCTCTGTTATGTCTGAAAACCTGTTTTTATCTGGAAGAACTCCTGTGTCATTGCCATTGAGTATCATTGAAGTTCTAATGCAAGTCTATGAGAGATGGGAGTTGTAACATTGTATTTATTTGTGCTGACTTTTTCCACTCCACTCCTCTCACTAGAAGGTTGTAGTTTAGTTAAGAACTGTATATAAGGACATCAGAGGAGACATCACTGAAAGAAATCATCATGGCAGTTTGATCCAAATGGAGAGGATGAGGAAAGAGAACATTTACATCAGAGGAGACATCACAGGATGTAAGAGGCATGTGGTGTTGTGTTCTTCTGTATGTATGGTAACGCTGAAGACCATGCAGATAAGTGAACGTTGGGCTGGCTCTGTGCTGTTGCCTGTATCCCAACTCCTCATCCCCTTTCTCCATATCTTAATTACAGACAAGTGGAGGAGGTTAAGGACAGTGACAGTTGGCACCGACCACCACAGAGAGGCAGCTTCTAGGCAGGTATTTAGTTCTACTGGGGTAGCATATTTTGCTGCACCGTGGTATTTGGTTCTTCTGGAGGAGTATATTGTCCTGTATTGTGATATTTTGTTCTTCTGGAGCAGTATATTGCGCTGCACTGAGCCAAATAAAAAAATGTAGCACAATATACTGCTCCCTCTATGGCATTTCTCACCCCGAATACTTGAGTTGACTCTTCCGACCCACCTTGTCATTCTGAGCCCTCCTACAACATAGGACCATTATTAGTTTTTTTCCAGGGCCACTTGAAATTCCCAATATGCCCCTGTTCATGTCTGACCCATGGGGATCAGAGAGACATGTGCAAAGCACTGAAAACTCAGGCAAAAGGCATAGTCTGAACACAGCCCAATGTCACAGCAGGCTCAGTACATGCGTATTTCAGATAGCAATTCTAAGGTCGAGGGAGGCTCAGTACGAGCATAGTCCAAGTAGTAAGCAAGGGGCAGAACCAGTAGACAGGCAGTATACTGTACACAGGTAGTCAGACAAGAGATCACGCCTTTACTGGTTACTAGAAACTAGAGAACCTCAAAGCTCAGGCAAAGAAGTGGATCCACAGTCCAGCTAAATAGGGAAGCTGATCAGCACTTTTAATCAGAAGCTGGACAGGGGTCAAGGGGAAAGGATTAACTGTTTCAGTGCTTAAAGGAAGTTCACTGAGCTGCAGTTCCAATACACACAGGGAGTGAGGGGTGATGCCCACACATGCTTGGAACAGCAGGACAGTGGCGAGCACGTACCCTCGCGTGACAGTTTAGCTCACAGCACTGATGAAAATGCCAATATCTGTAAAAATAAAAGAAACATAATTACCAAGCTCAGCTTTAACTCTCTTTGAGAGCAATTCATCCTTAGATCTTTTCCGTTTAATTAATTAATTGTAAGTAAAATACACGTAAATTGAATTTAAAATCTAAAAAATAATACATTTGTGGATTTTTTTTTGTTGAAAGTATAAAACGATACCGTTTTACTTATTATGATAGTAAGTGACATTATAAAAGACCGGAGTTTGATTTCATTGGCGTTCCTCTTCAGGTATTATCATCTTCAGGTATTATCATTAACTAAAATACCTCTGCAATTTTTGATAATTGTACCCTCATTGCTGTTTCTTTTTGTTCATCCTAATGAAAGCGATTATCTTCAAGTCTTTTACATTCAGAACGACTGGGGATTATGCATTCAGTGCTGCCTATCAGCCCACAGTCGCACTTACAGGACTACTAATCCACGAAATGTAAATGTTCAGGTATCAACTAAGAAGTGATTTTTTTTTTTTCATTTTCTATATTCACAGTTTGTACATTTTTTACATTTAGAAATTATATTTTGTTACTTCCTCAACCACCATAGACTTCAGTATAGACATACACTTAGTCTGTCTTCAATCATCGGAGCTGTTGTCCTGAATCAGGAACTATTTAGATTTTTTAAAGAGATATTCCCATTTAGATATTTAGGGCATATCTTCTTACCAGGTGACATATTTCTGAATAAAGTGCTCCATTCCGGTCCTGTGTTATGTTACATCACATCTCCACTAGACATAAGTGAATTTCTGTAAAACTCATCCGGGTCTGATTGGACCCAATAGTCCCAATAGACCCGAAATGATTTAACCTGAAGAAAAAGAGCTTCAATTGCCCTAAAAATCTATGGATGGCTGGTAAAGCTTTGGCTTGAGACCACCGCCGTCCTGCTTGACCCGCCAAGCAGCCCTGAACCTCCTCCCTTTGTCTTCTTCCTGGCAGGTCCTGCAGCCAGGTCTGCTCTGTCTTGCCAGCAAGGTTATTACTTCTCTGCCCGTAGGGAATGCACTCGCTCCCTCTGGTTTTTTAGGGCACAGGGCATGCACCCTAATTTTCATCAGCCAATGGCAGAAAATCTTGGGGTACTTAAAGGGAACCTGTCATCTCCGAAACACCCCCTGAACTAGAGTAAGCGGTGTATAGTGTAAGTGATGCTGAATCCGAATATGTAAGTTTTATCTTCATACCCACTTCCATTCCGACGCTGTGCTCCCACAAACCTGCAGTAAAATGCACTCACTGGACTCTTCTTTGAGTCCTCTCCATTATGTGAGTGAGCACTGGAGTCCACTGAGTGCATTTTACTGCAGGTTTGTGGGAGCACAGCGTCAGAATGGAAGTTAGTACGACAATAAAAATTACATAACCGGACTCAGCATCACTTATACTATACACCGCTTACTGTAGTTTGGAGGGTGTTTCAGAGCTGACAGGTTCCCTTTAAGACAACTTCTCCTGTAGGAAAATGCCTGAGAAATAGTTGTTCTAGCTAGTATCTTGCTAAGGTGTGTGTTCTGTTGTTTGGCTGTGTACCAACTTTCTGCCCATTTACTGGATACTGACCTGATCTCCGCCTGATCTCTGTATTGACACTTTTCTGCTTGCACTGACCTGAGACTGTTTACTGTATAGCAATATTATGACTGCCCATGACCCCATCCTGTCACCGGCTACAATTTTGCCTGACCCCTCAGTGCCTTGCATCTGTGTCTCTGACTGACGTGGGTCAGCTGTCAATATCACAGAGATCACTCCAAGAAGTAGCGACCTGTTGGTTTCCCTGTAGCAAAGTCTAGATCCCTGTACAGAGGTCAATGTAGAATACCATGGGACCGTCAGGATAATGTCCTCCGGATTAGCCTAAAGTCAAATCTGTTGGTTGACATAGTGGTTCCACACCCACTGTCATAACAGTACCATCTCTTTCTTTCTCTCCCTCCAAAAAGTCTCAAAAATTGAAAGAATTGAATTCTGATTTTATAGAATTGATCCTCTAACCTCTAGTCTCTAAGCTTGTTACCTGAATTATACAGCACTTTTGTGTAGAGTGGAGGCCATTCTGTCTAGGCATTGCTAAGGAAGATGAGATCCTCTAGATGAGATCCTCATAGGCATGCAATAGAGATGAGCGAATCGAATCCCACTAAGTGGAATACGATCCGAATTTCAGGATACATTCGATTCTCCTTGAAGCTGAATTTCCTCGTGCTTCGCGTCAGCGAATCAATTTAACCTGAAATAGCGTAAAAAACAAAAAAATCCATACTTACCTTCTCCATTTGCTCGCGACGGGCCGCCAAGCCGGACGGCGTAATGACGTAATCTCGCGCAGCACAAGATTTCGCGCCAGATCTTCAAGCAAGATTGCAGCGGCCGGCTCGTCGCGAGCAAATGGAGGAGATAAGTATGATTAAATTTTTTTTTAATGTTAATTTTACACTTTTTTTTGCACTCAGATGCCGTGATCATGTATGAATGCGGGGTACAATGACTGGGGCAGCGCTATCGCAGCTCCCTGTCATTGCTCCCACTACTTAACTTCGTCACAAAGCGAATTGTTTGGTAAAATTCGACGAATTAGCCAAATCGAACTTTTGAAAAGTTCGCTCATCTCTAATGGTGATGTATGACATCACCATGTCGGCTGATGTGATGACATTATCTGAGGCTACATGAGATTTTGGCTAGATCTTCAAGCGAGATGGTGGCGGCCGGCCCATCGTGAGCAAATGGAGGCAGTAAGTTTGATTTAATTTTTTTTTTAATGTTCATTTAACACTGTTTTTACACTCAGATGCCACAATCATGTATGAACGTGGAATCTAAGGGGTACAATGGGGGTGGGGGGCGGTGCTATCATAGCTTCCTGTCATTGCACCCGCTACGTCCAAAAAAATGTAAAATTCGGAGAAGCAGCCGAATCGAACTTTCTAAAAATTCACTCATCTCCTGACTTTCAGTCCACACAGGAGGTGCTGTAGTATTTGGGCTGTTAGGTAGAGTGTGTGTGCGTGTGTGTTTGTGTGTGTGTGTGGGGTGTCACATGATTTAATGGTGGATCAGAATAGAGTGCTTATTTTAACAATATACCGCCTAGTAAGAGGATAGGCCATCTCTGTTTGATCTGAGTGGGGTTCTTTTCCTCTTAGCAGAATGTAAGGACCATGACCTGTTCTCTTCATCAGCGCCACACATGCGCCTGTGGCTCCACTTGGTACTGCAGCTCACCTGAACGGGCGGAGTGAGCTGCGTCACCAGGCACACCCCACCATATGTATGAGCTGAAGAGATGCAACTCTTCATTCTGCTGATCGTTGTGGGTCCCTGTCTGTAACAGAAGCAATTCATATTTTTATGTTCTAGCAGTCTAATGCCGTAAAGAGACATAGCTGCACGCTCTGCCTTATAAAACCGTTTAAGTGCACGCATTCCGTAATTTAATATTTATTGTCATCTGTTGTCATGCATACAGTTAACAATTTACTTGCATCAATAAATCCTTGTTATCTCTTTAATTACATCTACATTATAGATACAGATGAGCTGTCTGATTTGGTAAATTTGCATGACTTGAATTAAATTGAGAATTTGTGATGGTATGCAGGATGAATTAGTACGGATAGAGGAATAACACTGTCATAAGATGACTACAGAAAGTTAAAAAAAAAAGTTTGTAAATGAGATTTCAGCAGGTATTTAAAATGAGCTTATGGCTGGCCGAGTACTAATGAGCAATGAGGCGGGTGGAGATTAAAGGGCACCATTGTGGCAGCTATGGCAAGGGGGTGTTACTTAATAGAAGATTTTAACATATGTACGCATACAACAATGGTGTACAAGCTTCTTAAAGGAACATTCCAGTCAAAATGTATGTATGAAAACAGAAAAATCTCTGCACTCAGTTATGGAATGCGGTATGATTTATTATACTTTTGACATCAACAATTCTGATCCAGTAAATTGGATAATGGAAAACCCTTCAAATGATTCTCCAAACGTTTCGGTCCAGGTGGACCTTCTTCAGCGGTGTAATCTATTATGGGTAACGGATTGCCTGGAAAAACTGGATCACAGTTTCCAGTTTCCAGATCCAGTTTTTCCAGGCACTCCATTACCCATAATAGATTACACCTCTGAAGAGGGTCCACCTGGACCGAAACTTTCGGTGAATCATTTGAAGGTTTCTCCATTATCCAATTTACTGGATAAGAATTGTTGATGTCAAAAGTATAATAAATCATACCTCATTCCATAACTGAGTGCAGCAATTTTTCTGTTTTCTGGACATTGTAGCACATGTGGGCACAGAGGCTGATGTTGTATCCAGGGAATATGTACAGTTAACGCTCATGGAGGACTACTTTCTGGGAGAAAACAGCCCTCCGTGTACCATGTGGAGAGTTATCAAGTTCTCTGACAGTCCAGGATGTGCAGGATTCCAGAATCTATTACTTGTAATGTTATATATTTTAATGTTATACCATGTTTCTTCCATGTACTCCAGCAGAGGAGGTAATATAGTTAGCAGGAGGTGGCAATAGTTGGCAAGAACGGGGCTAACCAACCTGTTCCTCCCCTTTTGGTAAGAGTGGTCTGGTCCTACTTCATGCCAGGGTAGGTTCCTGAGAGATAATGAAGGAGGTTGGAAGCACGTGCTAGAGCTCCTACTCCAAAGGACCTCAATGAGTGCTCATATGAGACCCTTACTCCAGGATAATTGCCAGAGTTAAGAACACTGCTTTCAAAAAGCTTCAGTGTGCTTGGACAGCAGAGTGATCAGAATAACCACAGCTTTACTGACCCTGCTGCAGGTGAGAGACTACAGCTCAGACCAGGGATGGCCAACCTGCGGCTCTCCAGCTGTCGCAAAACTACAACTCCCAGCATGCAAAGACTGTCTACAACTATCTGGGTACAGCAGGGCATGAGGGGAATTGTAGTTTTACAACAGCTAGAGAGCCTTAGGTTGGCCATCCCTGATCTAGATGTTTTCCAGGCCATTCTAACACCAGGTCTATATCCCAGCGTGGACAGCTATATCCACACATGGCTGCAAGTATCATTTAATTGCCTTTAAACTAACCAGTTTAATTTATTTAACCAGCTGCCATAGTTTATTGTCTGGTGATAGAAATTGCACTTTGTACCTACTGCTGCTGGATGTAACACGGGTTATATTTTGCGCTAAGTAAAGAGAGGCTTTTATACTTTTACTTCTGACCTGATTCTTCAAACTACCTTTCTACTGCACTGATCCTGAGGGAGCACTCCATGACATAACATCTCATCAGGTCCATTACCTCTCCCATCCTCTGCACCAGCTCCTCAGGGACTCAATGCAGATGTCCCGCCTTTTTCCGAGAGCATCCTGGATGTTCCTGTGAGTGTTGGCAAGCATTGCCTATGTACACAGTAAGCAGGCCCTGCACTCAAACGTTGGACCCTGTGATCATATTGATGGCCTCTCTATCTCAAACCAATTTCTTGTGTAATATTTGTATGATACAAGTTCACCTAAACCATGGTTTTCAAGCTGCAACCACCACCAGGACCACCTACCAACCTGGGAGTTTGTCTTTTCAAATCCGGCTTTCATATAGTAAATGTTAGTACTATCTTGGGAAAGATACTAGGAGAAGAAAATGAGCGAAAGACGAGTTTACTAAAATACAAACTCTCCTATCAAGGAGAATGTGGATCCGGGAGCATCTTGCTGTTAAACCTTCTTTGATGAATCTAATGAATCATTTGTGTGAAAATAAAATAATGCTGATGAATGTTTTGTCTCTGTAGGTTTGTCTAATGAGAATCTCACCTTGACATTTCCAAGGGACTTTTCAAAGGCATAATGAAAACTTCTTGTAAGAGTGAGAAACGAAATTCAGAGCATTAAGCTTTTCAGATTTTTTTTTATCCTTCTGTAATCACATTTAATTCTGGGTGTGCTTACAATGAAGCCATCTGTCCTACATCTGATAATTGTGATGGAAAGTTTATTTTTATTGTTCTGAGTACCGTTCTGTGGATATAATTTTTTTTTATTATTGATGCTTCCATAGTGTTTACATAGGTGCAACTAGTGTTGGGTTGCAGCTCCTTGTCACCACCAGAAGAAATAATTCTGAGGGTCAATCCGACATCTAGAATGAACATGTCCACTTTATTATTATCATTATATTCACAGGACATGTCATTAATTAAGAGCTAAAAAGTTGTTTGGGAATCATCTTTTAAGGAACAGGCAATTGGCTCCAAAGTTACCTTCAAATGGGGTTGTTTTCTGCTAGACCTTTGGGACCATTATTGTGTCAAAGCCTGAGCCCACTGGATCCTCTGCTACTCTCATGGGCAAGCTAACTTTGGTTGCATTCATGAAGTGGTGAGTTGGTTGAAGCTTTAAGCAATAGCCTTATTTGTGACATCAATTAAACACGTCACGGTCACAGTGATTGTATTGTAAGGGTATTTTTGAGTACTGATTGGTTCTGTCCCCTTTAATTTAGTATGTGTTTAAATTACTTTTAGTATTCTATCTAAGGATATTACTTGCTATTCCTTGAAATGTAGTACCCATCCCTCATTGTGCTGATATGGCTACATTCCTGAGTGATCTCAGAGATACACACTGGAAGAGGAGCTGATGGAAAAAACTGTGGTCTGCACCAGCAATTAGAGGGAACTCCACTTGGAACTTCATCCTTGATAGGATGTAAGTATTGATTTGACCTATCTCTTGTACACCCTGGGGTGTCGGTCATGTGTTATAACATGGTAGACAGCCATGTGTTATAGCATGGCCGACTGGAGCCCTACCCCTAGGCTAGTGATGTTTATTTAATGTTTATTATTCTGTATGTGCTTTGTCTGTGTTATCTTATATTCAATCAGACATACTAAATATATTTATTCACTTAGTCTGAGTAAGCTTATTCATTCTCAAATCTTTTGAATTCACCTTAAAACAGTGATTTAGGTACGGACGCTAAAACTCCAACTAATATTGAGAACCCAATTCTCATTGCTTACTTTAATGGATAAATGCCTTAGCAAACCTACTAGTTTTGAGTTAGTGGAGCTACAATAAAGTTTGCACATGGAATCAGTTTAGTTTTGTGCTGTACTACATCAGGCCAGCATAGTAGCTCAGTGGTTAGCATTGTCACCTTGCACTGTTGAGGCCATGGGTTCAAATCCATTTGCCTTTCAGGCTTGCAACGTCTCCTTATCTTTCCATGGGTTTCCTCCAACAGCATGCCGTGATCATTGGCTCCAACAGGATTTGCAGCACCCCTATCAGGTGAGAAACTGGAAATGTTTCTTCAAGGAAGTATCTACCAGATAATCTCCATCAATTTTCATGATTCCTTTTGCTCTCAATGGATAGATAGCCACACATTCACAAGAAGTCTTACAAATTTTATCTAGGAAAACTAGAACATTTGGTGCTTGTGATAAAACTCAAGTAGTTTTCCCTTTGTTCAGAAAACCTGAGATCCTGGAGGAGACCAGCATAAATATTAAAGGGGACTTACGGTAAACCTTTGCTGACACCATGAAGGTGATTTACACCTTTGAGTTTCATCGCCTCTGCTCAGCTTTTCCAGCATGCAAAGCTTGGATCCTTACAAAGAGCATGCAAAGTATGGATCCTTAGAAAGAGCCAATGTCAAAGCAAAATTCTATCTTCAGCAAAGGTTTAGGTCCTCTTTAACATCCATGTCAATTTTGTTTCTGTTCAAATTTGAGCCAAAGCCTCTCCAGACCTCATTACTGCACGGCAATACCACTGCACTACTGTAAGTCATGTAATAGAGTTTTTTTATGAGTTGTATTGTCAATGTTCATGAGTTTGAGAAGTCAACCTTTTTTTTACAGAATGACCAAGAGCCATCAAAACAATCTAAAGGTGAAGGACTATAGAAGGACTATCTAAATGAAATATGATTTAAAAAAAAAAAAAAAAAAAGATGATTTTCTGGATCAAAGCTTCCAGTTAAAAGAGAAGAACTTGGACGTTTGGGAAAGTTTCCATCATGACCAAAAAGTTACATGGTAATTTTTTGAGTCAGGGTCATACAAAATCCATTTTTCATTAGCAAAATGTCAAAGATCTGGATATTACTGCTGAAACTCATGCACCGCTAACAGATAATGAACTTCTGTGTCCACCCCTGACAGTCCAAACTGTGCCCATTGGCATAATACAGCTGAAAATTACAGTCACCTTGTCATACCTTGTTTTTAAGCAAAGGCCCTGAAGTCTGATTTTGACTAAAATCCACGTAACTAAATATTACTCCTGTTTAGTACATTGAATCCTGATTTATAGGTGACCCATTCAAAGCTGCAGGGGACACGTCTATTATAGAAAACATCAATTTTTAATTTTCTGTGCTGGAGAATAATATGATGACAAGGTGTAATAGTGTTCATGAATCAAGATGTCAATAGCTTGTCCTAACAAAGGTTCGCAGATTTTTCTCTCAAGTCAAATCTACTAATGATCATCACTGGGGTTTCCATAGTCCTCGGGCATTAGCTTAAAACTTCCTTCTTGATGAGAATGTCATTGAAATTGACCTGGTTGATATTTAATCAATTTAAGAAATATAATTAGGAAAGTTGGCTAGACATTGAAACTGTACTTCGATGTGACAAGGAAGAAGGGAATAATGGGTGGAGGTTCCTCTAAATATCAATTTTCTTTAGCTACACTAAACATCCCTTAGACGTAGGAGAAATGTATACTCTATTATAGTAGTGGTCAACTCAACCACATGTGGGGGTTTCAAATGTGGTCCATGATAATGTGAAAGAGCCACACATCAGATTCATCCAGGGTTTGGTCAAGGGCAGTGGCGTACATAGAGAAGTAAGGGCCCCATAGCAAGGATCAAACCAGGCCCCCCACACAGGACAGAAGGATTTCTGCCTAAACCCTTTTCAATGATCCTGGTCAAGGGGTAAACTTCCACATGTATTACCTCTTTAGACAGCTGTGTTTATGGCCCATGTTTTCTCCATACACACAAGGATACACACATAAGCATAAAAGTATACATGACACAACATTTACAAGTGGGATAGATACCCCAGTGTCCCCATTACAAACAATATTATAGAGTAACTGCTCTGTATTAGATTGTTGGACAGATAAATAACAGTACATGATTGCATACAGATATCTCCTTCCTTACTTTTCCTCTTGGCTGATATGTGTATCACGAAATGACCAGATTTTCAAAACAACATGATTTCATGACATTGTGTCATGAGATGTCTATACTATATGTGTCTTTGTGGACACCCAGTGGTTATGATATAGACTGCAGCCTTTCAACGGTTTTGCTAGCATGTCATGATATTGTATTGAATTGGTTTCATGAGAAACTGGTATCCATAGCCAAATTATAGATAAGGTAAGGGTGGACACATCTGTATATTGGAACATTATCCTGGAAAACATAGTTGTGTCATATGAATTTCCCTTTCCATGATGGCCACACATTGGGTGCATGAAAGTTGCAGGTAGCCCCCAGGGTTGGACTCACTGATGTATGTAAGGTCAATGCAAACTACTAGAAATTAACTACTTACATTAAATGGGAATAATGAAGAAAAGGTGCAACAGAGGGTCATAAGATTAGATACCCCAGAATTGTTATTAAATGGGACATGTCAAGAGAGGTGACAGCTCCTCTTTAATCAGGGTTTCCCATGCAATTAAAGGGTAAGATTCATGTTGAGGGTCACTCTGCAAATTTCTCCCAGAATTGTTGGGGGGAAACAAGCATCATGCTTCACAAAAGGTGTTTGTGGTACTGTGAACCAGCACCACAGTGAGGTCCCATTGAGATGTTAGCTATGGGACCCTCTAAATTCTGTGGATGCCTCTGCCAATGCTGTTGTGCATTTGAGTCAACCCCTGGAGGAGAGGGGTTTTGTGCTGATGACCTCAGGATAGGTCATCAGTATGTGATTGTGGGGGTTTGACTCCCGACACCTCCACCAATCAGCTGTGGTGATCACCACGACCTCCTTGCAGCTTGCCAAGCACAGTGGCGTCCATTGGATAGTGGCCATGCTTGTTATTGCAGCTCAGCCCCATTCTCTTGAAGAAGTAAAAGTTGATGAACATGACATCACTGGCCTAGAAAGAGGCTGCTAGGCAGGGGTGCACCACCAATGAGGCCAGGTGAGGCGATCGCCTCAGACAGCACCAGGTAGGGGCAAGATGGGGGCAGCCGAAGGGCCATGGACTGAAGGGAAAGGGTTTGGTTAAGAAAATTGCATTGGGAGGGGGCGCCATTTCAGTTTTCACCTCAGGCAGCAGAAAGGATAGGTGCACCCCTGTCAGTGGGGGTGAGATGGGGGAAGTGGCAGGTGGTTGAACCCCCTCTAATCAGATACCTATGACCTATTCTGAGGATACGTATAAATATAAAGCACTCTGAAAATCCCTTTATCATTAGTCTATGCAAGATTTGGGTGGAGACACTACTAAACCAAGAGAGTGGTATGACCTGAGACCCCTAAGTGTGGGTCATTCATGCACTGAATAAGGCTGCATGTTCTACCTTTAAATCCGACTGGTCTGGTTGAGACAGAACTCTCCATTACTTTCTCAGGCACATTATATGGCGTATGTCACCGGATCTGTGCAAGCTACAGATAATAATCATCTGTTTGTACTTGGGTTATGCCAGTTTAGATCAATCACCATGAATAGCGGTTGTGAAATCTTATCTCCTTGTGAAGGCAAGTCAAGATACTGCGGTATCATTCCCTGACATAAAATGACACTTTATTTCAAGTGGAGATCATTAGAACTGGGATGTTTCTTCAATTATGAACATTCTTGACCTGGCATCGAGCATCGGCAATTAGTCTCCTATTTGTAATGAAAAATAAATGATATGAGATGTACATAAATATGCTTATTAGGATGATATGCACACTTCGTTTTCTGAGAAAAAACAGTAAATCCTTCCCTGAAGATGATTATCAGGAACATAAAATACGTAAATGAAATCTGCAAAACCTAACATTTTAGAAATTAATATATAAGAGCATTAATATAGGAGAGTGATGGAGCATGATTTGTCCTTCTCACTTCATACCTAGGAGTATTGTATAACCTCACAACTCTTACCTGCCCCCTTCTCCATGCATGTTCTCGACTTGTAAGTACTACTGGGGTTGATATGCTCCCCCATAAGGACGGAGACCATACAGATGCCATGGGATGCTTAGATACTATCCCCTTTGCTACTGGTTAAGAAAAACCTGTGTCCTAAAAATAGACACCGTATTGAGCATCGGCAAATGGCCCAACATTCATTTAAATATGGCTGACTAGGCTCATTTCCAATATGGACACCCCATCATGGAGTTTACCTACACTCATTCCATCAAACTTGGATCAATGCCCACCTCCTTGTCAACAATAAAGAACAAAAAGAGTGGCATCGTCCAAGGCTGGGCCCCCTTTCTCCAAGGACCCAAGAGTCACATGATGTGCCTTTCTAATATGTACGCCTTTAGTTTGAAGGAGACATAGCTAGCCAGAAACACCCATTTGTGGACCAGTTTTGTTTCTTTAGATCTCATCAACAAAGCAAAATATCCATCCACAGACATCTGGGCAATCCATGGGGTGATTGCCCCTTATCATTACAGAGTAGGATTCTGACTGGCTGAGTGTGAATAAGTCTCCATCTCCAGATGGTCTCTTTAAGGAGATTCAAGACCTTGACTAAGCTCCATCCAAGGCATTGCTCTCAGCCAGCCAGAATCCTACTCTGTGCTGATGAGGGGCAAATACCCTGAAACAGCCATCTACGGATAGATATTTGGCTTGGCTATTTTTCCTTATCATGTCGCAAGGCATGTTAAAAAGTCAAACTTAGACTAGCAAGATGGTTCTCTTTCTCTGGGAGATACCTCTTTGCATATTATTTTACCATGGAGCATTGAGTCTCCAACCAGTACCCTGCTAAAGGCTAGATTTCATCAGCAAACAAAAGCATTCGGGTGGCAATGTAATTTGAACAGCCTCAACAGTTGACTGATCCATCTTAGGACGGTAGAGAGACTTCAAGCCATGTTGCTTGGGAAATACAAAACATTTAAAGAACACTCCTAAAGCTAATCAGATTCTTGCCCTGATGAGGTTGAGATGGTGTAGCTGTTTAAAGGGGTTTTCTGAGACTTTTGTCCTCTGGATAGGTCATCAGTATCTGATCGGTCAGTGTTCAGGACCTCCCCTGCTTAGCAGCTGTTTGAGAAGGCACTGGCGGTAGCAGTAGTGCCATGGTCTTCTTTCAGCTTCCAAGCACAGCGCCATACATTGCCCTGCTGGGTATTGAAGATCAGACCCATTCACTTCAATAAGGCTGAGCTGCTCCTATGGCATGTTACCAATGAATGCGATGTCACATGGTCTAGGCAAAGCTTTGAGAAGATCGTGGTGCTTATGGGAGTCATAGTGACTTCTAAACCCCAGACCCCCACCGATCAGATTCTGATGACCTACCCAGTGAATAGGTAATCAGTCAAAAAAATCTTGAAAGACTTTAATATCCAAGTATTGTTTGAAAATTATCAGTACACCTACTATAGCTGTTGCTCGTTCAGCCAACAGCTATTTTTCCCAACCTCCCCATACATGTGCAGGCTTGGATCAGCTAAGTGTGCATGTGTTCTCAATAAAGAGATGCGAGTAAGCGTCTGCCTAATGCCCCAGTCGGTAATATGCGGCATCTTCAGTGAGAACAAGACATCATGTTCTGCCATTGGGGGAGAGCACAACACTTCCATATACATTGAGATGGTCTGGCAGTTGTGCCGAAATGGGTGTGTTTGCTCTTATGCTTATATGCACCTTACTTAGAGGAACTGTCCACTCCTTTTATATTGACGGCCATCAATATCTAATCGGTGGGGGTCTGACACCCAGGACCCTGGCGATCAGCTGTTTGAGAGTAGCACCAGTGTCTGTAGTCAATGAAGGAGCTACCATTGAGTAGTGGATAGAGCTAATTACTTCAGAGGGAGCAATGCTGCAGTAACCAGACCCATCCACTAGATGGTGCCATGTAGTTCCAGCGCCAAAGTTACTGGTTGGTGGGGAAGCTAGATGTTGGACCTCTGCTGATCAATATTGATGGACTATTCTGAGGGTAGGATATCAATGTAAAAAGAGTGGACAACCCCTTTAAGGCTCCTATTGGAGTGATACAGAGTAGGCTAATTTTCTGTATGCACTTTGCATATTCTAGAGAATTTGCATGCAGTATTTCTTCTTTCATGACATATCTGGTGCACATCCTGTATCTTTCATGCTCATAAATCCAGTAACCTCCTGTTCTGTCTCCGTCTACCAGGCAACGTGTCAGTCTGACCTGATCCTTCTCAGCTTCTTTTCTCCGTCTTGAAATCACCTGATGACGATTGTTTCAGGCTTAGAAGCTGAGACTGCACTGCCGTCCACCAGTTACTTGATATAAAAGTTATTTTTTTGTTTTTTTACTAAAGACCCTTAGAATAGATGATCTTTACCAAGGGTAACAGAGCACTGAGGGTCTTTGTCGACACTTTTATCTTCAAATAACCTTCGTGGTCAGAGGAACCATCACATCCATATCTTTTTTCTCCTCTTATTTTTAGATATTTGGCTACAGAGAATCAACAATTTTATAGCATTTTGCTTAATTTGAAACTGGAAAATATTATTACTATTGTACATATGTGGTGATTTCACCATCATAATGAATGATCAGGATCCCTGTGCTCATCTTGTGAAGGGGTCCTCCAGGATTTAATGTGCTCTCTTGGACTTTAGCATTGGTAGTCTACCCTCAGGATAGGAAATAAATGTTTGATCTATAAGGGTCCGACCCTGGGAACTAGGATGAGCTACAGAACTAGGCACAGCCGTATAGCAATGCAACTAAAGAAGAGGATGTGGCCCTTACTGTATGGTGGTTTCACACAACACATTTTCGGCAGTTTTTTTGTTACTTTCCAGGTGCCAGTGTATCCTGTGGCCTGACAAAATATTAACCTCTCCTCATTCCTGCAGTCCTTTTTCTATCCCAACAAGTAACCGATTCTAGGGCCGCCGTCAGAATATTGTCTGCGTTAGAGCCCAGAAGTGAAGAAGACTTCAAGAACAAGGTGAGGTGAGTATCTGCATGTCTGGTCTAAGGCTTGTCTTTAGGGAGTCTGGTCTGAATCTGATATGGGGTCTATATTATTTATTTAGGGATCTGGGGTCTGCTTTGTTTAGGGTGTCTCGTCTATGTATGTATTCAGGGTGTCTGGTCTGAATTTAGGAGATCTGGTCTGTATGTAAGGTTTGGTTAGGGTGTCTTGTCTATGTATGTATGCAGGGTGTCTGGTCTGAATTTAGGAGATCTGGTCTGTATTCAAGGATCTGGTTTGGGTCTGTATTTGTTTAGGGTGTCTAGTCTATGTTTGTATTCAGCATGTTTTGTTCTGGGGTCTGAATAGAGGAGGTCTGATCTTTATTTAAAGAGTTTCTGTCACCAAAAATTTCACTATTAAACAGGCTGACATTATAAATATGCAAATGTCACCTGAATTTAAATATGCTATTTATGTTTTCCAGTGTGCTCCCGTTTTTCTGTAATTTCAACTTTTATTATATGCTAATTAGCCTCTAGGAGCAGGGAGGGGCGTTGCACCTGCTCCTAGAGGCTCCGTTCGCCCACCTCATGTAACGTCCTGCTCCTCTTGATTGACAGGGCCAGGCCAGCGTTGGTCTCCTCCTGCCGGCCCTGTCTGCCATGTAAATATTGCGCCTGCGCCATCCTATTCAGTATTTGGTGCAGGCGCAGTGAGTGAAGAACGCTCGCTGCGCCGAATACTGAAAGGGACGGCACACTGGAAAAAATAAATAGCACATTTAAATTCAGGTGACATTTGCACATTTATAATGTCATCCTGTTTAATAGTGAAATTTTTGGTGACAGAAACCCTTTAAGGCTTTCTATGTTCGATTAGGGTGTCTAGCAGGGGTGGACTGGCCATAGACCCTACAGGGAAATTTCGCAGAAGGTCGATGCCCAGGGGGACCAATTACTAAGAGCATCAAGCGCTTATGTGTCCAGCTGGATACCACAGATACAGTTGAAAACTGCATTGGGCACAAGAGCCTCATGGCTTCTTGCTTCACTATTCATCCCATCTGCGGCCTGAATTGCATATGGTATGGCTCCCACCTTCTGTCAATTTGGATGGGCCACTTTTTTTTTTCAGGGCCCCTTTAAGTTACCCGTCCGACCCTGGTGTCTAGTCTAGATCTGTTTTTGGGGATTTAGTTTGGGTTGCATATTTGGCAAGTCTTGTCTGTGGTCTGTACTTAGGGAGTCGGTTCTGTATTTGAGGATCTGGTTTGGGCCTGTATTTGTCTAGGGTGTCTAGTCTATGTATTTATTCAGCATGTTTTGTTCTGGGGTCTGAATATAGGGGGTCTGGTCTTTATTTAAGAATCTGTTTTGGACTGTGTTAATTTAGGGTGTCTAGCAGGGGTGGACTGGCCAGAGACCCTACAGGGAAATTTCCCGGTGGTCCGATGGCCAGGGTGTCCACTCAAGCCCCCCTCAGACCACTGGGTATGTAACAATCTGACAAACTCAACATTAATAGATGCATCAAGTACTTATGTGCCCAGCTGGATACCACAGATGCAGTTGAATACTGTGTTGGGCGCAGGAGCCTCATGGCTTCCTGCTCCGCCGCTAGCCCCGTCTTTGCACCATTCATTGCATATGGTATGGCTGAACCTCTCTACTTGTTTTTCTCCTACCTTCTATCAATTTGGATGGACCACTTTTTTTTTTTTTTCCAGTACTGCTTTAAGTTGCCAGTCCGCTCTGGTGTCTAGTCTAGATCAGTATTCAGAGGATCTAGTTTGGGGTGTGTATTTAGAGAGTCTGGTCTGTGGTCTCGAATTTGAGGAACGAGCTTAGGTCTGTATTCAGGGCGTTGGGTTTGGGGTGTGTATTGATGGAGTCTATATTTAGGGTCTAGTTTATATCTAAGGATTTGGTCTGTGTCTAGATTTATTGAGAGGTCTGGTCTTGGGTCAGTGTTCATTTTGGGTTGTGATAAAAGGGGGAATTTGCACAAATTATAAAACAAATGCCTCCGACTAGGAATGGATCCTATGTACATGAATGGGCACTTGGCAAAAAAAAAATGTACACAGCTGTTAAAATGTTGCAGTTCTATCTCTGGATCCCTAATTCTATTCAGACAAGAGATGCTGGAATATGTAGTTCTCCATCTTCTGGTGGGCTTCATTATAAAGCCAGCACAGATCAGACACTCTGCAGATCAAAATCAGTTTTCGTTGCAAACTATTCATCCAAACAAGAAACAAATCAATGAACACGTTTCCCAGAGGTGAAAGTCAAGGAACCGCTCTCAACGCTCACAAAAGATGCAAAATGCAACCAAACGAATTCACTCCGCAATCAATCACCACAGAACAATTCTCCAGGTCGCGCTGGATACGTGGGAGCCGCCTCTCGCCACAGTCACAAATATGATTAATTCTCTGTAATAATCCAAGGAACAGTCTGTTTTCTTCTGCCGAGATTACATTGCAAGGTGACACATATCTGTTCAGAGGATTCCGTCCTGTCTAAATAAGCAGCGGCTGACATCACTAATTCAGAGCTGATGGATGCCGGCTCAGTGGCCGGGCGTTTGGAACCATCAGATGCAATTATCTGTGTTTCACCAGTATTTTAATGCAATTTTCTGTCCTGTGCAATGTCAGATGTTTCTAAGAAACCCAAAGTTTCAACTTTCTTACTCTCTGATCTTATTGCGCATTTTAGTCACTAATCAGTGTTATAAAATAGATGATGATACATGAGACATAGATAGAGATGAGATAGATTTACAGCTGGCACAGTGCGGTCAGGCAGGTAATGTTCTCCTGCTATTCACCAAACCCAGAATCGCCCATCAGACTACCAGATACATACCTCCTAACTTTCCAAACGAACAAAGAGGGACACATTGTGCGGCACATGAAGCGCGCTCCGGCAACTTGCCTAGTCATGTTCCCCTAGTAATATGCTTAGCTGTGCCCATAGTTATATGCCCAGCTGTGCCCCCAGTAATATGCCCAGCTGTGCCCTCAGTAATACGCCCTGTTATGTGCCCCCAGTAATATGGCCAGTTATGTGCCCCCTCACAGAAAGTAAAAAAAAAAAAACACCCCATACTTACCTTGATCCTAGCAGCAGCAGCAGGACATCGGCTGCTCTGGTCTGTGGAGAAGGAGGAGCCGAGGCTGACTGCCTGCTGGCCCTACCCCCTTCCACAAGAGGTGTGGAGAGCCGGTAGGGGGGAGAAATGATGTAGCAGGGAGCCGATATCAGCGACGGCTCTCTGCTTCATCATTACAGGCAACTGTCTCTGCTTCCTATGGAAGCAGGGATAGCTGCCAGAGAGCGGGACATACCCCCCCCATACCAGGAAAGAGGGAAAGCCACTGAAATCTGGGACTGTCCTGCTGAATCCAGAATGCCTGGGAGGTATGCAGATAGGGAAGTGTGATTCCTCACTCTACGGAAGACATTTCCACGGCTCTAAAGTCCAGGGGCAGCAAGTGTTACAGCATTCCATCCAATGCATTGTGCTTGGTGATGTAAGATTTGCATATAGCTGTTCGGCCATGGAAACCCATGTCATGAAGCTCCCGGCACAGCACAGTCTTTGTGCTGATCTTTATGGTCTGGTGTTCTGCAGCAGAATTTCACAGCACAAGCAAAGCAGATAAGATTTAAAAAATCTCATTGAAATGCTGTGCAGAAAACCAGCTTGCACTGCAGGTGGCCAGATCCAGAGCATGTCAATTTCTGTAGCTTTCAGCCTTCGTAATGCAAAGGTTGAGAAGAGCGTAAGACCAGCTGCATCCGAGAAATTGATGCTGCTGCAACAGCTAATGCGTTTTGGGCATTTTTTAGCAGATCATGTTTTCAGCTGATCAACTGCAGAAAATTTGCAGCAAACGCGCTTCATGTGAACGTACCCTTAGAGAACACCAGTGGAGATGAGACAATTACCCACTAACCAGCTGTGCAGAACAGATGCATGTCCCTTTTAAAGGGGTTGTCCCATTGAATTCAATGGGAGCAGCTCTGTAGTAATGAACTTCCTCCATTACAAGGTTGAAGGTGCTGTGTACTTCTTGCGCTGACCTCCAGCAATGGAGCTACACCTGAAAAGTTGATTGGGCTTAGACTCGTACCCAGTGGCATACATAGAGAACTAAGGGCCCCATAACAAGGATCCAACTAGGCCCCCCACACAGAACAGAAGGGTTTCTGCCTAAACCCTTTTCAATAACCCTTGGGCAATTTTTTCCACTGCCTCATTTCCAAAAATTTTTTTTTAGAGTGTAGAGTCCTGACCAAGTAGAAGAAGGGATGACTCAAACTGAGCCCCTCTTGCCCTGGGCCCCATAGCAATCGCATGGTCTGCCGCTATGGTAGTTACGCCCCTGCCCCTACCGACCTGCTAGTGAAGGCCTATCCTGATGATAAGGCTGGACAACTCTTTAATTTCATTGTAAACTCTGCTAGATCTAATGACTCTTATTTTAGTCCTCATTTACACGACCATATCCGTTTTTGCAGACCACATATTGCGCATCCACAAAACACGGATACCAGCTATGTGCCTTCCGCATTTTGCGGAACAGAAAATCCTTCTCCATGATAGAAATGCCTATCCTTTCCGCAAATACGGGCAAGAATAGGACATGTACGGACATACGGATGTGGACAGGACACCGTGGCCTTTTGTGGCCCCATTGAAATAATGGGCTCTGGACTCAACAGAGGATCTTATCTTCCCCTGGTGGACCACTCCGACCAGGGGCATAACTACCATAGTGGTAGATCATGCAACTGCTATGGGGCCCAGGGCAAGGGGGGCCCAGTCTTAGTTGGGATCATCTCCTCTTCTACTGGAGGTGAAAACTTGGTCAGGACTCTACCCTCTACAGGAACAACTTTCAGCAAACGAGGCCGTGGAAAAATGACCCAAGGGTCATTGAAAGGGTTTTAGGCAGAAACCCTTCTGTCCTGTGTGGGGGCCCTGGTTTGATCCTTGCTATGTGGCCCTTACTTCTCTATGTACACCACTGACTCCCACCCTACTTAGATGTCAACCAGCTTTCTCATTCCCAAATGTAACTCTGAAATACCTAGAATTTCCAACTACTGTATCTGACAGTAGAGGACATGTCAAGGACATAGATATAGGAAGGAATGTAAGACAAAGTAAGATGCATCTTGTGTCAAATATTCATTTCCTCTGCTGATATACGCTGCATTTTTACTACCGAGAAGTAATTATCATAGTATCTCATTATATTAAGTAATTGCCGTTCTTTTTCCTCTCATTTTTTGCCCGTTGTATAGACGTGTTATTATTTTGTTCTTTTCATACGTTTTAATGTATTGACATTTCAAAGAACGTAATTGCTTCATTGATTGCCTCGTAATTAACATTCCCGGTGAACAGCACAAATCTTTAATAACAAGATTTCTGTTAAGTAAACTCGCAGCGATCAGATTCCATCTTGCATATGTATCCTTAAGTCAATCCTTCCTTATTTCATTTGAGATTGGAGCAAACACTAGTGTAATAGGAGTTCTCCAAATGTCTTTAAGTACTCGGGAGAGATGTCCATAGTCATCTACCTTTCACGGTTGGAATTGGAAATGATTAAAACAATAGCAGGCCTTAAAGGGGTTATGCCACAAAAAGTATGACTGTGCAACTAATAGGGTACTTCAAATAGACATGAAATAAAAATATTCATTTTTTATATACATTACATTTTCCTTTCTGGTAGCGCCCTCTTCTGTTTATCTTTCTGGTCCACCTTTTCCTGCATTCACAGGTGGACGGACATGCTCAGTATCTCCCCTGCTCTCAGTGCCAGTGTAGAGATCTCATAGTACTTCTAAATTATATAAATCTAGAGCTATCTCTCACTTTCTAGAGATTGGAACAGGAAATTTGTATTACAGAAGATATACAGTATATCACTGCCGCTATGTGTGAAGGACTATTTTCTATGCAGGGGAGTAATAGGATTAATTACAATTAGAGATGAGTGAATCGAATCCACCGAAGTGGACTTCGATCCGAATTTAATGATAAATTTGATTCCCCGCGAAGCCAAATTTCCTCGTGCTTCATGGTAGCAAGTCGATTTAACCCGATATAGTGTAAAAAATAAAAATAATCATACTTACCTCTTCCATTTCCTCGCAATGGGTCTGCCGCCGCCAACTTGATTGAGGATGTCGGACGAAATCCTGTGCACCGTGACGTATGACGCCACCACGCCGGCCGGCATGATGACATCATCTTGGGCCGCACAAGATTTTGCACCAGATCTGCAAGCAAGATGGCGGCAGCAAATGTAGGTGGTGAGTTTGATGACATTTTTTTTTTATGTAAATTTTACACTATTTTTACTCAGATGCAGCAATCATGAATAAACGTGGCATCTTAGGGGTAAAATGATAGGGGCCAAATAAGCAGATAAATGAATTAAAAAGAGATTTATATTTGTTGGAAAAACCTTTGAAAGGACAATAATCTACATACATTAAAGTGTACGTTTCACCAAAGTGTACGTTTCATCGGTGCCAATATTCAAAAAGGGTCCAAAAACAGAGCCCGGGAACTATAGGCCGGTAAGTTTAACATCTGTCGTGGGTAAACTGTTTGAGGGTTTTCTAAGAGATGCTATCTTGGAGTACCTCAATGAAAATAAGCAAATTACTCCATATCAGCATGGCTTCATGAGGGATCGGTCATGTCAAACCAATTAAATCAGTTTCTATGAGGAGGTAAGTTCTAGACTGGACCGCAGCGAATCAATGGATGTTGTATATCTGGACTTCTCCAAAGCATTTGACACTGTACCACATAAAAGGTTAGTATATAAGATGAGAATGCTTGGCCTGGGAGAAAATGTCTGTATGTGGGTAAGTAACTGGCTCAGTGATAGAAAACAGAGGGTGGTTATTAATGGTAGATACTCAGATTGGGTCACTTTAACTAGTGGGGTACCACAGGGGTCAGTATTGGGCCCTATTCTCTTCAATATATTTATTAATGATCTTGTAGAAGGCTTGCACAGTAAAATATAAATTTTTGCAGATGACACTAAACTGTGTAAAGTAATTAACACAGAAGAGGACAGTACACTGCTACAGATGGATCTGGATAGACTGGAGGCTTGGGCAGAGAAGTGGCAGATGAGGTTTAACACTGACAAATGTAAAGTTATGCATATGGGAAGGAATAATGCAAGTCACCAGTACATACTGAATGGTAAAATATTGGGTAACTCTGACATAGAAAAGGACCTAGGAATTTTAGTGAACAGAAATCTAAGCTGCAGAAACCAGTGTCAGACAGCTGCTGCCAAGGCCAATAAGATAATGGGTTGCATCAAAAGAGGTATAGATGCCCGTGATGAGAACATAGTCCTGCCACTTTACAAATCACTAGTCAGACCACAACTGGAATGGGTGGACTACAGTACCCAATAAAGATTATCAAAATTAGGCTTATTCACTTTAGAAAAAAGACGACTGAGGGGAGATCTAATAACTATGTATAAATATATCAGAGGTCAGTACAGAGATCTCTCCCACGATCTATTTATCCCCAGGACTGTGACGAGGGGACATCCTCTGCGTCTGGAGGAAAGAAGGTTTGTACATAAACATAGAAGAGGATTCTTTACGGTAAGAGCAGTGAGACTATGGAACTCTCTGCCTGAGGAGGTGGTGATGGTAAGTTCACTATAAGAGATCAGGAGGGGCCTGGATGTATTTTTGGAGGGTCATAATATTACAGGTTATAGTTACTAGAGATGGGTCGTTGATCCAGGGAGTAATTCTGATTGCCTGATTGGAGTCGGGAAGGAATTTTTTCCCCTAAAGTGGGGAAAACTGGCTTCTACCTCACAGGGTTTTTTTGCCTTCCTCTGGATCAACTTATAGGAAAACAGGCCGAACTGGATGGACAGATGTCTTTTTTCGGCCTTGTAAACTATGTTACTATGTTACCAAATCTTGTAGTCATTCACAATCTTGAGAAAAACCCAAGTGCATTACACACAGTAGTTGTGGCAGAGGAAGGAGGAATTAAAGGTTTTTTTTCCAATAAAGTAAGAAGAACGGGCCATTACTGATAAGTGAAGGTTTGACGGCAAGGATCCCCACTAATTCTTCATATGAAGTGATCACAGTGAGCGCCAGATAAGTTCTGTAGCTCCTTCACAGATTTATCCTGCAGAGCAGCACTCCCAGTCAACCACTGTGCAGGAAACTACAATATGATCCCACTGACTTGAATAGAGTTGGGTTACACAATGGGTGACCAGAAGGATCACTGTGCTGGAGAAATGTCAAAGGAGCCTTGAACTGTACATCAGTGGTGGTCCCAGAGGTCAGAATAATATAGCATATACTAGTCATTTGCACAAACATTGAACTTGCCAAAATCTGAGAACGGGGATTCTGAAAGGGGACATGTAAAGGTGCTCACTATGCTTGCTTTGCAAAAATATTGACCTCATGTCCCATCATTTGATACCTAACCTATGGCCACGGAGGCTGTGACAAGCACAGCACACCATTGTTTGTTCTGGGGCATTGTCATTCCCCTTTTTAATGTCCCCACCTCTTTGTATCTAGTTCCACCACTTGAAAGAACATTTGGGCTCTGGGACTGCGTCTAATGATACTGCTTCCCGACACCACATATAGCTGAGATACCTGGAGGGCTGTTTTTTGGCAGAAATCGTTACTCCATGCTAGCCCAGGAGATTTTCTAACTCTTCTAGGAGTTTGAGAGGTCTGCCTATTTTACCTTGAGCCTCCTGGATGTTCTGGGAGAGTCGGCAAGTATCCCTATGGCATTTTAATTCAGCACATCCCACAATAAATACAGACCCCCAAAATGGAGCCCTTAAACAAACACAAACCCAAAACCATATCGCAGACCTCAAACCAGACTATCCCCATGATACACACTCCAAAAAAGACATAAAGATATTTACCTTTTCACTTTCTTGTAGTCCTTGTCACTCCTGGCCATGTCAGACACAGACAAAATTTTGACACCTGATGAAGGTAGAGAAATTGAAACAAGAAAGAAGACAAACAGAAGAGGTGAAATAGTGAAGACCTCTATCATCATATCTTTATCATGTACTTTGATGTGGATCTGGAGGAAGAACATTTCTCCATTGTGGTGTAGGGAGTCTTTCCCATGAAAAAGTAAAATGTAAATAAACACCTGTAATCCAGGAGGACAAAAGTTGGCTCTCTAGGGCCTTCTACTAGAGTCCTTTAAAACAGGCCTAGAACATAACTTGGGATATAAGTCAAGTCAAGAAAAAGATATCTTGGCTTTTGCCCTCCCAAATAAAATCTTATTTCCATTTTTTTTCCCCCAGGGAGAATTTCCTGGCCTATAAGTCTATTGACAACAGCTTGGAGGATTCCACAAGAAAAAACTTTATTCCCCCAGGCCCACATGAAAGGTCTCTCTTCCAACCATTAAGTAACCGACTCTGCATTGTTGATGGTCCTCAAACATCTAATGAATACGGGGGTGTCCCAACTCTCCTCAGAGCATGGCTTGGGTATTATTTGTAGAGGTGTCTGGCTCAGTTGGCTCATTGACAATATGGATGTATGGGTAGGTTGGGATTAATCACTGTTGGTAATATGAGCGTATGGCTGACAGCTGTCTAAGGTGTCATGCAGCCTTAAGGGGTATCCTTCTATTATGGTCTCCAGGACTATGGTAGCTTTAGAATGATCCGAGTAGTTATACAAGACGGAGCCTATTTGAAGCCACAATGGGAAATGTTCATGAAGGAAGGGGTGTACCGATCCGCACCAAGAGAGACGTCTTCTTTCAATTTCTCTACTGGAAATTCTTTTTTCCTTTGTGCACAGTCCTGTACGCACCCTTGTCTTACCCTAGTCTTAGGCTACTTTCACACTAGCATTTAAGTTTTCCGGTATTGAGTTCCATCATTGGGGCTCAATACCGGAAAAAAACGCTTGAGTTTTGCCCCCATTCATTGTCAATGGGGACAAAATGGAACTGAACAGAACGGGGTGCTCCAAAATGTATTCCATTTCGTTTGGTTGCATTCTCGTACTGGACAGCAAACCACAACGTGTTGTAGTTTTCTTTCCGTCCTGGGATGCGGAGCAAGGCGGATCCGTCATGACCCACAATACAAGTCAAAGGGGACAGATCCGTTTTCTCTGACACAATAGAAAATGGATCCGTCCCCTACTGACTTTCAATGGAGTTCATGATGGATCCATCTTGGCAATGTTAAAGATAATACAACCAGATCCGTTCATAATGGACGCAGACAGTTGTATTATCAGTAACGGAAGCGTTTTTTCTGAACCCTGCCGGATCCAACAAAAATGCTAGTGTGAAAGTAGCCTTATTCATCTCTTTGCAATCCTCAGTTAATACACTTGAATCCATTCATTTGTACAAGAGTTAAGATACACTTCTAACCATCCGGCGTGAGTAATTTCTTACAGTTTCCAATTAAAACCATCACTTAGAAAAATAGTTATCAGTCTGACAAAACAATGCAATTAAATCAAAGCAATTAATTCTTTCAAAGCAACAAATATTTCAGGCAAACAACAGGGAAACGAGCAATAGTTGGCCATGTTGCCAAATGCGGATTTCATGTTTATAGTTCCACCGGCATATGGCTGTCAAAGAGAGTCCGGACGTAATGCGGCTCTGCACATAGAACATTCACCACGGATTAGATTCTGCTTTTCTCCATTACAGAAATACAGAAGATTTCTTTTTTGTCACATTGTAAGCAATTCATAACTCCTGATGTCTCTGAAGCTCACAAAAGTGAATCCGAGTAATATCATGAAAGTCACTTGGGACTTTTAGAGCGGATAATCTTTCTTTCCCTGTGTCACTGGGTTGATGGAAAAAATGACTAATGATTACCTTAAATTGCAGTAAATATATTTCTTTAGCTAAAGCCAGAACTTTGATTCCATAAGTCTATTAAGTCTTATGTGTATGTAGACTGTAAACTTCATCTTGCAAGTCGTCTCATGAAACAGATTTGCAAGATTTGGGAAATTGCAAAATGTAGATCAAAGGTCCTGTCAGATGCTGCTCTTTTCATCCTTGACCAAATTCTTTCTTTGAAAGAAAATTTCTACCCAGTTGTCCAATGCACAAAACAATCAGCAGAGAGTACAGATGGCACGTCAGAAATGCCATCCTCTGAAGGGTTTAGATATTGGCGATGATCCTTGGTGTCTCTGTATTTGCTCTTCTTACTGTGTCATTATTTTTTGGGGGATTTTTTTTTCTCATTTCCATATTACTATAGTATTTATTCTATACCAAAATGATGCAGAAAATGACAACTAGGAAGCTTGAAGGGGTTTTCCTAAATGTTCATTAGGTTAGGCCATCAATATGTGATCGTTAGGAGTCTGACTCCCAGGGTGCCCACTGATCAGAGGCTTTGGTGCTCTGGTGAGTTCCGTGGTTTCCTCCCAGCTTACCAAGCACAGCACTGTACATTGGATAGTGGTTGTGCTTGGTATTGCAGCTCAGCCCCATTCACTCGAATGGGACTAAGCTGCACCAAGGTCATGTGACCGATGAACGTGATGTCAATGGCCTAGGAAGAGGCTGCATCACTCATTGAAGCGCTGCAGCCTCTTTAAATAGAGTCAGATCTCCACCAATTACATATCGATGACTTATTTTGAGGCCATCAGTATGAAAATCAGAATACCTTTTTAATAATTGTCCAAGTGGAACCCCCAAAGTTGGAGCAGAATTTCTGTAAATACTGGTATCTTCTAAAATTGTATGCTTAAGGAGGATCTGTCACCTCTTCTGTTTTAGTAGTTAGCTGCATTCCCTATGGAATCACAATTCTGGAGCAACTATTCTATCTATTCCATGATTCTTTTATTATCCCTCTTAGAAGTTATGAATGAATAACTAGCAGTTCACAATACCACATTAAAGGTACAGCTGGTTGTTACCAGTTTGGGGTGTGTCCCTGCAGTCTGACATTGTCCCTCCTCACATGTCAGAAAAAGTAGAAGAGACCCTTTATAAATATGACTCATTCTGAACACCATATTTCTCAATGTATTTACCCTAGACAACTGGCATGAATACATTGATAAATCCCTTGCTTCTTCACTTCTATTACAAAGCTGGCTGCCTGAAGCCACCACTAGAGGGAGCTCATTGCATAGAAATGTATACAATTACAATGTAAGCTGTAACAATGACTTTTCATGGAGCTCCTCTTAGTGGTGGCTGCAATGTTTTCAAGTAGAGAATAGAAGAAGCAACTCAGTGCTGGGCCTTTCCTCCCCCAGGGCCCTGTAGCAGTCGTGTGGAGAAAATAGGTCAGTACTGCGTCATACCAAGCACAACCCTATACATTGTATAGTGGCTGTTCTTTGTATTGAAGCCCTGGCCCATTCACTTGAATGCGACTTGCCACATTAAGAGCCCACATGACGTCACTGGCCTAGGAAGAGGCACCAGAACGCCGTGGCTTTTTCAAACAGCTGGGTGCTGGGAGTCGGAGCACCACTGATCTGACATTGATATCCTCAAGATAGGTCATCAAACTCCCATAAAACCCTTTTAATTATTTAGGTCAGGGATGCCCAACTTGTGGCCCTCCAGCTGTTTCAAAACTACAATTCCCAGCATGCCTGCACAGCATACAGCTATTAGAGCATGCTGGGAGTTGTAGTTTTGCAACAGCTGGAGGACCGCAGGTTGAGCATCCCTGATTTAGGCTGTTACCCTGGGTGAAAGGTGGCAACAACTAGTGCTATACATGTGGGCTGAGGACTTACATTATGACTTAGATTTTCAACATCTGTCAGTAGACGTTCTTTGGGCTATAAGGAATTTGACTTTCATTTGCCAGGTGGCTTCAAATTTTTTACAAAATTTCCCAAAATAATAGGTCTCTTTTATTTGTCGGCCAGTTTCCATTCCATGAAAATGGTAATTCGAGCCGAATGAAGACTTTGTCAGATCCACTCTATGATAAATCTCCATCCTTTGATTTTCCGAACGTTGGCAAGTTAATAAATTGGGTCTTTGTATTTTTTTAATAACAAATATGAATCATTAAACTTTAATTATGCGGGAAGACAATTTACTGTTAATGTTATGTTACAGTAATTTAGGTTGCTAATTAGTATTATTAGTCAAGTGAAAATTACTTTTATTTAATAATCTAATGAACTGCAAAATTTTGCCAAAATGAAATCACAAATTGTTTTTAGCAGCACAAGTGCATTTGTCGTAACACTTCTGAGGAAGTAATGGGTTACGATGTTCCGTGGGTTTTTGGGATATTCATCTAATTTCTTGTATGGTTGTGACAGGGAGAAGCGACTTTTGAGCTCAATCAGTTGGGGAACATATGGCGCTCTCGGCTCGAATCCGGTACAAATCTCTACAAGCAGCTCTGAAAAAATGTCTTTTATTTTATTGGAATAAATGCTCTCAACATGAATCCCTCGATTTATGATTCTCCTGTTTAAAAATCTGAAAATGAAATTCAAATTTCCCGAGAAGAAAATGGGATATTGTTATATAACAGGTGCTCCAAATGTTGTCACAATACGACTCCTGCCGTATCACCCTTCTGGCTAGCATAAATATGTATAGGTACATAACAATTCTGCTTCCCTTTTTCTAGTCCATTCATCACATTTCTGTAAGTTACAGATGATTTATGATTGATCCTGGGTTGTTATGCAAATTAAACACTGGCATCTTTTTGCAATGAGGTGCTGAGCCTGCTACGTGTCAAGATTGCCTACAATATGGTCTTAAGATATCTAGTTGTAAGTGCTTTTTTTCGGAAAAATGCTGAATATCTTAATGGCTAAATTACCACGTTAAGGATTGGAATTAAAAGAAAAATAACAATACTAGAGATAAACGAACCACTCAAAATTCAATTTGGATTCAATTTGACTGAATTAGTCGACTAATTCAGTTCAGACCAATTCTATCTGAATTGAAAGTGCTACAAGTGACCTCAAAATTTGTGTATGACATTCTGAGGTTTCCTAGGACCCCCAGGTCTTCTCTCTCTCTCTCTCTTTTCAAAATTTGTTATTGAATGTGTAGTATATTACTGCAAGATACCGTTCAGTATTATGGCAAAAGCAATACTGAAATAATGGCATTATTATACCAGTGTTATTGAACGCATTGTATATTACTGCAAGATACTGTTCATTGGTACATTATACAGTACCATTAAATTAAAATTGTAAATGCCAGTGTGCAGTGTGTTTCAAGAAGGGGAGGGACCTTTAAGTGCACCTCTGACTTTAAATGACAAATAAATACTCCCCATTTTGCTACTACCCTTTAATTATCTATGTAATAAACCCATTACTTTTCATTTATAGTAAGCTCATAGGATTTCCAAAGGGCTTGTTATTGTGTTTTCATCATGCTCACCTTCTTGTTTACTTTACTTACCATATTTCAATGTAGTTTTTTGTTTTTACCCTTTCTGCTATGATGGGTCATAGGTAAACTTTTATATACAACAGGGAAATCAGGAGTAGATCCCTTCACCTCATAAGGCTGTAAAGAAAGGATTTAATTGTGAGACATTTAAGACTAATAATGATTGTTATGATATTTAATTCAAACCATGGCGAGATTAATTTTTTCCATAGACTACCTAAAAAAAAGTTAATTCTAGATTCCCACTTTGAGGCTCAGATCTTTACAGGGTTTTCCATGATGACTTTTTCTTATGGTAGACCATCATTGTGTAATTGTGTTCCACTCCTAAGACCTCCACCGCGAAGAAAGAGGCAGCAGTACTATGATATTTGCTGATCGTCATCAGTAATGAGGGAACAACAGGAGTCCAATTATCACCACCATACCTTCTACTGATCGATGAAGATCTTGAGGGCGGGACTCCCAACTGATCCTGATCACACATTGATCATCAATGTAAAATCCATAAAAGCCCATATAATTGTAATGTTTCAAAAATAATCAAGAACATAATTGAAAACAAAAATAAAAATCTAAGATCTTTAAAGGGGTTGTCTCGGCAAAGACAGCCCCTTCCAAAATGTAGCTGTAGTGGTGATGAACTCATCGTCTTGAAGCCTTGTCTGGTCAGACATTTTCCATACAGTGGCTGCTATGTCTTATTACATGGTTGCCATTCAGATGAATGGTCATCAGATGAATGGTCACCCAATCTATGGACTCGGGTCATCAGGAAAGTTCATTCACATCAAGGTAATCTTCCCAAAAATATTTTTTTGTATTCTCTATTAAAATGAACATTTCTCGCCTAAACTTTCCTAAAATCTCCAGGGAAAAGCAATTAATCTTTTATCCCCATTAAGCTGTCTGCGGGAGATTAATCATCCGAAACGCTTGCACGATGATTAGGCTGCAATGTTTAGAGATTAAAAAGAGAAAAAAAAAGAAATCTTCACGCAAAGCAATGAAAATCACTTGTGCAGAAGAAAGCTGTGGAGGGAGCAATCTCCGTAACAAGATCACTTTTTTTAAAAGATGGGGATGCATAAATTTTGTTTGTCATTGTATTGTCAGCAAGGGCCATCACACTGTCATATGGCTCAATGTCAGATTGGGATCCCGCTGGAAAGCTGGAACATCTTGTGTTTCTTGGTAACTGCAAATTGCTATCTTTTACCAGGAAGTGTGAGCTGATACTACAAACATCTGCCTATTGAATATATTAGAACATACCATTTTATGGGTATAGTCTCAGTAAAACAGTATTATATATATATATATATATATTTTTATTTCACAAGTCACTTTCTCCTATAACATCAACACGTTCTTCTTCTGCTGCTGGCAGTTCCTAAGTTCATCTAACTGTGGTAGGATGTTCTATGCACTCACTTCATGACATGGCTGGGGACTGGTTACCCGTGTGCTGTCCGCATCTATGTGGCCATTCTCCAATTTATAGAACATGTCCTAGTCTTGTCTGTTTTGTGGACAAGAATAGGCATCTCTACTAATATGAGTGAGAAAATTGAGGTTTGTTTGGTATCCATATAATGGATATAGTCATGCGCATGAGGCCTTATGGTGTTCTTTTTGCCACTTCTTAGGCAAAAAATGCCTTTTCCAGATGTTGCATGGAAACCTGTGGGAAATATTAAAAGTAATAATAAATGCATTAAATATAGAGGTGTTTTCACTCTTGCAGTCCATTTTTTGGGTCAATGTTTTTTTTTTTTTAGTATTAGAGATGAGAAAATCGAATCCCAAAAAAGTGAAATTCGATTAGAATATCAGGATAAATTTGATTTACCGCCAAGCCTTATTTCCTCATGCTTCGTGGCAGCAAATTGATTTAACCTGAAATAGTATTAAAAAAAAAAAATCATACTTATCTCATCCATTTGCTTGCAACGGCCCGGGCGCCTCCATCTTGATTGAAGATCTTGGCAAAATCCTATGCATGGGATGGTGGCGGCCGGCTTGTTGCAAGCAAATGAAGATTGTAAGTACGATTGATTTTTTCGGTTCATTTTACACTGTTCTTAATCTCAGATGCCGCGATCATGTATGAACGCGGCATCTGAGGGTACATTGGGGGAAGGGGGACGCTATCGCCGCTCCCTGCCATTGCACCCACTACTTTTTTTGTAAAATTCGGCAAAGCAGCTACACCGAATTTTCCAAAACTCTGCTCACCTCTGCTTAGTATACTCTGGGCATGACATTTCCCCCCTAACTGCCTGTTTTTATTTCCCTCCATTGTTTATTTTTTGTTTTTTTGCTGCTTTATAAAAAATGCATGTGCAATGTGTGTTGGTGCTTTAAAATGACATTTTACATGGTGTAATTTTTTTATTAGTGCTTCTTTCCCCATACAGCTCTAAAGAAAATTCACATTGCACGGGGTAAATGATTTCAATGCTTTCCTAAAAAAACACTAGGCATGGGGAAAAAAAAACATAAAAAATGGCCAGTTGCTAAAACACATGATATGCCTCAAAAACGAAATACCTCAAAAACGCCTTTAAAAAAAGGCTGTAAAATACATTATTTAAGGCAGGTGTCTCTTTAGGCTTATTTCGTTCCAAAAAAAACCCCTGACCACGAACAAAACTGTCATGAAGCCCTAATGGTTGTCTAATGTATAAACTAAAAAATGTTCTCCGCTTGTGATTTTTGGACAAGTTGTCCATAAAAAAGAAAGAATCAGATTGGCAACCCCGGCCCTACACCTATATACAGTAAAATGGTTTAAAAAACAGGTTCACATTTACAGTGCTTGGTTCTTAACTGGTTAATGGAATAGACAGCTCATCATCGTTCATTCCCGAAATTGAGATCTTAATTCTAATTCACAGTCATGTGTCCAGTGCCTTTCGTTTCATCCTGTACATTTTCCTACCAACTCCATATCAATCCCAGATGCTTTCAACTTTTCGTATCGTTCACTTCTCACAACATCGACTTTGCTCTCTCGAGTTCCTCTGACTCCTCACGTCCTTCAAATAACACTTCTCCTGACAACTGCTGTCATCTCCATCACCCGAAATTCCACGTACACTCAGTGACTCCCAGCAGATACCTCCTTTCCACACTCATCCCGCTATACAGATAGATGTTCACAGCTGTACGTTGAGGAATTCCTAACTGCTTCCTGCTGCGATTAATTGTCTATTCACATCGTTATTCAGATGATTTGATAGATTATGACAAGTGGTGGAACCTGAAATTCCTTGAGACAGCCAAGCTCAATAATAATTATTCCTTTGATTCTCACCCTTGATCCTGCGCCTATCCTTACCTGCACTGTGATCCTTCTCAGATTCCATATTTCTTCACAGACTGGAATTTAGAAATGTCGGTTTATCACGGACCTGAAGGGGACAATATGATGATCGTTTTTATATCTTTGCTTTTGAATTTTGCAAAAACCTGAAGCACTGAAAAATGTGGGCAATCAACGTTGCCGGATAACAGGCTGATCTGGATGGATATATATCTTTTTTCAGCTTTACAATCTATATTACTTTGAGCATTCTGGATTATTGGATGTTTGAAAGTAAAAGATTGACCCAAGTCTTTTCCAATGACTCTCCAGGTCCACAAAAAATATCCCTTACAGAGGTTGATTGGCCTAGGCCTGTGATGGCTAAACTGCGGCAGCTGTGGTGAAACTATGACTTCCAAGATGCCCCCTTGCTTGGCTGTTCTCAGAACTCCATAGAAATGAATGGAGCATGCTGGGAGTCGTAATTTCACCACAGCTGGAGTGCCGGAGGTTAGCCATCACTGACCTAGGCGCTGATCAACACCAAGCTCTAAACCTTTCTGCATTTCCACCTTTCTCACACTACAGCCTCATTCCAAGCTGCATCTGGTCCCAGAGCTTACAGTGGCTTGGTCCTATTACCAGTGTGGACAATCACTGGCCTCAGCAGCACATGTGCTAGAACGGAGTGTTACTGCTGTAACGTGTTAGTGATGGGCAGTTCTAGCGCATGTGGTCAGTGGTCGCCGGACCAAGCTACTTCCCATGGGCACTGAAAGTAGCTGGGAACAGGGCAGTGGCAGTTGAATGGTAGCCTTCCAGAGCATTGAGTTAGACCACTCTTTGGCCAGACAAAAACCCTTTAAGCCTGATATACTTCCATAAAAATTGCCCATGATGCAACCGCGAGACACAGTTTACTAAAGGTCTGTATGTCCACATAGGACGCAGAACTGGTGCCCACCAGAGGCAATTGTCTACATTGTTCTTCAGGTCTGTGTTCATTGAGACATGAACCAAAATAGTGTATACCCTGAGGTTCTCCACACAGACCTTGGGGTTGCCTTCATGAGGTTACCTATGATTTTTCAAAAAAAAGGCCAAAAAGCGGGAAAAGTTGATAAAATAGAAACTCTCTGGTCACCTGTTTAATCCCTCATCCCTCCCTGTTCAATTTTCTACAGCAATGATTTGCTTCTACAGCCAATCACTTACCTTGACTGCCCATATGGTGCCGTGATTGGCTGTAGTGGTCACATGGATGTACAGTATGTGACATAATCACTGCAGAGACCAATGTTCACTTCCATTTTTGCTCTTCGTGTTACTATTTCAAAGTCCCAACTTCATCTCTTGGCTTTTTTTATTTTCCTGTGCGATGAGTAGAAAAAAACCTCAATATGGGAAAGGAATTATAAAATATACAACAAGCCACCAAGGATCGCAAATCTTTGCCTCCGCACATCATTTCCTCGTTTATGAGTTCAAATCCCGTACAAGACTTTAGTCCTAAAAGTTTAGACGACATATAAATTCAAAGTGGATAATTATTCGGTCCCTATCAATAACTACAGGTAGAGCCTCGTCTGCGCAATTCTAAGAAGAGCGATTGTGCTTTTCACCAGGGAACATAATCTATGGCAGACGAAGTGAGAGATTGACGGGCCCATGTATCAGCACACTCATTACTGATAATATCATCGACTGCGCCACTCACCAGCGGCGAAGGAGAACCGTAAAAAGTACCCACCGTCTCACATGTTAAAATATTGCTTTTCATCCTCGAGATGCATTAAATAACCCGATGACTTTCTATGCGGCTCTATATAAATTAGGTTTAAAAAAATAGATGCCCAAATGTTTGTTCCTTACGAGAAATATTCAGCTTTTCCTAGGCAGCCGAGTCATTCATAAGATGTCTAGAAAGGGATCATTATCTCACTTGATACAGATCTAGCCAGGGAGCCTGTATCTCCCCTGCCGTGGCATCAGAAGAGGGATGGTTCACTACGGTGATGGCACCACATCTGACACCGTTGTCTCTGCAGTTCCCTCTTTTTTAAACAGAGAAATGTGTTTTTGGGAATTTATTTTTGCTTGCACATTCACGCGTTTTGAATTGTGTTTCCAAGTACTCTTGAAGAGCTATTGAAGATGACTAGAAAGATTGTAAACCGCAGATGCTGTCTTGTTGATAGATGAAAAGACTACATCTTAGAAAAAAAATAATTAAAGGGACTATTCAGGACCCAGAGGGTCTCTCAAACTCACCTTAATCACCTTAAGAACATGTCTGTAGGAGAAAGCTTGTAATATTCTTACCATTCTGAAGTTGTATGGATCAGCCTTTTGTTCAAGTGATGCTCCTCTTCTGAAAATCCAGATGTCCTTTGCCAGGTTTCCGGCCTAGGCTATGGACAGGAAGTCATGTCCACTGTGGGCTGGGTTAAGAACTACATGATATCTCTCCCTGGCGCATTTACAGATGAGTTTGCATGGGCCCCAGGGAGAGGAACAGTTCTGTCCCTGTCCACAGCAAATGTGACATACTAGCTATAACCCAGAGAGGAAAACCAGCAAACAGTGGCATACATAGAGAAGTAGGGCCCCATAGCAAGGACCAAACCAGGCCCCCCACACACAGGACAGAAGGGTTTGTGCCTAAACCCTTTTCAGTGACCCTTGGGCCATTTTTCCACTGTCTCATTTGCTAAAAGTTGTTCCTTTAGAGGGTAGAGTCCTGACCAAGCTTTCACCTCCAGGAGAAGGGGAGATAATTCCAACTAAGACTGGGCCCCCTTCTTGCCCTGGGCCCCATAGCAGTCGCCTGGTCTGCCACTATGGTAGTTACGCCTCTGCCAGCAAAGGAGGAAGCTAGATTTAAAAAAAAGGTGCATCACTTGACCAGGTTCCCAAAAGGCTGATCCATGCAACTTTGGAATGGTAAGTATATTACAACCTTCCTCTACAGTGTGTTCTTTGTAATCTTGGTGGCTTTGGGGGACTGGCTGGGTCCCAGAAAAACCATTTAAAGGCTATGTACATCTTTGGCGGCAATTTGTTTTTGTTATGATTGCATTTTACTCATTTTGGGCTAAACATATTTTTTTCAATTGGCCTTTATTAAAAAATATTGAGATGTTCTATCACAAAGGGTTACCTATTTTTCTAGCTGTGTGACTGGTCACTTTGTGCAGTCATCTAATAACCTTTATCTCTAATTTACTAGGGGGTCATTAACACTTATTTAATCTACATTCTTATTAGTAAGATAAGAATTGAGCTTTAATGGGTGTTTATAAGGTCAGAGATCAGAGATAATGAGCCCCGTCAGCTCCTGCCTGACGAAGCAGAGAGAAAATTCAGAACCAGCTGCTAAATAAACTGAAAGCTGTGCAGGAAAAATGTCTCAATTTTTTTTTATAAAAAAATGTTGGAAAAATGATTTTTAGCTCAAAATGAGTACAATGCAATAATTTTAAAAAATTGCCACCAAAGGTGTATAGAACTTTTAAAGAAAATTCTCCTTGGCTATGGATGAGGTGTCACTTCTGTGGTGGATGGGGCCAGAACTAGTCCTCTCTCAGGTGCATGCATGGATGAGGTTGATTCAGAAGTTTGCACTTGTGCCAGGGAAATGATGTCCACAGCGGAAGTGATGCCCCATCCCTTGCCCAGACAAGAAACCTGGTAAAGGTCATGATATCGGTGGACGCTGGATTTGTTTAGGAGAGAATCATTACATGACCAAATTCCCAAGAGGCTGATCCATGCAACTTTGCAACATTAAAGACTATGAACACCTTCGGGGCAATTTTTTTATGATTACATTTTTACTCATTTTGGACAGCTTAAAATCACTTTTTCAATTTGTCAATTTCAATTGGTCTTTATTAAAAATGTTCAGCTGTTTTTAGATAAAAAGTTTCACTTCTCAGTGGGGTCAGAGTTATAAAGAGCTTCACTTATCTGTCTGGTCTGCTAACAGCCTAATCTCTGATCTCCTGACCTCATAAGTTCTTATTTAAGCTATATTCTTGGCAGTTTGATAAGAGTTAAGCTATAATGAGTGTTTATCAGGTCAGGGGGTCAGATATAATGCTTCACATGAGCCATCAGGTGATGGAACTCAGGAACAACAGTCTGTGAATAGACTAATTTTTTTAAACTCTTGTAGTGCAAAAATGACTGAACATTTTTAATAAAGACCAATTTACAAGGAAAAAAAACATATTTTTAGCCTGAAATCAGTAAAATGCAATCCTAAAAAATTGCTCAGAAGGTCTCCATAGCCTTTAAGTATATTAGAGACTTTCTCCCATCGCTGTGTTCTGTATAATTAACATGGCTAAGGGCTCATTTACATGACCATATCCGTTTTTACGGTCTGCAAATTGCGGATCTACAAAACACGGATACCAACCGCGTGCCTTCTGCAACAGAACACCCTTCTCCATGATAGAAATGCCTATTCTTGTCCACAAATATGGGCATGAATAAGACACGTTCTACCTTTTTTGTGGGGCCTTGGAACAGACATATGAACGCGGTGCTGTCTGCATCTTTTGCAGGCTCATTGAAGTGAATGGGTCCGCAACCAATCCAAAAATATACGGTCGTGTGAATGGGCTTTTAGTGGGATCCAGTGCATTTCTAGAAGACCCCTATAAAGAAAGTATCTCTGAACCTCCACTGATATAGGTTTTCACATATTGTAAAGAATTCTTCAGAAAATACATGTGAATCAGGGGCGTAGCTAAAGGCTCATGGGCCCGGGTGCAAGAGTTCAGTTTGGGACCCCCTTCCCTCAGTGGTTTGTGGCCAGGGACATCTAAGCACGTGGCCTTCATCCTGGCTGAGGCAAAAATTGAACCCCCCATGCCAAATTCTTGACCCTCCAGCCAGAGGTGTAACTTGACCATCATGCACTTTCTATAATACCAGTCTTCTTATGTGGTACAAGGGACTTTGGGCCCCCTGTGGCTCTTGGGCCCGGTAGCAACTGCTTCCTTTGCACCCCCTATAGCTACCCCCCTGATATGAATCTCCACTCGCCCAGGTTTTTAAAATGTAATGTACTGACTGAATTTTAAAAAATTGCTAAAAAATATTGGCATTGTTACGTATAAAAATGAAGGAGAGAAAAACCATATGCACTTGTGCAAATGATGTGCAGTGAAAAATGATAAAATGCAAAAACAATCCGCATAAAAACCTTACAGTGAAAGGACAGTGTGATTTTTCAGGTTATATATTGTTAAAATGATTTCAAAAGAACTAATTGCACAATTTCCTGGCAGGAACATTACCGTACTTTTCTGACACAGTCTCGTCATCAATATTGTTTGTTTTTATGACTGTGGCACTTATCACTTCGGTATAAAAAGAGATTATATGTGTTCAATTATGATTTACTATTAATTGAAATGTGTTTCGAGTATAATAATGTCGTTATTATTCAACTGTTGAATTAAATTACCTACATGCCATTTTTCATGAAAAAAAAAATCCTTTTCTTTATAAATTCCATTATATTCCTGTTGAGCACAAGCATTGTTTTACAATATAAAATTCAACTTCTAGAGCAATAAAAATGGCAAAAAATAATTTAGCCCTGTCAGTATTATCATTACATTATCCCTGGAATGGTCACTTTCTCCCATGAGATCAAAACACTCCCCCCCCCTTCTGCTTTCATCATTCCTATTATCTGTTTGGCTATTGGTTGCTCAGTCCTGACCCGTTTCATTGGACTTCTCCTTTTACAAGAAGTTCTTTTGTCACTAACAAATTCATGAGTGGACAGGTCACTGCCTCCTACAAAATCAGCACACCTCTCTTCTGCTGCGGTGATCCGTACATTAACAGATTGGATACAGGGTGTTCTATACTCACCTACTTGTAAAGACACTTTCATCAGAAAGGGATATTTTTTTTAAATAACATTTTAGAAAAAACATTTTTCAAGAATTTTGGCTGTTTTTTTATTTTTAATTTTGGCTGTACTATACTATTGAAAATGGCATGCAAAATATGCTTGTCTATTGCAAATAGCAAAATTTTAGTATCTCCTATATGCATAAGTCATTCATTGACAGTTCACTATTGCTGTGAGGGGAAAATATTATATGCAAGGTAATCCTCATTATAATAGTGGGTGTGGAATTGGGATAACAATATGACAGCTCTATTGTTCTCTTGATAAGACCTAGATAAAGATGCCCACGTAAAAGCATTGTATTGATTAGTGTAATCTGTGATGCTTTAGTTCAGTTACTACAGGGGGGGTCTCTCTGGTTACAGTGAGAATTGTGGGACTGTCTGTCATGCTAAAAGTTCAAACAAAGAAGAAGTTAAAGAGCCAGGATAGGAAGTAGAAAGCCAAATTTACATATTTTTAAATTAAATGGAGGAAAATAATTGTATAAAAATGTTCTTTACTCGACTTCTATGTCAGAAAAAGTGGAACTGGTGCTTATTCTGGACCCCATACTTTTCAATGTATTTACACCAGACGACTGGAATATATAAATTGTTGAAAGAGTTTTCCAGGATTTTTTAACCAATAACCTATCATGTGTATGATAACGGTGGGAGTCCAACACCTGAGACCCCCACGATTAGCTGTTTGGAGAAGGAATTGGCGCTCCTGTGAGCTCTGCTGCCTTCTCGGAACTCACCTAGCACAGCGTTGTACGGTTGTGCTTGGTATCATGCTCAGCTCCATTAATTTGAATGGAGATGAGCTGCTCCTAGGCCACGTGACCGGTGAACGTGTCATCACTTGACCTAGAAAAAGCAGATAGAAGGCCGTGGCACTCACAGGAGCGTCGCTGCCTCCTCAAACAGCTGACCAGCGGGGGTCCGGATGTAGGACCCCCCACTGATCAGATACTAATGAGCTATCCTGGGTCAAGTCTCTGAAAACCCCTTTAACTCCCCCATACAGCTAAACATCTTCTGATTCCCTGCACAGAGTACATGATAAAAATATCTGCCTGCAGACACCGCATAGGAATGTAGACAGTCACCCCCGAAATTAAAAGAAGCTGTAAAATCTCTTTGCACTGACTTCCACCTAATGGAGCTGCAGGAAATAGACATTTTTTTTCTAATACTGACAACAGGAGAAGAATTTCAAACCACCCCCCTTTCCACAGACCCTATTTCAGTCCCATGGACTGCCTCCATGGATGGTACTCTTTTCTCTTAGGCTACTTTCAAACTAGCGTTAAAGTTTTTCGGTATTGATTTCTGTCATAGGGGCTCAATACCGGAAAACAACACTTCAACGTTGGGGACAACGTTTTGTCCCCATTCATAGTCAATGAGGACAAAACTGAACAGAACAGAGTGCTCAAAAATGCATTCTGTTCCGTTTAGTTGCGTTCTATGTTCAATGCTTCCTGCCCATGCCAGGTGTAAGTAGACAAACAGGAGAATCAAGTAAAGCCTGTGTTCAGATATATCTTGGATGTGCCTTAAAATGTGTTCGTTCATTCCATTGTGTCACGAAGAAGAGGAACTTTGAAATACTTCAGAATCTTTGTTACAACAAAAAGCATTTTATAATCAATACAGAGTCTGCCGTGGTTCAGTGCTCCTCTGCCTCTTCTTATCTGAAGGAACCAAACGACTTGTACTCTGCTTGTTAACTAGTGACTCATGTTCTGTTCAATGGCTGATTAAGGCAAGAACCTCTTCTCTTTACTTATACTATTAGGCTATGTTTGGTCTCAAGTGGTCTCTTTTCCTTCCTTTTATATGCTACTAGAAATCCCAGAGGTGAAGCAAGAGTGGAAGCGAAGGGCTTGCAAGGCCAGGGCACGGACAAGATAATCTGCAGAAGGGTCAGAAGATCACACTGGATGGCGAGGATGGAAAAGTAACTTAAATTTACAATATACTGAATGCTGCTGACATAGGTTTTGGAAGTGTGATTGAAAAATGCTTTGCTTTGCTATTCATTTGATCCAGATATGTACAGCTCAAAAACATTGTGTTAAATCTCCTCTTTGGTGGATGTGATAGAGCTTAGCCATGTACAGATGAGATGGCGCCTGCAACATTTTCACTTATAGCAGTTGTTGGCTACTTATATATAGTGTTAAAACTAAGGCTGGAACACCTTTAAAGGAACCTATCACGCTGAAGAATTGCAGGAGGAACTAAACAGATCAATATTTTAGAAAAAAATTCAGTAGAGCTAGTCATTTTCCATTTAAACCTCAGCTCATTTAGGGCTTTGGAGTCCAGTGAGCAGTCCTACTCTTTCATTGATGGCCTTCCCTGCATAAGTGTTCCTACAGAGAAAGCAATTGATCATTAGGACCACCTTCTGGACTACTAGGCCCAGAAATGCAGAGTTTTGGGTTCTATAACTAAAAAATGAACAAAATAATGAACAAAATACTAGATGTGGTGAATCTTTTCCAAAAAGATGAAACATGGATCTATTCAACTACTTCCAATCTGTCATGTGCTGCCCACAGTTTGGATGGCGTTTTCAGAGTGATAGGTTCCCTTTAAATCAAAGCATCTTAGAAAGTTTTTTATGTAAATAACAATATTTCTTGGTTGAAGATGGGCAAGGAGTGATGGAATAGTGATAGGCACTACATTGTATGGGCTAGAATCTTATGAAGATCATTGTGGAAAGGACAGGAAAGAGTTGAGAGCTTCACTTACGCCTGGAGACTAAGGCCGCATTCACACGACCTTATTATTGCAGGTCCGCAAAAATGCAGACCCGCAATACTACGGGTGCCGCCCGGAGTTGTGGAACACACAGCTGGGCGCCCCATTGAAAATGTCTATACTTGTCCACTGTTGCGAACAAGTAAAGGACATGTTTGTTTTTTTTTATGCGGAGCTACAGCACGGCTCTCATAGAAGTGAATGGGGCCGCATCTATTCTGCAATATTGCGGAATACAGCAGATGCGGACCCATTCACATGGTCGTGTAAATGGGCCCTAAGGGTACAGCCACACATTAAGGTTTCATGCAGTTTAAGGATCCAAAATCGGGAGTGAATCATCAAAGGAGAAAAAGTATAAAGTACAGCTATGACTTCACCTCATTTTTAAATTCATTTCTGGTTCCTGGTTTTGGCTTCCAAAACTGCATAAGGAAAACTGACCATGTGGTCATTCCCTAAGGATGCCGGTAGGCATTGTAGAGCAAGAGTCAGATGTCTGAGTGATAAAAGGGTGAAAATAAATCAACATGAAAAAATACTTATAGGATATATGGATATGCCAGAGGTCAATCAAAAATGTATTGTGTCCTTTGGATCGTTATGCAGAAGAAAAAAGATGGACTTATTGACATGGGTATTGTGGAAGGAGAAAAGGAACCTGGAAGAGGCATAACATCAGTGAGTAGATAAAATCTTTGATGAAGGAGGGCCAAAGACATGGTACAAATTAAGCAGAGATAAGACAACAAGAATCAAAGTCATAACAGGAGGCAAAGATGAAGATGAGTGTGAGATTGATGAGTGCACAGTGGTAGGTGACTTGGGGAAAGTTGCCATAGGGTAAGTAAGAAGCCTTCATGATGTAGAATGGAAGGGTACAGATTAATAGAAAAAAATGAAAAGAAGCTGAAATAAACTTTAGTGAGATGACATCCAGGTTTGACCTACCAGAAGGCCAGTTAATCAAGCTGGTTGGTTTGAGGGCCCCTTGTCTTTATCACTGTTTTGAGGGTTATTCAACAAATAACCCATAAGTCCTTGATGAATAAGAGCATGTCATGTCCTGTACAGATTTAGGGTGAGAATATTTTTCTCTGGTGGCCCAGTTACCTCATCCCTAATGCAGAAGACGAGCCAAGGACTATATCAAGGAAGACATATAGTAGAAATTCAGTGCATGGGAAACACCACCAGCTATGGATGAAGTTCCACCTCACTGGAAAAGACAGACCTAGCTTGGGAAGAGCTTGGTATTATATGACTTCTGTGCATATGGTTGAATGTTGAGTTAAATCATTGTGGTGATTCACTGGCAGCGATAATCATGAGGGATCCTACAGTTGCTCATAAAAGTCTACAATTTCATTGGACAATTAACACAGTATGTCTGCTTCTCTTTAAGCAAACTCTTGCTCCAGAAGAAGTCGATCCCGTGCAGTGTTGCTATGTAGACCTTAAAAAAAAAAAAAAGCGTCATTTAAGTTTCCCACCAGGCCGTTGAGAATTACAAGACTTATTTATAATGTGACAGATGTTTCATTTGGCCCAATTACTCCGTCTAAACCCCAGACTGGAAGTTGACTAACTTTTTTCACGTGAGATGAAACTAATCGGACCACAATGCTCACAAGAGTTGGGAAATCAATAATTACATTTACGCCGATGTATCCAAGGATAAAACCGGGTCCCGAAGACTCTTTCATCTCCATGTCCTCCCTCCACATGGAAAAACAACGCCTCGGATAAGAAGTAATCTGCATTTTATTTGACTCAGGAGGCATATAACTAGTCATTCAGACCTGAGGCACTCAAGAGTGATATGGCGCGTGTAATATGCTTTCTATTGCGCTTACTATTATTAAGGAGTTCAGAATTAACTGTGACAATTATTTTATCCAGTGCTGGCATCACCATTAGCTTTCACAGTTTACTGCTAATAAAAGTTTTAATTGACTGTTACCAGTAATAACCTTCCCCCTACCTTTACTATAGAAATTAGACTAAAAGCCTTGTTTTTAACACGCCTATTGATATTTTTCGAGAGGTGTAGCACAGCGGGGTAGTAATAGGTTCCTAAATATCTTTATTGAGAATTATTTATAAACCGCCTAGGTAAAGTGGATCCCGCTCACCACTGAGCTGATAAATAGGCTTCCTAGCAATATTCAACAGTTAGCATCATAGCCTATTAATCCACTAGACCGGTCATCACTTTAAATGATTGCAGTTTAAATAGGGAAAGGTATTAAAAAGGGCTTCATCAGATACATAGTAAGTGTTAATTTTCTGTTTCTAGAGGGGAAAAAAAACAGTAGACAGATACGGAAAATTTGATTCATTTTCAAATTAAATTCCATTATCTTTTTTAAAGACACAAATGTGGTAGAAAATGGACTCTCAGTCTACAACATAAGTAAGCTTTCGTTCATCAGAGTCCATGAGGCTCAACATGCTCTAGTTCAGAAAAATTCTGAAATATAGATGTTCTATATAATTGGCTGGGACCTTTACTCATGGCCGGAAAGAAGGAATAATGAGCCCGAGCCACATCATTAGAAATATTCATAATTTGGAATCCCAACATTTCATGTCAGAAAAATCATTGATCTCAAGGATACAATGACAACTTTATGTGAAAATAGTGTTTCAAATTGCCTATTAGGCTTTTTAGGAGGGTTCCCCGATTGGAAAGGCTCTGTTGGGTCTTGAGGACTTGTTGGGTCTTCTCAATGCGTGTATTCCTATTGATTTCATGTTAAAAGGAAGAATTACCAAATTGTTTCTCTTGTTGATTGGGTGGCACCAGTCACTTACTCTGTACACCCCCACTCCACACCCCCAAACCAAAAATCGACAAACTTTCACCATCAAAGCGAACCTGTCAAGTTGTTCAACAATTGAAGCTTTCTTTGCCCTGGTGTTGACACTATGCAGTTCCAATGTGGTGGTCACTAAAGCTTGGTTTCCAATGAGAAGAGGACCAGAGTCTTCTGATGCTGTCTAATCAGCGTGGACAGTGTGGGATTGCTCTGGTTTCAGTTGCAAGTACATGGCTTCGACTGGGTGTTGAAACTAGCAGCGCTAATTGCTCGAGAACAGGTTGGGGTGGGACAGGATTTGTGGAGCTAAGGCTACACTTAAGTAAAGGGAGGAAGACATGACAGGTATTGCTGTAATTGTACTGAACTGCAGAATAAAAGTAATGTTATTTGAGCAAATATAAAAATGTAAAATTTATTAAAAAAACTATTTCAGAATTGTTTTTTTTTCTCGCGCTGGGAAAGGGTTAAAAAAGGTTAATCAATAAGTCATATGTACCCTGAAATGGGGCCATTGAAAAATACAACTCATGACACAAGAAACAAGCCCTCATATAGCCACCATACATCAACAGAAAAATAAAAAGTTTATGGCTCTTCGAATGCAACGTAAAAAAAAGCAAAAACCTTGGTCTTTAAGGCCCAAACAAACCCAATCCTTAAAGGGTTTAAGGGGTTGTACAGCTAACAAATATTCTACTTACATGTAATCAAGTGATGGAAGTTATGCTGGGTTCATCATAATAATACTGATGGAAGTGTCATATAGGGCACATAACTGACCCGAATTGAGCTGACCAGACTCAAAACTGACCAGTTCAGTTTTCATTCAGAATCCTGTTTTTTTAGCGGACAAAAAAGTCCTCCATGCAGGACTTTTTTATCTGGTCTTCTCAGCAAGTAAAATATATGTTTAGTGCTAGGCTGTGTGTTTATGGGGTGGGGGGGGTATGGGCATTGCGGATACTTCGAGAATATGCATTGGGGCTTGGGCATTAGATCTTTTGAGACCCTAGCAACTCCCCTACTTTCAGTTCTTTTATAGTGTGTTTCTGAACACTGCAGACAATAGTTATTATATATATTAGAAAGTGAATAATTAAAATTTTTTTTCCAGGAGTACAACAATGATGGCTTGCCCTCAGAATAGGTCATCAATATCTGATTGATGGGGTTTCAACTGTTGGCATCACCGATGACTAGCTGTTTAAAGAGGCTGTGACGCTCTGGTGAGCCCTGTGGCCTTCTCACAGCATACCCATACATACCAACATTTGATCTGGTAAAATTGAGGCATATAGGCCCTCGGCCCACCCAGAAACACATATTTTGGGGCGGTAATTTGCATTAGCCCTTCCCATTTCCGACCTAAGACAGTGCAAGGCTGTGCTTGATATTGCAACCCGGGCCCATTCACTTGAACTTCGCATAGGCTACGTGACTGATGAACGTGATGGCACTGGCCTAGGAAAAGGCTTTGGCATTCACTGAAGTACCATGACCTCTTCAAACAGCTGATCAGTTGGGGTGCCAGTCAGACCCCTACCGATCTGATATTTTTGACCTATCTTGAGTAAAGGCTACTAATGTTGAACTCCCGAAAACCACTTTAAAATATATTAGTCACTGCTAAAACTTGATTTTTTAGGAACAAACAGATTTTTTTTTTAAATAGTCAACCCCTTTAAGATTTTATAACATTTATTTGCGCTAATTCCTATACTGTCCAACTCTTTCTTTAACAATCATGGTCTCTATTTGCATGGAGTCCTGTGGTTGCAATGTAAATCTTTGGGAGACAAAAACCTGGGCTTATCATTTGAATGGAAATGAATATGCAGAATCTTCTGGCAGCATCTACACATCAAAATGCATCACAACATGCAGCGGTACACATTGTATGGTATTAATATTTATGATTTACATGCCGGGAAAGTGACATTATTCAGAGCTAGTTGAATAGCCTCTCGGGAACGATGCAAGTGTCCTCTTTGCTTTCTTACAAGAAACTTAAAGCAGAATTTATACTGTAGAATCACCTTTAAACCTGCACGTATATATTAGAGAATTACATATTTCCCAATATAGGTTTGAAGATTAAAAAAGCTGCATGAATATACAGTGGTGGACCAAGATCTGAAGTTTTTAGGGGCCTTGATGCCTGCCACAGGGTGGGGAACGTCAGCATATGCAGCGAGCCATAGAGGTGTGCGATGAGAGTAGTTGTACTTACAGTTCAAATGCTCCCTGGGCCATGCAGTCATAAGAAGGGTGCACTAGTTCTTCTGGCTAGTGTTGTTTGGGGTGCCCTTGGTGGTGGTGAACATTGAGGTGCAAGGCAGGGTCACTTGGCAGCAGGAGATGTTGGTGAAGTGTAGCAGTGTAGGAACTAACAAGGCTAAGTTGACAGAAAACGATTCTTTAATGAAGATTCAAGTTCAAGTGCATTAATCACAGATTCAGTGTCACGAGGAGAAGTAAGTAAGCCCTGAGAGCCCACCCACACCGCTGTCCCTGCCTGATTGCACGACCCTCCCTAAGTAATGGTCCACAATTGTCCCTAGCTTAACTAAAGGTCCTTTTACACGGGCCGAATATCGTCCGAAAAATCGTTCCTAGGAACGCTAGTGCCGATAATCGGCCCGTTTAAAAGTGGCCCTAATCAGCCGACGAACGAGCAAAACGCTCGTTCGTCGGCTGATTGGATCTTTTGGTTTCTACAAAAGATCCAATCTGTCGGGCGCACATCGGCCTGTTTAAACAGGCGATGTGCGCCTGACAGTATGGAGCTTCCCGGCCGCACGAGTGATACAGCGATCACTCGTGCGGCCTGGTGCTCGATTCATCGGGCCGTGTAAAGGCTCCCTGCCCGAGCGCCGATATCGCTGATCGGCGCTCGGGCAGGGAGACACATCGGCCCGTCTAAAAGGGCCTTAAGTGCTGGGTTTTACAGGGAAGGGAACAATGGGAGACAAATAACAAATTACAGAATGACACAAAAGCGAACGTTACCAAGCTGAGGTCCAATACAGAGAAAGCGATCAAATACAAATCAGAGACACAAACCAGAACCAGTGGAAGCAAAAAGTCAAAAGCCGAGAGGTAGCGTCAGTGAAACAGGGTCAAGCAAGGTCAAGGTCGAGGTCAAGTCCAAGTATAATCAATCCAAACGAAGAAGCTAGTGTGGCAAAATCCAAGTAAAACCAATCACAGGCAACCTGTGGCCAGCAGACTGTCTGTTTAAATAGTGAATATTGAGGGGTCACGTGACGTGGCCAGCGGCACTTGACCCATGCCACTTGCAGCTTTCATGACCCCTGCCCCTGCTCGTTGTCAAAGGGATGAGGATGCCGGCCACGCTGAAGGGAACTTGCGCCGCCGGCTTCTCTCCGGCCCAGGTCACCATGGAGATGAGGACGCCGGCCGCGCATGTTGCCAGCTCCTCTCTCCGTCTCCTTACAGGGATGTTGGCAGCACTGCAGGGAGGGAGCACGCCTCCGGTTCCCTGTTACATTCAGCCAATTTTTCACAAGTGCAATTTCCACAGATCTTACAAGGTACACGGCTGCAGTCAGAATGAACGGGCACAGATGTCCCTTTAGAGTAATTCTCTTTACAATTCACTTTTCTAGCTAACTTGTACTTAAGCATCCAGGAAAGGGGGTGCAAAACTTCTCTTTCTCTTTATACAATGCAACCACTGGGCAGACCTCAACATCAGGCTAAGCTCTGTGCCTTTTTACAGGTTGCCGTGAACTACACTTTTTCCTCTGTGGGATGTAGGTCCTCTTCTATAACTATAACTGGCCAGCTTGTTTATAAACTATGTATGGAAGCCTGAGGCTTATTTCTCCCAGGCATGTCGGTGTGGAGACTCAAAGGTCCTATTTAGACAGCTATTCTCCACAGAACTTCTACTCGCACCACCTGTTATACCTCTGGCAGGCTCCTTAGTATATTCTTGTTCCTTTTGTAGTGCTTGTTTACAGCTTTGCTTGTATCTGGCTGATTTAATGCAGAGCAGGATTCATCTATGTCTGCTCTTCTCACTCTAGACTAGAGAGGGTCTAACCTGCTCCTCCATTTAGGGAGAGGATCCAGCTCCACCTAATGGCTAGACGTTATGATCTGATAACTCCGTACTGTCCTTACATAGCAAAATATATATGCTGATTACATCACACTTCTGATCTTTTATGCAACATACATTTAGGAATGCAAAACCCATTTGCAGGGGAACCACTACCTTAGCATTGAGACATTGGATGTGTATTTCCAAATGTTCTGTGTATGCTGTCCTCTCTATAAGGACCTTGCAGTGAGGATAGTATAGGGAAAGGGAGCTGCTGAAGCAGTTTTCTCAGACACTATTTGCAGTTAAAATTATATTTTTACAAAGCCTGCCTTACCTCCTTTAAACCAGACTAGGCCATAAATTATTCCAGACTCAAAATTCAGACCCCATAATTCATATAATCTTGACCCCATCTTTCAAAGCCCAGATCAGAAACCATAATTCAGACCCTACAAAAGACCTCAGTTTCCAAAATTCAAACCTTATAATTCAAGCTCCAGATCATACCCCAAAATTAGGACACATGACCAGACACCATAAATCAGATCTCAGACTAGGTCCCATAATTCAGACCTTAGAAGAGACCAGAGATCAGGCCCACCTATTTAGTGCTCCCTGACTCCAGTAGCTTTAGCTTCGCATCAGAAGCTCCAGCTCCACTTTGGGTCAGGATATTCTGGCACACAAAGACTTGCTAACAATTGAAAAATTAAAAACCCCACATAGCTGCCCCCAAAAAGAATTGCCTAATTAAAGGGGTTGTCCAATGAAAAACGGTCTACATTTTTGAAAGCAACACCTGAATCTGAATACTTTTGTAACTGTATTTAGTAACTTGTCACTGAGTTATCCAATAGACATCTGTATAGCACCACCTGCTGTTTGTTCTTTTCCTTATTTCCCTGTATATGTCAGTAACATCACTGAGGTGGTCGAACAGGCTTAGTTCCATCCTTCAACTGCCACCAACCGTATCTACGTTTAGAAACTGTGACAGTTACGAGTAGAGAGCTGCAACAGAGAGGACACCATAATTCACACCCTGAGCTGTGATCGGGAGAGAGCTGCAGCAGAATGAATACACCTCTGGAGATGTTATAGGGAGAGCAGTGCAGCAGAAGAGACAAACCCCATAGCTGTTATAAGGAGAGAACTGCAGCAGTAAGTATACGCTCCCTGAGCTGTGATAGGGAGAGAACTGCAGCATAAAGGACATACTCCCTGAGCTGCCAAATTTAAGAAAATCTAGCACAGCAATTGGAGCAATGGATGTGGAGATCTCTGGATCCATGTGAGGTACAGGGCTGGTTCTAGCTTTGTTAGAAAGAGACTGTCATGTCCTATATAATGTCTGTTTTTTTTAAATTTTTTTACATTAATTATGATATAACCTCTTTAATGGTTTAATTTTAGTTTTCTTTAGCAGCACACAACCCATTGCAACAAATTCTACACATATTTTTTATATATTCTCCAGCCCCAAATCCATGACTTCATCTGTACTCCAGTGGAAACACTACACAAAGTACCAGCAGCTGATATCAAACAGGATCAATGGGGATTACCCTGCATGAAGTGGTCAGGAGGATTTCTCACAATGAAATATATTTAGACTTTTCACGTCAAGAGCCTTTAAAAAAAAAAAATGTAATTTCAGATAACATCATCCAGAGCGGGGATGTCCTGCTGATATTTCTTGTCAGGGAAGAACCTAAACATTTTCCTCCAGCCAGGTTCAAAATAGAGAGGGGCAAAGGGTCACGAGTGAGTGGCAGAGGTTGTGGTGGGACTCCATCAGGATAAGCTAGAAGAACCTAAGGATCCTAATAATAAGACGGTTATTTCCCTTCTCGTTTCACCAGATGAGATGCTGCAAGCAATAACACACACCAGGACGCCAGGGAAGATGCATGGAAAATTGTCTGGAGCAGCAAAATCATTTAGAAATTATTGATTTTGGCTTTGAATCATGTTCATGAGATATCATCGGAGAAACAGTATGAGCCGCACATTTCTATAAGGTTTACACAATCTCATCTGTATGATGTATCGCACGTCTCAAACTCACAGCGAATGTATCCATGGAATATTTACCCGAAACAGACAACGAGTCTTCAGTAAAATCCCATTATTATCTTGTTAATGTGCCATAAAGGACGGCGGACATTTCTAAATGTACAGATGTAGCAGTGCTGAACTTGCTTTCAACTCTTTAAGGCCCCGTTCGCATGACTGTATGGCAGCCATGCCCGTGTTGCGGACCTCAAAACACTGGCACCGACCGCGTGAACTCCGTATTGCGGTGAGGACAAATTGAATTGAATGAAAAGATAGGAAATGTTCTATCTTTTGCAGAGCAGAGACACAGATCAGAAGTCCACAGAAACAAACGGAAGCCCTTCTGTGTGCTTCCGGATCTGGCTTCCGCCTCGTGTAAATGGGACCTAACACCGGAAACAGACTTACACTTTTTGATGAAACTTCTGATGCAGTTTTATGAACCAAAGTCAGAAGTGGATCCAGCAAGTATAAGGTCATGTTCACAAGGCGGATTTTAGAGAGACATGTTAGCATGGATTCCTTATGGAAATTCCCTTTTAAATCAATGGGAGACCTTCAAAATCTACTCAAAAAATAGCTTGAAAACATCAAAATTTGATGAGGATTCCACACCTAAATTTCTACGCCTAAATTTTTAGTGTGTTAGTAAGGGTATGTTCACATTTACAGCAAAAATTTCTTAACCTCAGTGTCCTGTTTTCTCCAGGAATTAAGAAAATGAAAATACTTAAATATTACTTCATTACAAATATATTCCCAAATACCTTCCATTAGTTATAATGGCTCGTTTTGTCTGGGGAGCAATCATTAGGAGAAATAAAATGGCCTCCGTCCTATTAGTACACACAAAACCTGTCCTAATCACACAGCAGGACAAGTTACTTCACAACACTGAGGTAAAGAGCTGCCTCATCCTCCTCTCTACTTGTCAGGGATTATGATCCTGAATACAGATGATAAGATCTTTAGCTGAATCTCTGTAGGAATGGAGTTCATGAGGAGACATGAAGCACATGAGACAAGGAGCAGCAGCTCTTTTATGCAGTCTCCATTACCACAGTCTGTCCTGTCCGTCCTCTCTGTACTTCATGTCTCCTCATGAACTCCATTCCTACAAAGATTCAGCTGAAGATCTTATCAGCTGTATTCAGGATCATAATCCCTGACAGGTAGAGCAGAGAGGAGGATGAACGTCATCATTCAAAACGTGATCACCGTGTTGTCTGTGGTGTTACATAAGATTGCCGGTAGGTAAAAAAGGGCGTGTCCACAGATAAGAGGGGGGCGTAATACATGGCTGGCAACCCATGCTATGCCACTGATTGTATGTACATAAAATTATGTTCTAGAACGTTCCATCGTTTGCACCACCAGGAGTGGATAGCAACCGGCAAGAGTAATAGTGCCACCTTGAGTGAATTGTAACCACTAAGGCCTCTTTCACACTAGCGGCAGGTGAAGGGTGCCGTCGGATCTGGACTGCCGAAGGAACATGTGTGGGGCCGGAACCACGTTCCGGCCCCACACATGTCACACAGTACCATATACAGACATACACATACATACACACAAACACATACATACTTACATACTCCAGGCAGGGAGGCTGCACGTCTTCACGCCCAGGAGGCGCGCAGCTATGACGATTCCCCACAGCGCCCTCTGCTGGGCGCTGCAGGGAATCGTCATAGCGGCACGCCTCCTGGGCATGAAGACGTGCGGTCTGCATGCCTGGAGTATGTAAGTATGTATGTGTTTGTGTGTATGTGTGTGTATGTCTGTATGTATGTCTGTATGTGTGTTTGTATGTGTAGGTGACGGATCCGTCCTGAACTCCATTGAAAGTCAATGGAGGGTGGATCCGTTTACCATTGTGGTCACACCAGATGGATCCGTCCCCATTGACTTGCATTGGGGGTCATTCTGGATCCGTCTTGGTGCAGATGCCTGGACCGGAGAGAAAACCGCAGCATGCTGCGGTTTGTTCTCCGGTCTGAAGATGGAACGGAATGCTTTCAGGAGCATTCTGTTGTCTTCAGTTCAGTTTTGTCCCCATTGACAATGAATGGGGACAAAACTGAAGCGTTTTTTTCCGGTATTGAGCCCCTATGACGGAACTCAATACCAGAATTTAAAAACGCTAGTGTGAAAGTAGCCTAAGCTTCTGTGTCTTATATGAGAAGCTGTAGCCATCAACCATTTTGTGACACCTAATGTGAAGAAAGAAAAGCATGTCGTCTTCAACGTGGTCTGTGACTGACAACCACCATAGAGCAGTGCAGAGGTTGCAATCATATCTGAACACATCAGAGAACATCAGTACTATAAATAGGCAGTGTGAGGATATTTTTTTTTCTGCTTTTGATCTTGGGAAATTCCAGATTACTTTGTAGTTCTCTGCTGGGAGTGCCAGAATTTCCAGTCTATTGGATGTCAGTTTAAAGGAATTCTACTGTAACAGGGTGGTCTCTGATTTTTTTTTACTATCTCTATGTACCCAATCTCCCCAAAAGCAAAATATGTCACGTCCAAAATTTTCTAATTTAGATAAGACCGAACGAAAACGCCCACTTGGCCATCTGTAACTCTGATCTCACCTCACATCTGGAACGCTGCAGCCATCCCTTGATGTAAAGGGGTAATTTTCAATCAAACAAAACATAATAATAATGTAATAAAATTCACTCTGTTCAACGTGAAAAATATTCTACACGCAAGAAACCAAAAAGTAAAATCAATTTGTCACAGATGGTTTTATGTTTACCATGAAAATATTTCTTTTGTGCTCATTGTTATCGGTGCCCATATGTCACGCCCTGTCCACATATTTTGACATATTCGAGAAAACTATATCTGAATAGCACTGGGGGTATATGGGCTCTCCAAAATTTCTCTATTATTGAAGAGAATTCCTGACATTCCTGGCAGCTGTCATTTATTTATTTTTCCTCCCTTTACGCTGAGAACATATTGAGGTCCAGATGTTTATGTAGGAAGCTATTAAATGTCTTCTTTAATGCTTTATGGCAGGTGCATTCCTATAGAACATGATACGGAAATGTGGTAGATGGGTAACCTGAGAGCCTCCGAACCATCCCAACCTGCTGGCCAGTGTTCACTGATACGCAAAACATGTTCATAGTGTTACATGATGGTTTACCACTCAAGGAAGTTATCTGTTATTTGCAGCTTCCTAAAAATCTGATTACTACACCAGGGAAATTAAATAGGTTGAGGACCTCTAGACCATACCTCCCAACCATCCCGGATCCAGCAGGATAGTCCTGGATTTCAGTGGCTGTCTCGCTGTCCTGGTACAGGGGAGGTATGTCCCGCTTTCTGGCTGCTGTCCCTGCGTAAATAGGAAGCAGAGACAGTTGCCATAATGAAGCAGAGAGCCGTCGCCAGCATCGGTTCCCTGCTTCATCATTCCTGCTGGCTCTCCACACCTCTGGTCTGTGCGGGGGGCGGGGCTGGCCGGCAGTCATTCTCGGCTCCGCCTCCCTCACAGATTAGAGCAGCCGATGTCCTGCTTCTGCCAGGAACAAGGTAAGTATGTGGTGTTTATTTTTTTTTACTTTCTGTGAGGGGCACAATGTGGGCATATTACTGGGTGCAAAATGTGGTCATATTACTGGGGGTACAATGTGGACATGTTACTGGGGTCACAATGTGGGCTTATTACTGGGGGCACAATGTGGGCATATTACTGGGGGGCACAGCTGGGCATATTACTGGGGGCTCAGTTCTACCCTTTGGCCGCAAGTCTGAGTATTCTGAAACGTGTCTAAAATGAGTTGCCACTGACAACATGGAAGGGGCAGAGCAGCCAGGCAGCAGTGTATCCATGCTATTTCCAGCACTCATTAGTAAAAAATAAATAAATAAAAAATCATTATAATGGAACTTGAGGTCATTAAGATTAAGAAAACTGCACTAGTTCTATCCCCTACCAGTATGTGAGCAATTAAGAAACAAGTTTCTACTGGTGAACACAGTATTGGACTGCATACTACAGTATGTTTGTCTTATACCTGGTTCTACTAAAGTCTAATATACCTGGGAGGCAAGAGAGGGTCTTACAAAGGTTTTACCCAGTCATTCCAAATGAGGGGTTGAACTAGGCCAGTGATGGCTAAACTCCGACACTCTAGCTGTGGAGAAACTATGACTCCCAGCATGCTCCATTCATTTTTATGGAGTTCTGAGAACAACTGTAGTTTTACCACAGGTGGAGTGCCGGAGGTTATCCATTACAGAACTAGACTATAATTTACAAATAAGAGACAAAAAGTCATATTATAACAGACGTCACCCAAAAAAAAAAATAGTTTATCTCTTCCTTTGTTTTAAAAGAGAACTGCCCTTTTATACTGTACATCAATTCCACATTTAAATTTACAAAAAATGTTGTTAGACCTTTTTCACTCGCCAGTGAATCATGGACATGTGCTGTCTGTGTTCTCCAGGGACGAGACAGGTACCCATTGATATTCCACTGACTTTGGGTTACTGGAAAAACCACGCAGACATTCACTACTTTGGTCCGTGATGTGAGCAAAAATCTATGGGTCTGTGTTCATGATCTGTCAGTGATTTTCAGGAACCTTTAGTAGGAGAAGCTCTGAAAATATATTTTTTTTAGCCTAGCAATGTATGTGGAGTGTAAAAAATAGACACACGGACCAAACACGCATCCTTCACGGATATCTTCACGGATGAACCACTGAGCATTTTGTCTCAGTAGTCATCACATTGTGAAAACTTAATGGAGTATTCTTGTTGTTTGACGATATCCGTTATCCACAGGATAGGGGATAACTATTAGATCAGTGGGTGTCCTACTTCTGGGACCCCCATTGATCACGAGAATTGGGGCCCCGTACCCCCTGAAGCCCCCATGAAATAAAAGGAGCTGACAGTTGGGCATGCATGAGGCCGATCCATTCATTTCCATGGGAATTCCAGAGATAGCCGATCACCGTCCTGTGGATGGGGATAACTTTAAACAACAGGAAAAAAACCCCTTTAACTTATCTTGTACTGATTTTGAGATTTGTATTTTTGTTTTCTTCACTGTTTACACCCAAAGTGAAAGGGAACATCCTGCAGATTCCTTTTCAGAATCTGAATACAGTTTATCTGTACTTGACAGTCTTGTGACTTAACCGCTGTCATCTGAGGTCCCATAGTGCACTGAAAAATTTTGAACGCCACTTTCTGGCTGATTAGAGAATAAAACATCACGAGTATAAGAAATCAATAGAAGTGATGATACAAATTATAAAATGATACAAATTATAAGAAAAAAATTCAACATTCTATGCTTAAACTGAGATGTCGTAAATATTTTGTATCCTCTTAAATAGTTGCATTCAACATTGATTGATTTTCAGAAGTTTTTAGCTTTCACTTCAGAATGATTCATGTCTTCAGAAAACTCCTTGTCACCCACTTATAGCAAATGCTTACGCTTTTTTGCTAAAACATCTAGAAGATTTTCATATTTATCAAAAGTCGAATCAATAGTTGTACATTCTGCGCTTCATAACTCATAAGTCTTGGAAGAAATTCTCGGCATAAAACGCATCCATCTAGAGAGCGAGCAGTCAGAATGCATAGGCTCTGTATTCACTACTGGGCTAGGTACGAATGTAGCAGAGCCAGAGGTGTAACTTGAAGCTCCTGAGAACCAGTGCAAAAGCTGCAACACTGCCCCCACTTACCAGGTGTTATTTTTCTTCCTATGAGATAACGCAATCAGCTTTATAGCTGGGTTCAAACTCTGCACCCCTGATAGCTATGTTCTGAAGCAGAGCTGACTTTGTCATTAGATGTTTTTTTCCAAGATTTAAAGAGGAGCTGTCCCATCTCCTCACATGTCTGTATTAATAACTACAGTGCGTGCATTCCCCATGTAATAATACTGGATCTGGATCATCTGTTCTTATGACTCGATTAGAGTATTCAGCATTGCCCAGGCGGACATCTCTCTGTATAATTAGGGTGACCAGATATGGGTTTCTGAAAAGGAGGACACCTTTTTTTTTTGGGGGGGGGGGGGCATTACACTATACCCCAGGGAATGGGGACCCGAACTTCCCTTTATTATTTTCCGTTATAACATGGTTATAACAGAAAATAATAGTTAAAATGTCCTTTAGGGGTTAAAAATTAAAAAAAACTCACCTTTTCCACTTGTTCGCGCAGCTGGTGTCTTCTTTCTTCTTTCCTCTTGCAGGACCTGCAAAAGGACCTTTGGTGACGTCACCGCACTCACCACGTGGTGAGCACGCTGACGTCACCGAAGGTCTTTTTGCAGGTCCTGCAAGGGGACAGAAGAAAGAAGACACCGGCTGCGCGAACAAGTGGAAAAGGTGAGATTTTTTAATTATTTTTAACCCCTAAAGGGCCATTTTAACAGTTAAAATGATTTTGTTCGACTGTCTCAAACTGTTTGAGTCAAACATAATACATGTATATAATGTTTGACTCAAACAGTTTGAGGCAGTCGAACAAAATCCCGGACGATTTTGAAATTCCCCCCGGACATTTTTTTAGGTCTCAAAAGTAGGACATGTCCGGGAAAAAGAGGACGTCTGGTCACCCTATGTATAATTATTTTCAAATTCTATTTCTTACCTAAAAAACTCATTGGTATATTTCTTCAAATTAGAGAGGTAAAGAAAACATCCATCATTTTTAAATCATTTATTTATGTTTTGCTTTTTTTTTTTCTTTAAAGGCCCCCCATACACATTAGTGCAGTGATGGCTAACCTCTGGCACCCCAGCTGTGGTGAAACTACTCCTCCCAGCATGCTCTATTCATTTCTATGGAATTCTGAGAACATCCAACAAGTGTACATCTTGGGAGTCATAGTTTTACCACAACCGGCACGGAGGTTAACCATCACAGCATTAGTGTACTGTCAGCCAAACCCACTGAAAACGATGAATTTGGCCACCAGTGTAATATGTAGGTTCAGCTCCTAATTCTACCCCAACAGAGGATGTCGGAGGCGAGAAGGATTGGACGAAATACATTTTTCCAATGGATCCTTTTGTTCTCCTGGGAGATAAGCCACCTCCAGAAGTCTCTGACAGAGGCTTTTTCGTCTCCACCCCCATTAACTACACAAACTGTACATGATCAGTTGAGCCAGGAGGGAGTCGGGTGAGATAGCTCATCATTCGGCTGACAGCTATTGAATATGTATGTGTATGGTGTTTGGGAGTACCCCTTTGCATAGAGTCTGTTGGATCTTACATCTTCACTGCACTTCAGTCTGCCTCTCATCTCCCCTGCATTTCAGTCTGCCTCTCATCTCCTGTCACGGTGCGGTTACCGTGACAGTTTTAGCCGTGTAGGCTGGCTGCATGTTTTTTGCGTACTGGCTGCAGGTGGTAACTTGTGTATGCTGGTTGCTCTCGACTGCATTCTGGCTGCGGTGTCTAGTGTGAACCTTGCCCGTGTATGTTTGCCCCTCTTGTCTGTTTCTGTGTCCGGGTGTTCTGGTTGCCATGGGCAACGTCCTGTACTCCTGCCTGTGTTTGGTGTTTCTGGTCTCTTGGCTCTGTTGGGGTTAATTCCCGTGGTCTGTTCCTGGGTATGGCTTTCATGTGCCCTCGTTACAGCTATTTCTATCTGTGAGCTTTGGGGCTTGGGGCAGTTTATTTTATGTCTTGCTGGGTGTTGCACTTTGCTGCTCACCCAGCGAGGTTCTGTCAGTCTCTGTGCCTTCCTGGGTGTAACCCCCTGCTGCTGCCCCAGGGAGTTTGTCATCTACCTTCATGGTATTCCCTGGTATTTCATTGTCTGATCTTTTCTACCTGTTCTGTGATTTTGTATTTTGATGTTTATCCTTGTTTGTGCTTTTGTTACTGTTCTTTGATGTTTTCCTTCCCTTGTGGTGCCTGTTCTGTTAGCCTGGCAGTGCTTAACTGCTTCTGATGTCTTCTGTTCATTGTCTGTCCTGCAGTGTGCTACTGCTTCTGTTCTAGTGTGTGTCTTGCCTTTGTGAGAGGGTCCCTGTGTTCCCTGGAGGGGGGACAAGGTGTCTGTGTGCAGCTTTGCCTGAGACCACCAAGCTTCCATTCCGTTTGGGGTCCAGGCATCTGCTTCTGTTTTGTTCCCGTTTCTCTAGTTCTGTGGGTTTGTCTGTTTCACTGGTTCTTGCACCAGTTGGTTCCCTGCAGGTAGGGGCCTAGTGTACCGGGACCTTCCTGCAGGTACAAGCAGTGAGCCTTCGCCTCAGTTCATCCCCACCACCAGGGGCTCTGTGAAGAACGAGGCTCACTGGTTCTCTGCCCTCCGGGTTTTGTTCTGGCCTCTCATCTCCCCTGCACTTCAGTCTGCCTCTCATCTCCCCTGAATTTCAGTCTGCCTCCCATCTCCCCTGCATTTCAGTCTGCCTCTCATCTCCCCTGCATTTCAGTCTGCCTCTCATCTCCCCTGCATTTCAGTCTGCCACTCATCTCTCCTGCATTCAGTCTGCCTCTCATCTCCCCTGCACTTCAGTCTGCCTCTCATCTCTCCTGCACTTCAGTCTGCCTCTCATCTCCCCTGCTGTTCAGTCTGCCTCTCATCTCCCCTGCACTTCAGTCTGCCTCTCATCTCCTCTCACTTCAGTCTGCCTCTCATCTCCCCTGCATTTCAGTCTGCCTCTCATCTCCCCTGCATTTCAGTCTGCCTCTCATCTCCCCTGCATTTCAGTCTGCCTCTCACCTTCCCTACATTTCAGTCTGCCTCTCATCTCCCCTGCACTTCAGTCTGCGTCTCATCTCTCCTGCACTTCAGTCTGCCTCTCATCTCCCCTGCATTTCAGTCTGCATCTCATCTCCCCTGCATTTCAGTCTGCCTCTCATCTCCCCTGCATTTCAGTCTGCCTCTCATCTCCCCTGCATTTCAGTCTTCCTCTCATCTCCCCTGCATTTCAGTCTGCCTCTCATCTCCCCTGCACTTCAGTCTGCCTCTCATCTCCCCTGCACTTCAGTCTGCCTCTCATCTTTCCTGCACTTCAGTCTGCCTCTCATCTCTCCTGCACATCAGTCTGCCTCTCATCTCCCCTGCACTTCAGTATGCCTCCCATCTCCTCTCACTTTAGTCTGCCTCTCATCTCCCCTGCATTTCAGTCTGCCTCTCATCTCCCCTGCATTTCAGTCTGCCTCTCATCTCTCCTGCACATCAGTCTGCCTCTCATCTCCCCTGCACTTCAGTATGCCTCCCATCTCCTCTCGCATCAGTCTGACTCTCATCTCCCCTGCATTTCAGTCTGCCTCTTATCTCCCTATATAGGTTGTCTAAAAGTCAGCAATCAATCACAGTACAGCTTTTATTTTGTTACAACAGTTCTCAATCTGCATATTGTCAGAAAATAAGGTCATTTATGATTCAGAGTAGTAATTTCCATATATGTGCTGTCTAAAAGGCAAACTGTTGCAAAATAACAACTCCCATATTGCCCCAACAGCCGGCAGCCATTAGGACAAGATCGGAGTTGCAGTTTTGCAACAGCTAGTTGAAGAGCCAAAGATTGGGGGACATAGGCCTACAGTATTGTAAGCGCTGTACTGTAGTAAAATCAAATTTGTGCTGTGATTGGTTGTACAGTAGTGGCCAAAATCTGAAAGTTGTGCAGAGATTGGTTGCTATGGGTAACGAACAGTTTGTCTTTTACAGGCAGACTGAAATCCAGGGGAGATGAGAGGCAGATTGAGAAGCAATGTCTCAGTAGTTACAGTTACATTAGTCCATGCACTCATTTATTAGAACCTTCCAGAACCCAGTCGGCCGGACTTGACAACACGCTTGCTATTTTAAGTTGGACCATAAGGAGTATATGTATCAAGTTTGGTTGAAATCCATCAAGGCACGAAGGAGCCTATGAAAAATGAAAAAAAAACTAAAAAATCACTTTCACATATATGTACTGTATATAGATGATGTACCATTCTTTTATGAATCCTTCTAGAAGTTATGAATGATTTGTTAGCAGTTTGCAATGAAAGTCTGGATGGGAGTTACCAGTTGGGGGGTGTCTTTGCGCAGTGACATTGGCAGCACTGATTGGATAGCGTCAGACTGTGTAGAGACACACCCTAGCTGGTAACACCCAGATGGACCTTTACTGCACTTGATTCATAAACTTCTAGCAGGAATAATAAATGAATGGTACAATATGGAATCATAAGAATATGCAGGTCTGGAGAGGTTACAGGTCCTCTTTAAAGGCATTTTCCAGGCTTTCAAGGGATTTTCCAGAAAAACACACATAGGACGTTTGTAATACAATGACAGTGATAAACATTTGTAATTCACCTTGACACAAAACACAGGGTGGCAACTCCCTGAGAAGTCAGTGGCTGCCATATAGGCGCTCGACCCCAACAAACACTAAGGTCAATTCCATGGGAGGCCAACTTACCTATTTTTGGAGGAAATCCATGTAAACACAAGGAGAACAAACAAACTCCATAGAGATGTTGCCCCTGGTCAGATTCCAGCCCAGAATCCCAGTGGTGACTGGGACCAGTGCTAACCACTGAGCCACCGGGCTGCATTGGTTATCACACAGCTTTCCCTGGAACTGATATGGCTAAGAAATTTTTAACAGTTGCTCAGTCCAGGTATGCTAAACAGAGACTGAGAAGAGCTCGTGAGCCAACATTAACTCCGATCGATTTCTGCCAAAAAAAAAAAAAACTATAGAATAAAGAATCAATCTCAAGGCACATATTGCGGAGAGAGGTCAGTGATGCAAGCAGTGTTTTCCAACATGTCGCCTTGAAGGGAACACTTATCCTCGTCACTACCTTGTCTGCAAATTGTACGATTCTGTGCTCTAAGTGTCCCGCTGCCGTGGCTGTTGTGGTTCGGCTGTCTCCCCTAATGGCTGCTGGCTTTTACTGATTCACACTCCATTTTCTAATATAGATTCGTGGATAGATCAATATGACAAGATAAAAGTCAGTGAGCTGAGTGCCTCTAATATCAGTCCTGAGATCCAGAAAGTGAAATTCTAGAGAGGAGGAATCAGACTATGGACAGTATACAGAGTATACACAGTGCAGTGCGTCGCGGTCAATGGGGGTCATTTACTAAATGTGTAGGAACGAGACGTATATGTGCTCCACCCATGGGGACCAGGGACGGTAGTGGTTGAGGGTACGGCCACACAGTCAAGTTTTGGAACAGGTGAGGCGATCGCCTCAGTCAGCACCAGGTTGGGGCAAGAGAGGGGCAGCTGAAGGGCCACGAGCTGAAGAAGGGAAGGGTTTAGGTCAAGAAATTGAAATTGGGGGGGGGGGCGTTTCAGTTTTCGCCTCAGGCAGCAGAAAGGCTAGGTGCACCCCTGCTTGCGGCCATGCCCTAACAGTGGAATTTTTGGCGGATAGCACACTGACCCATTTCTATTGGAACATCATGCACACATGCAAATTTTTTGCTGATCCGCAAATGATAGCACAGGTCCCATTCTGGTCCGTATTGTGGACAAGGCCAGTCCTTTCTGTCAATGGGAATAGAAAAAATGCGGATTGCACGTGGAAGTGTCCGTATTTTGCAGATCTGTGGTTTGAGGACAGTAATACTGTTCTGCTCAGACTAGACTAAACTAACTAACCAGGGGGCAGGCTGAGTCTATCACCCTGGTAACCTAAACAGTTTGCACAATGTGGGTATAACTACTGTAAGGGGTCACAATGTGGATATTAGTACTGTGTGGTTGCACTAAGAGGAAAGCAGTGCCCTAGATTACCCTATTATACATTGGGATGGCTCGGTCTTACAGGCCAGCACAGCGCCTCTTGCTGTGGATTTCACAGGCAGACTTATGTGATTATTCTTTTTGCTCGATCACCACAGGGACCTTGTTTCGGATCAAGCAGACACCACGCCGACAAGCCAGCAAAACCCAGTTGCTTCTTTCATTTTTCGTAGGTGTATTGGTACCGCCATGTACCCTATGACAGATTTTATAAGATGTAAATATTGGGATTTTTTGATCTTTGTTCCCTCTTTGGATTATCCTAATTTATAAATTATGTGCACCTCTGGCTCTCTGTGCCCCTAGGGTAAAAACCTCTCGAGCCCTTGGAGTAGTTTTTACTCCTCTTTTACTCTTGTTTTCAGGCATAAAAGATAGTAAATGTGTTAGCGCCGGCCCTGTCATACCTACCCCACTCCTAAATAGTTGCAAAAAGGGGGCTAAAAAAGGCTATGAAAATATTTGTAAGGGTATTATTAAAAGTACTCTTCAAGCTATTCATCCATAACTCTGCAGGGATTAGGTAAGTATAGTTATGCACTGACGGAGTTAGAGGCAAGGTTTAATTTCAAAAAAATTTGCCAGGGCAGATATTGCGCCTTTTTCTGATCTAATAAAGTTGGGTGGCAAGTGCTCGGAGGGGGGTCGTTAGCACCGTACTGAATTTTTGCCCTGGGTGCAGGATCTTAGCTACACCTCTGTGGCCACCAGAGAGCCCGGCACTTTTTCCTATAGTGTGCAAACACGACCACCTCTGCTGAATTGCAGGTTGGTCATAACCATGGAAGCAGTGTATTGGATGGAAAAATGATTCCAGCCAGCAAAGGAAGCAATATGGACAATCACAATACATTAGTAAGTGCCTTGTATTCACTTTCTCTACATGATAAATGCCATGTGCTGAAGTGAGGCAACCCCTTTAAATTGTTTACGGGAAACATCTTTCGTCCTTCACAATATTTTACATCATTGATATGAATGTTTTTTTTAATGTTACTTTGCTTTAAAATGATTATTTACTTGTGCGATTGTGAATCTCCTTTTACAAATATCTCTGGCATTTCTGAACTAATAATCCTGCCATACAACTGCTCCGACATAATATAATTTGTTCCTTTCAACAAACCATAAACCAGTCAAGGTTCTGCAGAAAGCAACCAGATTATATGCTCTAATTGGAAAATGAAAACATTTTAAATATCATTTCTGTGCAGTACGATACTGAATAACGTGGCGCAAAGCGTGGAACCTTAAAGTGGATTTCTAACCGAAAGGTAAACTTGCCCAAATAGAGGTAAATCAGAAGGTGGAGCTGTAGCCCAAAGTTTGGCCTTTATGTTTTATTTACTTGCGGAGCGATTGGCATTTTGAGTTGAGTTGTCGGCGGCCATTTTTGCAAAAGTAACAGGAAGCAGAGCTACAGCGGTTGTCACCTTTGAGATTAGCTTCGCAGAGACGGGTGCTTAGCTGTCGTTTTGTCAGTATGTTCAATGAATAACATAGTTATAATTTACCCAGATATTAATTTAAGGCCGACAACAACCAACATGCATCAGCTCTTATATTGTTATTTGCTGCTGCAACAATATAGGGGAGTATCAACACTTTTTTTTATACTTATAGAGGATGTGAAAGAATTGGGGGGAGGGGTTGGCAACCTCCCCCCCTCCCCACACACCCTTGGCTGGAAAAATGACTTACCTGCTTCCTGGCTCCCCACTCCTTCATCCTTGGGCCTGAAATGCTCCTCTGAGCTCCCTCAGTGTCAACATCCAGTTTCCCATCACTGCAGCCAATCATGGTCCACGGTGATGACCGGCTCCCTTCATGTCATGACAATTGTCACCTAACACAATGGGATCTGGTCTCCATCACTGCCAGTGATTGGCTGCAGTGAAGTCAAACCAGATGATGACATCAAGGGAACCCAGAGGGGCAATGCAGGCCTGAAAGAGAAGAAGCAGAGGTGACGTTGCAGGACCAGCCAAGTGGGGTGGTTTCCCAACCACCCCCCATTCTTGCACAACCTCTTTAACCCTTTCAGTACCGGGCCACTTTTCACCTCAAATCCCAGGCCGTTTTTTGCAAATCTGACATGTGTCACTTTATGTGGTAATAACTTTGGATCGCTTTTACTTATCCAGGCCATTCTAAGATTGTTTTCTTGTCACATATTGTGCTTCACGATAGTAGTAAATTTGTGGCAAAATATTTCATTTTTATTTATATAAAAATACTAAATTTAGCAAAAATTTGAAAAGATTAGCAAATTTCAAAATTTCAATTTCTCTACTTTCAAAATACATAGCAATACCTCCAAAAATAATTATTATTTTACATTCCCCATATGTATACTTTATGTTGGCATCATTTTATAAATGTCATTTTACTTTTTTGGGACGTTAGAGGGCTTAGAAGTTTAGAAGCCATTTTTCAAATTTTCAACAAAATTTCCAAAACCATTTTTTTAAGCACCAATTCAGATATAAAGTGATTTTGAGTGGCTTACGTAATGGAAACCACCCATAAATGACCCCATTTTAGAAACTACACCCCTCAAATTATAAAAAACTGCTGTTGCAAACTTTGTTAACCCTTGAGGTGTTCCACAAGAATTAATGGAAAATGGAGGTGAAATTTCAAAATTTCACTTTTTTGGTAGATTATTCATGTTAATAATTTTTTTCTTGCAAAACAGCAAGGGTTAACAGCAAACTAAACCTCAATATACATTACTCTGATTCTGCAGTTAACAGAAATACCCCATATGTGGTGGTAAACGTCTCTATGGGTTTGTGGCAGTGGTCAGAAGGAAAGGAGCGCCATACGGATTTTGGAGGCAGATTTTGCTAGAATGGTTTTTAGGCACCATTTTGTAATAGAGAGACCCTGACGTACCCCTACAGTGGAAACCCTCAAAAAATGACCCTATTTTGGAAACTACACCTTCAAAGAATATATTAAGGGGGGTACTGGCCACTTTGACTCCCTGTTTTACGGAATTTGGAAACACTTGGCTGTGAAAATGAAAAGTTTTATTTCTTCCAATAAAATGTTGCTTTAGCCCCAAATTTTTCATTTTCACAAGGGGAAACAGGAGAAAAGCACCCCATAATTTGTTACCCATTTTCTCCTGAATACGGCAACACCCCATATGTGGTGGTAAACTGCTGTGGGGGCACATGGCAGGACTCAGAACAGAAGGAGCGCCATATGGATTTTACAACACAGATTTTGATGGATTGGTTTGCGGGAGCCATTGATTTTTATTTTTTTGAGTTATTGTCTTATGTGGGGGCTAATTTTTTGCGGGACGAGATGACAGTTTGATTGGTACCATTTTGGGGTACATACGCCTTTTTGATCGTGTGGTATTACACTTTTTGTAAGGCAAGGTGAAAAAAAATGGCTGTTATGGAATAGTTTAAAAAAAAATTTTTTACAGCATTCGTCTGGGGGGCCATCTCATGTAATATTTTTATAGAGCAGGTTGTTACCGAACGCGGCGGTACCCAATATGTCTAACTGTTTTATTTTTGGAAAGTTTTACACATTAGATTTATTTTTGAACAGAATAAAATCTTTTTTTTGTGTTGCTATTTTCAGAGAGCCATATTTTTTAAAATTTTTTGGGAGATTCTCTCAGGTAGGGTATCATTTTTGCGGGACAAGATGATGGTTTGATTGGTACCATTTTGGGTTAAATACACCTTTTTGATCGTCTGCTATTACACTTTTTGTGAGGCAAGAGGGAAAAAAATGGTTGTTTTGGCATATTTTTTTATTTTTTGCAGCATTCACCTGGGGGGCCATCTCATGTAATATTTTATAGAGCAGGTTGTTACGGACTCGGCGGTACCCATTAAGTCTAACTTTTTTATTTTCGGAAAGTTTTACACATTAGATTTATTTTTGAACAGAATAAAATCTTTTTGTTTGTTTGTGTTGCCATTTTCAGAGAGCCATATTTTTTTTATTTTTCGGGCGATTGTCTCAGGTAGGGTATAATTTTTGTGGGACAAGATGACGGTTTGATTGGTACCATTTTGGGATAAATGCGCCTTTTTGATCGCCTGCTATTACACTTTTTGTAATGGAAGGTGACCAAAAAATGGCACGTTTTTTTTTTTTTTTACTGCGTTCACCTGGCGGGGTGGATGACATGATATTTTTATAGAGCCGGTCGATACGGACACGGCGATACCTAATATGTTTATCTTTCTTTTTTTACCTTTTTTTAGCTTTTTTTTTGGAAAATGGCGTTTTTTTTTACTTGAAACTTTTATTATTATTTTTTTTGGGAAACTTTATTTTTTAACTTTTTTTTTTAAACTTTTTTTTAACTTTTGGGGGTCTGATCCCCTTTATAATGCAGTACAATACTTTTGTATTGTAATGCATTGGCTGTAAGTGTATTACTCAATGTAATACACTTACAGTCTGCTTCCTGTGCGATCCAGGGGGCTGGATCGCACAGGCACGCAGGGATAGCAGCCACGATGCCTAAGAAAGGCATTGGGCTGCTATCTGAGCCATCGGGTCCCCGTCACAGCAGCACAGGGACCCGATGGCCCCCCGCTCGCCATCCTGAACTCCCGCACACCACATGTGCCGCGGTCAGCGCTGACCGCGGCACATGAAGGGTTAATGCGCCGGCATCGGTGCTTTTACCGATGCTGGCGCATTCAGCAGGGGTCCGGCACCTCGGCACAGCCGGACCCCCGCCGCTGATCGGGGGGCGCAGCTCCTGCGCCCACCCGATCAGAGTGCTGTACATGTACGGCGCTGGGACTTGTGTCCCTGGGAGTCTAAGGTTAAAGAGGACCTTTCAACGCTCCTGACATGCCTGTTTTAATAGCTTCATGCATTCCTTATGTAATAATAATTCTGGAGCATCTCTTCTAGAGAAGAGCGAATCATTCAAAATTTTATTCGCCAAACTTTTCCTAAGATTCGTATATTCGACGAATAGATTCGTTGAATTTGCGCACAAAATATACGTAATTATATGGCTTTTAGCAAACATTTGTGCACTAATAACGAACGTTTAGGTAAAAAAGGTACGCAACCTCTTTGAACACTTACGCATGAGCGTACAAATTGCGTACGAAAATGTCAGGCTTTGCTGGAGAGGAATGGTGGAGCTGGAGGAACGCTCTGAGTCTGACCCCTGGCTACATATGGATACTGTATCAGCAGATGACAGCAGATCATCCGGCTGAGACTGAGATGAGCGTGCCATCCACTCCACTACCTCATCCACTTTCTCCTCCACTACAATTTTGCGCCTTAGTGGGTTAGCCTGGTGAAACAACGGCCAAGTATTGCGAATACCACTAGTAGATGCTCCGGCTACAGGTCCTTTGGCACTTCTGCCCTGTGCCACCTTCTCCTTTTTTTTAGAGCTCGAGGTCTGGCTGGAACTGGACTTCTTTTGCTTATACATTCCAGACATTTTTCAATTCACTCTGTGGCCCTGCAGCTACTCTTTGTATTTGTTCCTGTATCTCCCTGTCTCTCTCTCCTTGCCTGATTAATTACTAGCCCTGCACTGGCCCTGCACTTGCCCTGCAGTATCCCTGATGTGTAATATGGATTCCCAGAGCAATTACACCCCAATTTTCACAAAACAGGTCTCAGAGTCTCAGAACTTCACACACAGTGCTTCTGCTCATCTCAGCAGTCGCAGAAGAAGTGATGCGTCACTGGCTTACCGAGCCTGAGCCAATCAGAGCAAGCCCTGCCCACTAGTTCAGGTGACCGCTTTCTTCCCGGGCTTTTGCGCACGATAAATGAACTAACAGTAACAGTTCGCTAATGAATTGAATTCATACGCAACAGTAACTTATACATAGCAATAGCATATAATTTATAGGACAACTACGTAGCGAATGCGTACAAAGCCGAAGCAAATCACCTAATATTCGGATTCGCTTCGCAGCTGAAAATTTCCAAGATTTGATACGAATCGACGAATCGCTTCGCTCATCTCTAATCTCTTCTTATGTCTCTATGTTGTGCTATTTAGTTATTATTTCTACTAGAAGTTATGAATGAATTGCTAGCAGTCTGCAGTAAGGGTACAGAGGGTGGTAACCAGTTGGAGGTGTGTACCTGCACAGTCCGAAAATGGCAGCACTGATTGGATAGAGTGAGTCTGTGCAAGTACACACCCCCAACTGGTTACCTCCCCTCAGTACCCTTAGTGCAGACTACTAGCAATTCATTCATAACTTCTAGAATGAATAATAAAGGAATGGCACAACATACAGACATAAGAATAGATGCTCCAGAATTGTTTGTACGTGGGGAATGCATGAAGCTATTAAAACAGACATGTCAGGAGCGGTGACAGGTCCTCTTTAAGGGGTTGTCTAGGTTTTCTTTTTAAATCCCCCCAAGCCAACCGTACCTTTGAGGAGATCTATAGTTATCTGTTCTTTGCCGGTCATTTGTGGCTCCCAGGATGTCTTAACTGGACTTCTGGTTCCCAACTGTCAACTTGGACAGAGGTCACAAGACAGGCTTAAGCGCTGATTTGTCCCCGAACAGCTGGGTGACCTGCTGCTTGGGGTCACGTCTCTTGTTCCAAGAGAAAGGAGCTGAGATGCTATACCAGACACGGCCACTGCATATCAGCGGCACTGTTCACGTGGAAATCTCATCCAAACCCTTTAAAATGATTTAGCGTCTAATTATACAAGCGATGAATACAAACTTGTGTGTTTTTTATCTTCTTCATAAGTGTTAATTGCATCCTTGGAATAAATATTTGATATCTGAATATTAATAAATCATGTTTTTCTAATCTATTTCATTAGGACTGATGAAAGTGTATGCTCACTTACCATGGGTCAATACCAATGAAAGCCCTGACTGGAGACATGGGCTTCGCAGTCCATTAGGTTGCAGGCATGCCCGGTTATGAATTCGTCTGATACATTACTATTATGTCGTTTGGTTTTTTTTTTTTTTTGTTGACTCAGAATCTATGTCAGCAAAACTAAGCATTCTGGCTTTCGGCCCAGCATCAAGCTGTCTGCGGAGGATATGTTGCTGCCTTTACCACCATGACAGTAATGAGGAGCCGGTATTAGCGCAATTTGCATAATTGTGAGTTTCAAAACTTGTCCGCTTTGTCAGTGGGAGACAACCGATGGTGATGATACGCACGACACATTATGCCGCGTGTTTTGTACTATCAGCAGATATTTATGCAAATGCCGTCATTACCACGGGGTCATTTTCCAATTTTCGACCATTAACTAACTATCCTTGACAAGGAGCGAGAGAACAACAAGCAGACGCGTTTTGTCATTGACCGCCTGAAACAAGTCGTGTTATTCATAATTTTTTATTTTTTTTACTCTTTTTGCTTTTTCTATTTTTCTTGACTTTTCCAGGCAGTGACAGGTCTGATGACAGAGGTAAAATCGTCGGACGTTCTCTCGTTTCAGACACAAGTTACCAAACAAGTGAAAGATCAAAAAACGGAATGCCCGAGAGCTTCTCTGAACGAATCCTGAAGACAATGAGCGCTAGTTTTTCTTCCTTCGGTTACATTTTTTTTTTTGACAAATAAAAGATAAGTAGACAGCTCTTAGGACGAAGCATCAGACTTCAGGGTTCTTAGAAGACAGACATGCTCCTTGTATTAATGGATTCGTCAATGTTGCTTTCTTCCAGGAATGCGGCATCAATTACTTGGAAGGTCGGAGAGTTCTTTATATAGGATTACATTGAGATTAAAATAGAATAAAAACAGTAATGTGAAATATTGTAGCATCACATCAGACGGAACAATCCATACGATACTTCTATCATGTATGTACTGGGAGATTCCAGTGGTCTGGCATCTGATTGTGAAGACCTCCGGCCTCGATCTGGTCAAAGCCATGGATGTATAAGACGCACAATGCCAGAATTAGATCGTTGATTTACTCAAAACTTTACTTTGGGATGCTTGGAAGTTTAGATATTTTAGGACTGTCAGAATTGCTGTTCTGGGGGGTAGACTGTTAAATGGGTTGTCCACTCCTTTTGCTCCATTCCAGCTGATCAGCAGGGGTCTGATGTTCAGCATCCATGGGTGTGACTACGAGGGTGGAAGGCATAGCAGCTGCTATGGGGCCCCAACAACAAAATGAGCCCATGTCCACTTGGACAAGGTGAAAGTGCCAGGGAAATGGCATTGATACAACTCCAATCTAAATTTTACAATGGAGCCTCATGATTACTTTGTTACTTTTATGCACTTTTTTGGGCTATGACATCATTACGTTTTTCCTGTACTTTGACATCATACATGTATTGTACTCGCATATAATGTCACTGTTTGCATAATTTCAGTGTTGCAACATCACTGAGTAGAGTATCCCTGTACTGTAACATCACTGTTCTTTATGCTAATCTTGTGACATCACTGTGCCCATTATTCCACTATTATTACATCATCACATACATTATCCCTGTACTATAACATCAACATGTATCTTAACCCTGTGCATTAGGGAAATCAATCATAAGCTTTTCTGAAAATATTGCTAAATGTTGCCCATGTTGCACCTCTACCAATCAGCCGTTACCAGTGGCGTAACTACGATGCTATGGGGCCCAGGGCAAGAGGGACCCCAGTCTTAGTTGGGATCATCCCCTCTTCTAATGGAGATGAGAACTTGGTCAGGACTTGCAAATGAGGCAGTGGAAAAATGGCCCAAGGGTCATTGAAAAGCGTTTAGGCAGAAAACCTTCTGTCCTGTGTGGGGGGCCATTACTTCTCTATGTACACCACTGGCTGTTACCTTGCAGCTCAGACACTGGAAGTACACAGCTTCGTTCATTGTGGAGAAGATGGGTTTGTAACTACAGTCCTGCTCCCATTCACTTCGCAATGGATGGACTCAGCTGTAGTTTCGGCACCAGAACTGGTCAGCAGTGATGTGGGGTGTTGGATCCCCGCTGATCAGATATTGATTGCCTACTTAGAGGATAGGCTATCAATAATAAAGGAGTAGACAAAACTTCTAAGGCCCCCATGCATGCCTTGTTGCCCGTTTTTGGCAATCCGATGTGCATGGGGAGCTCCTGTCAGGCTTGTTGAGGGAGAGAAGGATCAGGCGCTTTAAATTTCAAGGCCCGATCCAATAGTTCTCTCCAGAGATTATCCACCATTTTCCCCACTGAAAACACATGCCGTACATGCTAGCTTGAGGCGAGCGATTTTGCTGGAGACGGGAAAGATATATCTGTTGGCTAACAGCTATTGAAGATGTATGGGCAGCTTCAGTGTTGGACTGGCCCACCAGAGTACCACAGGATCCTCCAGTAGGCCCAGGCTCTGATACTATAGTGAGCCCTAAAGGTCCAGAAAAAAATGGAGCTGCCTGTGGACACAATTACCTGTCACTAGTGTATTATTCTTTTAATCAAAAGCTATTAGACTTTATTGATGATATGGGGGTTGGGCCCTGAGAATAATTTCTTCTGTTGAGCCTAAGGAACCTCAGTCCAGCCCTGGACACCATCAGTCCAGTATCTTGTGCAATGACTATAATTTTTTTTTTTTCATGGAGGGGTGTTTCTCTCTAAATGCTCATGTTCTAATCTATAAAGGTTGGATATAGACCTAGACTTGGTTCCAGTTCCTCCTACAGCCTAAGTGCCTTGATATACAAAAAGCCATTGTAAAGTGTTCTCCCGGCCCAATCTATCATAGAATTGAAAATACAGAAGCAGACTATTGATCTGTTAAGATTTGGTTTCCACTTATACAATTAGTCGGGAATGAATTTATACACATGGTGTGGCGGTATTTCAAAAGCCTGTGAGATCAATATTACTAGAAGTAAGAGGCCGACCCGCACAAACATTAAATCTTCTGCGTCGTTAAACTTGTTAGTTTGTGTGCACGCGATTTATTTATATCGTGTTATTCAATAAGTGCAGGTAATTGTGAACGTGATATATAAGTATTGCATCTACTAGCAGAGAGTGTAGAAGCATTTTACCTATTCATATCCATAAGTGTGGGGTGCGAAGGACCAGGCCTTGTTCACATGGCAGTTTTTGATGCTTTTTTTTCAGGCAAAACTGAGGTTGCCTTGCTGTTTTCGGGGTACACGGAAAGTTTATACCTTGTAAAGGCAAAAAAAGCTAAATGGGCCTCAGAGCCTTCATTTGAAAATCCTAGGCCCTGATGTAAAATGTGTTCCATAATCTCTTAACCAGGAGTGGATTGGCCATAGACCTTACAGGGAAATTTCCTGGTGGGCCGATACACAAAGGGCCACCTGAGCCCTCCTCACCTCCGACCAGTGGAAGTTTTTGGGGATGTATTTTGTGCTAATGGGGGCAGTATTTTGTGATGGACTGTGGTATTTGGCTCTTTTGGGGTGGTATAATGTGCCGCAATATGGTATTGCTGGCCCTACCTACTTGTTTTCGCCCTGCCGTCCATCAATTTGGACCCGACTACAAAATGGGGCCAGTTTTAGTGTTTTTTTCCTGGGCCACTTTAAGTTCCCAGTCCACCTCTGCTATTAACCGTCATCTGCCAATGCAGTGGCCAGTTTTAGAGTGGCTCCATCGCTACGCTCTGTCCCCCGGACAATGTTGAGGTATCACCACATGTGGCTGCTCTCTGCCTCCAGAAGGGATAATAAGACATTATTCACCCCTATGGAAAATAAATCCAGAGAGTCAAGATCTGCAGGGATAGTGCCCAGGGTCTTTGGCTCATTCGTATGGCTGGCTCCGTGGTTAACCCAGGGTCTGTTGCTAAGCATCCCCACTTCAACATCTTTTTCTGGTCACTTGTGCAGTCTGGCAGAGTCTCTCCTACTGAATACTGGTCCCTTCTATAACCTTCTAGAGGGGGAAAAGGGTGGAGTGGAAGAGCATGGCTTAAACAGGAACAATGTTGCATTTTCAATCTGTCATAGACCTGTGTAGAATTTCAATACAAGTCTATGGGAATTACTAAGCAGTTTTTCCAGACATAAGTCTTCAGATATAAACAACAGAGCTAAACCAGACAGTCAAAAGGTCAGTGTGTCTGTTTTCCCCCCACTAAAACTTTAAATAGTCCCTAATAGTAACTGTGGAAGATTTCTAACTTCTCAGAGCATAGATAGAAAATCCCAGTGCAGTTCATAATAACAGTGCAATCACAGTGCCAATGAACAGGATATAATACAATAAACAATACTATAAAATATTATAATAAAGTGAAGTTCAACAAAATAAAGCAGTATAAGTATAAACAATGGCATAAATCATAGTGCAAGTTAAAGGGGTTCTCCAGACCTCTGCAGCACAGGCCTTCCCAGGATCATCTTTGCAGTGACGTGACCGCTCCAACAGGGCTTTCAGGGCTTCAGGTCCCTCTTCTTCTCTTCCTCTCCAAAGCAGGAGATGGCGCATCATCAACGATGTCAGTTCTTCCTGCCTGCCTTCTTTGATCCCAATGCGTGCACACTAGTGAGCATGCCCTGGGACTGCCATTTGTCTCATGCACAGTGCACCTCCATGACAGTGACATCTACAGTGTCCCTCATGACAGTGACAGCCACAGTGCCCCCCAGTGACAGCCACAGTGCCCCCAGTGACATCCACAGTGCTCTAAGTGACATCCACAGTGCCCCCAGTGATATCCACAGTACCCCCAGTGACATCCACAGTGCTCTAAGTGACATTGACAGTGCCACAAGTGACTTCCATAGTGCCCCCAAGTCATATCCATTGCCCCAAGTGACATCCAGTAGCCCAAGTGACTCCCACAGTGCCTCCCTAAGTCACATCCTCAATGGACCCCTATTTTAGCACGATAACCTTTTTAGGGCATGTTCAGTTAACATATTTTTCCATTGGAAAAACCTACCCCCAGATTCATGATATAGATCCATGGCTGACCCTGGGATTTCTGCCACGGACTTGTAGGTAAATCGGGCTAATCCACGTGTGGCCAGGCACTGCGGCATCTGCCCACAATTTACTGCAAGAATTGACATAATTTTTTCGGCAACTCCAATTTGAAATCTGTGTTGGAAAAAATCCATGAGTGTGTGTGAACTGAATCATGGAATTCCTATTGTGGGTTGATTTAATGCAGATTTCAGCGCATTACCACCGGGAAAAGTTCCACCAGGTAAACATGCCCCTAAAGTGGTGGCCCAGAAATAGAAAAAACAGCTGCTTTCTTCGAAAAACAGTGCCACTCCTGCTTACAGCTCACAGTCAAGCCTCAAGCTTAATTGCAATACCAGACACAAACTGTGTATAGGTGTGGTGCTGTTTCTGGAAGAAAGCAGCCATGAAGAACTCCTTTAAGAACCTTCCCCTGGCCCAAAATATTGAAGCCAATCCCCTTAGTCCTATGTGGGATCAACAGGAGCTGATGTGGGTCCCAAGAGGTGCTTGTTACACCTCATGTTGCTTTGCATGGACTGTGCTGACACCTGAATGAGTAATATTTGACTCTCCACTGCAAGTAATATATAAATCAAGTGTAGAATTCAAGGTTTCTGCCAAAGCTTCTCACACTGCACTTATGCAAAGCAGCTCCTCATGAATTACATGAAACTGGTGAATAATCCCCCTGACATCCATCAATCAAAGAGTGACTTCAATGTGTTTCACAGGAAATCAATCTGGGGGTTTATTAAACTAGTAACAGCCCATCACCTTGTTCTGGAGGAGTCACGTCTCTCATTTAGCTAATGGTTGACTTTGAGGGTGCAACTTTTTGGTTACTTTTTACCTTTATATTTTCGGTATATGTCTTCAGCTTACGTTGTACTATAGCCTGCAGCTTTTCGTTGGCAACTTCTAATCCAGTGCATACACAGGAGTGTATCACTTACTCGAGTATTCAGCTTCAGTACACCTCATATGTCAGATTTAGCCTGAGGGGTTATCATTGAGGACGATGCTCCTATTCTATGGAAAGAGTTAAAGTATTGAGCTCATGGCAGTGATCCTGTGTATAAATCTGCACAGTTACTTCATAAACCAAAGTGTCTGTTTAGATTAATCTTCCTTACACTGCACTTTTGTAGCTGACTTGAGCATAAACATCCAGGCATGAGGTGCACATTTTCTCTTTTCTATGCAACCTCAGGGCGGACCCTAAATACCAGACCTGTTCAGACTTTTTTTGAACAGGTTGCTGTACATACAGTATACTTTCACAGTGCCCTCTGCAGGATTTGGATATTCATTTACTGCTCCAATGTATTTCCAGGCACTGAAGCCAACCACCAGATACTGGAGCCAACAGGTTCTCTTTGGGGACATTTATTATTTCAGGCTGTTTTTGTGTCTGCCTTTGCTTTGTGTGCAAATATTGAAATGTGGTTTATATCTAGATGTGTTTTGAAAATGTTGCAAATAATAAATGTACTCTAAAACAGATGTAAACTCATTCACTTGTCATAAACATAGAACACTGTGAAAAGTGTCGTCATTATGAAATACATGTATGCATGCGCCTCAATTTACAGTAATGGCGCATTTGCAAGACCATGATCGTGTTGGCGTCCATCTTCATGCAGCCTCAGTGGAGCCCATACAATATAATACGGGAACTCAGTTATGAATTAGGTTTGTCCAAAGCAGGACGAACCCAATTCTCTCATTAAATATATTTTCCCATCAGTTTAGAGCAAATGTTCACCCAGAAATAATATTTAGTTTTTTGTAAATGTAAATATTTCCATAAAGTCATTCTGATTATTTTTTATTGTATGTTTACAGTGGTCAGAGATCAGTTTTCTGATGCAGAGCTTAATATGCCTTGGAATAACATAAATATAAATTATAAAATCCTGTCTGTCACCACCATTGAAAATATAGGAGCCTACTATATACACGTGTACACAGAGCTCAATAATAAATCTGTGTTCTCTAAGCTCCCCCTAGTGGTGGCTTCAGGTAACCAGAATTTGATCGTATAAAGGGTTTGTGTGAGTTTAAAAAAAAAAATGTCTGTTTGCTTCCTAAAACAGTGCCACTCTTGTCCGTGAGCTGTCTATGGCATTGCCGTTCAGTGAATGAGGCTAAGCTACAATGGGATGGATTTTGGCACCCCCCACCTGTAAATGGAGATTATTTTCCTGCTTCCCAGCCCCCGCTCCTTCTCTTCCAGGCCTGTGGTGCTCGGATCCCGCAATGTCAACATTCGGTTTGACATTGCCACAGCCAATCACTGGCAGCTTTATGAAAAATTGTCACATGATGCAAGGTGATCCGGATGCCTCCAAGGCCAGTGAAATGGTCGTGGCAACATCAAAACATCGGTGACATCGCGGGAGCCCAGCAGAGCTTCACAGGACTGGAGGGGAAGGAGTGGGGAGTTGGCGCCAGCAAGCAAGTAAGTCATCTCTCTTTTACAGGTTCGGCCAAGTTGGGGGGTTTGCCTTTAAAATTAGTGGTGATCAGTTCCAGTGGGACCCCAACACTGGAGTCCTGATATTTATAAGTTAGGATCAATGACAACTTTCTTCCTATATTGTGTATGAGGAGAAAGCTATTTATTTTATGAACTTATATAGTGCTGACATATTCTGCAGAGCTTTACAGACATTAGCATCACGCTGTCCCCAATGGGGCTCACAATCTAGGTTCCCTATCAGTATGTCTTTGGAGTGTGGGGAGAACCTGGAGGAAACCCATGCAAACACAGGGAGGACCTACAAACTCCATGCAGATGTTGTCCTTGGTTGGATTGAAATCTAGGACCCCAGCACTGAGCCACTGTGCTACCAATTGTCTGCTGCTGGGAGTTCATGTGTGCAAGGTCTCCCAAGCATGTGTAGTACTTTGACCTGCGTACAGTGCTTGAATCCCACGGGAGCTGCTCACCACTGAACTGTAAAAAACATTTACAAAAAAGTGACCCTGCTTTTGACTGGTCTGTGTCACCAGCTTATGGTACACTCTGGTAGAGTGAATAGACCTTATGAACATTCCCTTTAAGTGTATACAGTGGTCCATCATATATATACATATAACAGTCAGGAATGGCTGCTAACTAGCAACTAATACAGATATTTTACCAGAGAAGTGATCTTGATTGGTTGGATCTGAGTCTGAGACATTGCATGTTGAGTCTGGTTTCAACTTACAATGGGTCAGAAAAGACCGTTGTATGTTGAAAATATTGTATCCTGAGGCCATTGAATCTTGAGGGATCTATGTATATATCATTGGATCAGGGTATTACAGACGCATGCAAGTTGGATCCATTATATATGTCTGCATGGGTCCTAAGTCACTTATTGTTTGTGAGTTTTTCATTTTCCTCCTCATTGTTCAGGGGTTGCAACTTCTCTAAGTGACTTTTGCACCAAGCGTGTGCTGCAGATTAAAAGAAAAAATGGCCGCCTCCTCCTGATTATATCAGGGCTATAAAACAAGGTTTTCTGTGTAGTTTAGTCCTTCATTTAAGACTTGCTTCTCATCTTGTTTGCCATCATAAAACGTTCCGCTAATTGGCCTATTACAGGCTAACTCTTCATGTTTACTGTCCTATTTACCATTTCACGAATCTGCCATCCTGCCTTCTTCTCTTCGGAGAATTGATCCAGGATTCATTTAAAGCACATTAAGTCGCACAGGCTAATAAAATCAAATGAAGTATAAACTGGAATTCCTGAGATGTCCACAGATGTAGCAGGGCTGGGTTTCCAAATCTCTGTGAAGAAATAATCCCTGGATGTTTTGCCCAGTGCCCTGAACATCATGCCACTTTCAACTATATGGCCATCCTCAAGATGACAATACAGTTCTGTATTATGGTGGGGCAAGGGTGCCAGTGGCTTCCTTTCACGCAAAAGGCCACAGACCACTGAAGCCAATTAAAGGCCAGATAAGCAATGCAGGATGCTCAATGACGTCATTATTACCACCTGCGCCAGGATGCAGACAACAACGGGGAGTGGCAGTCAGGTGAGTATTTTACTTTTTTGTTTTTTTTGTCACTACACCCTAGTAAATATGCCTGTTTGGCTGATATTAGGGATGAAAGCCCAGGACCAGCGACACTGCAGCAGGGCATTTCTCCTAGTAACCAGGAGGATGACCGCTGCAGGAAGGATGGGAAAAGGAGAGCAGCAAAGGCCAGACAGATGCTGGTGGTAGGGGACTCTATAATTAGGCGGACAGACAGGGTCATCTGTCGCCGAGACCGTGAATGCCGAACAGTGTGTTGTCTCCCGGGTGCTCGGGTTCGGCATATCGCGGATCGGATTGACAGATTGCTGGGTGGGGCTGGGGAAGACCCAGCGGTCATGGTACACATTGGCACCAATGACAAAGTCAGGGGGAGATGGAAGGTCCTTAAAAATGATTTTAGGGAACTAGGAGAGAAGCTCAAGTCCAGGACCTCCAAGGTAGTGTTTTCAGAAATACTACCAGTGCCACGAGCGTCACTAGAGAGACAACGGGAGATTAGGGAGTTAAATAAGTGGCTCAGAGGCTGGTGCAGGAAGGAAGGGTTTGGGTTCATGGAGAACTGGGCCGACTTCTCTGTCGGCTACAGACTCTACAGTAGGGACGGGCTGCACCTTAATGGGGAGGGTGCAACTGCCCTGGGGGAAAAAATGGTTAGACGGCTGGAGGAGCTTTTAAACTAGGATCTGGGGGGAGGGTGGGGGGTAATACTAATAAGGGGGTAGATAGTGTAGATAGAGAGTGGGTCACAGTCGGGGAGAGTGGGGGGTTAGTGGGGGTTGGGATTAGTGAGGAATGTAGGGAGAATATTGCGGAAAACATCAACCAAAGTAACCCAAAAACCCCGGATATTCACTTCACAGGTAATAGTAATTTTAAAAGGGGGGTAAAAAATATACATAGACCTCTAAAGTGTATGTACACTAATGCCAGAAGCCTGACTAATAAAATTGGTGAACTGGAATTAGTGATGTGTGAGGAGGACTATGACATAGTGGGAATAACTGAGACATGGCTGGATGATACCTATGACTGGGCAGTTAACGTACATGGTTACAGTCTTTTTAGAAAGGATCGCCAAAACCGGAGAGGGGGAGGGGTCTGCCTTTATGTAAAGTCCTGTCTAAAGCCCACACTGCGGGAAGATATAAGTGAGGGACATGAAGATGTGGAGTCACTGTGGGTAGAAATAAATGGAGCCAAAAACAATAATAAAATACTAATCGGAGTTTATTATAAACCCCCTAGTATACCAGAGCCCATAGAAAATCTACTTCTAAACGAAATAGACGAGGTGGCAAATCATAATGAGGTCGTTATTATGGGGGATTTCAACTACCCAGATATAGACTGGAAAACTGAAACCTGTATATCTCATAAAGGAAACAGGTTCTTGGAAATAACCAAAGACAATTACCTTTCCCAACTGGTTCAGGACCCGACTAGAGGGACGGCCATACTGGACTTAGTATTAACCAATAGACCTGACAGAACAACAGATGTGCAGGTCGGGGGACTCCTAGGAAATAGTGACCATAATATAATAACCTTCCAATTGTCATTCAAAAGAGCGTTTCTTCAGGGAGGAACAAAAATACCTAACTTCAAAAAAGCTAAATTTAGCCAACTAAGAGAGGCCATAGGCCTAACTAACTGGGACAAAGTCCTCAAAAATAAAAATACAGCCACAAAATGGGATATTTTTAAAAGCATCCTAATATCTAATTGTGAGAGGTACATACCTTATGGGAATAAAAGGTTAAGGAACAAGAAAAAACCAATGTGGATAAACAGAACTGTAAAGAAAGCAATAAATGATAAACAGAAAGCATTTAAATCACTAAAACAGGAGGGGAGCGAGGAAGCATTGAAAAACTACAAGGAAAAAAATAGAATATGTAAAAGACAAATAAAAACAGCCAAACTAGAGACCGAGAGATTAATCGCCAAAGAAAGTAAAACTAACCCTAAAATGTTCTTTAATTATATAAATGGTAAAAAGTATAAACCTGAAGGTGTCGGCCCCTTACAGAGTAATGAGGGGGGAGTTGCAGAGAGCGATGAGGAGAAAGCAAAGCTACTAAATATCTTTTTCTCCACTGTATTCACTGAGGAAAATGAACTGTCAGATGAAATGCAGAATATAAAAGTAAATTCCCCATTAAAAGTGCCCTGTCTGACCCAGGAAGAAGTAGAGCTACGTCTTAAAAAGATTAAAATAGACAAATCGCCAGGACCGGATGGCATACACCCCCGTATCCTAAGAGAATTAAGTAATGTCATCGCTAGACCCTTATTTCTGATATTTAAGGACTCTATACTGACAGGGAGTGTTCCACAGGATTGGCGCATAGCAAATGTGGTGCCAATATTCAAAAAGGGTCCAAAAACAGAGCCTGGGAACTATAGGCCGGTAAGTTTAACATCTGTCGTGGGTAAACTGTTTGAGGGTTTTCTAAGAGATGCTATCTTGGAGTACCTCAATGAAAATAAGCAAATTACTCCATATCAGCATGGCTTCATGAGGGATCGGTCATGTCAAACCAATTTAATCAGTTTCTATGAGGAGGTAAGTTCTAGACTGGACCGCAGCGAATCAATGGATGTCGTATATCTGGACTTCTCCAAAGCATTTGACACTGTACCACATAAAAGGTTAGTATATAAGATGAGAATGCTTGGCCTGGGAGAAAATGTCTGTATCTGGGTAAGTAACTGGCTCAGTGATAGAAAACAGAGGGTGGTTATTAATGGCACATACTCAGATTGGGTCACTGTAACTAGTGGGGTACCACAGGGGTCAGTATTGGGCCCTATTCTCTTCAATATATTTATTAATGATCTTGTAGAAGGCTTGCACAGTAAAATATCAATTTTTGCAGATGACACTAAACTGTGTAAAGTAATTAACACAGAAGAGGACAGTACACTGCTACAGATGGATCTGGATAGACTGGAGGCTTGGGCAGAGAAGTGGCAGATGAGGTTTAACACTGACAAATGTAAAGTTATGCATATGGGAAGGAATAATGCAAGTCACCAGTACATACTAAATGGTAAAATATTGGGTAACTCTGACATAGAAAAGGACCTAGGAATTTTAGTGAACAGAAATCTAAGCTGCAGAAACCAATGTCAGACAGCTGCTGCCAAGGCCAATAAGATAATGGGCTGCATCAAAAGAGGCATAGATGCCCGTGATGAGAACATAGTCCTGCCACTTTACAAATCACTAGTCAGACCACACATGGAGTACTGTGTACAGTTCTGGGCTCCTGTGAACAAGGCAGACATAGCAGAGCTGGAGAGGGTTCAGAGGAGGGCAACTAAAGTAATAACTGGAATGGGTGGACTACAGTACCCAGAAAGATTATCAAAATTAGGGTTATTCACTTTAGAAAAAAGACGACTGAGGGGAGATCTAATAACTATGTATAAATATATCAGAGGTCAGTACAGAGATCTCTCCCACGATCTATTTATCCCCAGGACTGTGACTGTGACGAGGGGCCATCCTCTGCGTCTGGAGGAAAGAAGGTTTGTACACAAACATAGAAGAGGATTCTTTACGGTAAGAGCAGTGAGACTATGGAACTCTCTGCCTGAGGAGGTGGTGATGGTAAGTTCACTAAAAGAGTTCAAGAGGGGCCTGGATGTATTTTTGGAGGGTAATAATCTTACAGGTTATAGTTACTAGAGAGGGGTCGTTGATCCAGGGAGTTATTCTGATTGCCTGATTGGAGTCGGGAAGGAATTTTTTTCCCTAGTGGGGAAAACTGGCTTCTACCTCACAGGGTTTTTTTGCCTTCCTCTGGATCAACTTGTAGGAAAACAGGCCGAACTGGATGGACAGATGTCTTTTTTCGGCCTTATAAACTATGTTACTATGTTACTATGTTACTAGGGCTATGGATACTATTGGGGGTGCTATAATAGGGGTTATAATTACTGAGGCACTACTAGGGGCACTTTAACTACTAGGGGCACTACATAGGATATTTTAAAGAAATTGTCTCACTTAGGCAAATGACATTTATCATGTAGAAAAAGTTAATACAAGGCTCTTACTAATGTATTGTGATTGTCCATATTGTCTCCTTTGCTGGCTTGATTCAAGTTTTCCATCACATGGTGGACATGCTTGGACACTATAGGAGAAATTACTACTATTGGGGCACCATAAGGGGCATTTTAACCACTGGGTACACTAAAGGTAGCATTTAACTACTAGGGGCACCATAAGGGGCATTTTAACCACTGGGTACACTAAAGGTAGCATTTTAATTACTAGGGGCACCATAAAGGGCATTTTAAATACTAGGGGAACTATAAGGGGCTTTTTTATCTCATGGGGCATTAAATTAGATTTTCTAACTATTAGGGGTGCTATAGCAGCTATTTTATCTACAGGGGGCACCTTAGTGGGCATTTTAACTACTGGGGCACTATGTGGACATTCATTTTAACTACTGGGGGCACTATCACACCCATTTTATCTTATGGAGGCACTATAGGGGGTATTTTAAATACTGAGTGCACCGTACGGGGTCTAACTTCTATAAGGAGTGGGATTTTTTAATGACTGTGAGCATTATAGTAGGGTGTTTTAACTACTGTGGGCACTACAGGAGTCATTTTAACTACTGGGTGCACTATACAGGGTCGAGGACACTGCTACTAACTGGGCACTCTTGGGGAGCATTGTCGTTATTGGGGCATTCTAGAAGATATTCTTATTAATGAGGGCACTATGGGAGAGAATTATTATTACTGGGGGGACTGTTATATTACTATAGTGGTACTGTCGGTGTAGCACTATTATCTCTACAGCATAATATTTGGGGGCATTGGGTAGCAGCAGGTTAACACTGGTTAACCCAACCGATATAAGTACTACATGTTGTATGTCTTGCCTGAGTACGCCACCAAAGCATTAACATGATCAAAGCCAATGCTCAAGTTTACAAGCACCAGGCAAGCAATACTATCTGCTTAAGACATTCCAGCTGTATTCATTTGTGAAGAAATATGTTATAATGCGTGTTATTAAAGACATCTGTAGAAGGATTATAATAATAGTCTAAGCTTTTCAGAACCTTCTCTGTGTCCACCTTCCACTCTTTCACAACATCACGAGACAGACAAGAGAGTTTAAAAGGGTGACAAGACCACCACTCCCTTCCTTCAGAAATATCGACAAGCTATGATTTTCCCTCAGAGATCAAATGTGTCAGCAAAGTCTGATTACCACTAAGATGATGAAAGCTGATATGAGACATGCCTGGAGCACATAGATGGGGCAGATGATACGCTCCTTCTTCTCTGGAGCTTCTTGTGGCTGGAGAAAAATTTACAAGACACTAAGGAATTTTAGAATCTGACCCTGGGAAGAATAAGTGGTTTCCTAACATACACGATTTAACACTGAACCATCAGCAGGTGAGACCTCCAGTATCATTCAAGCTGGGAACTATATTTTTTGGAGTCTTGGGTAGATGAGGACCATCTGAAGCATGTCTCATAACATTTACCTTATATGAAACTGATATAAAATCCAGCATGTATTTCTAGTTTTTTAAATGGTGCAAAAGCCTCTGAGATAAGTTTTGGATAAGTCTAAGGTCACCATCAAATTAAGGTGATTGATTTGCTTTAATTGTGATTAGTCATGGTAATTTGGCTTACAATGTGGAATCATTTTCTACTAAGTAGACCTTCCTAGTCTATAGGTGAATGCACAGCATACTGTAAATAATTAAATAGATATCAGTCTTTTTTTTAATGTTCTGCCAAATGGACCCAGTATGTGTTATCTCAACAACTTTGAATCTGGTTGTCATGATTATATGTACTATATTGGTTGGTGATTGAAAGTACTACACTGGTCAGTTCTAGAACTTGTAAAACCACATAACTTGTGGATTAAGGTTTCAAAAATGGAAAGCAAAATGGTTTGCTGTCAAGAAAGAAAATAAAAAATTGTCCAATAATTTGGTCACTCATCACTAGATACCAACTTTTGCTCTCCATTGGTCAACCCAAATAAGTAGAACAGTAATGGAAGATATGTCTTTCTTTTTCTTTCCTCTTCCTCAAGATAGGCCAAGACAAGTAGCACAAGATGAACGGAAGTAACACAAACTTTTTTTTTTTTTCAAAGGTAAGGAAGGAGATATCTGTATCTGAGCACTGGCCGGAACCGTTTGAAAAACTGTCCTGAACTGATATTAAAAAATAATAGTCCCATTGCATGATGTGATATCCTTCTAAAGAGTCCAAAATTGCATATTGTCCAAGGCCTGAGAAAGTAGACTTTCTAAACAGCATCACATTTGTCTGTTGCTTTGATGTTCTTACTGAGAATTGATATCTAGACAAAGGATCACTTCAAGCAGAATCATTCTCTTACTACAAAGGTTCAACATTTTGACAGATCAAAAGTGTATTCCTGTACCTACCAATCTTTCATTTTTGGAAATGAGCATGCCTTTTTTCACTTTTTATTTCTACTTATGATTCATTCATCCACAGATCCTCCAGAGATAGAGATGAGCAAATCACTCAAAATTTGATTTTGGCTTAATTAAGTCTAATCAGTTGAGCCAACCAATTTGATTATGGCCTGAATTGATCATGCCCAAATAGAAAGTGTTCCAATAGGACTGAAAATTTGAGTATGACGCTCTCAGGTCTCTTGGGACTCATATCTTTTCTTTCTAGTCGCTCACTTTTTTCTTTACTTTTTATTAATGTTTCCCTCTCTCTCTATCTACCTAAAAAATTATACCAAATGGAATCACCAAAATTCAAATGTGGATGCAACTTGAATTTTTAAAAAATTGTGGTCAAAGCTGATTAATAAATTGATTCGCTCATCTTTATCCAGAGATGTTTTTGAATATGTGATAAGCATTGATGAAGGCACGCTCAGATACATTTGTTCTGTCTATTCCATTGCTCTTACTGTGGTTTATTGAAATCCCAGAGCCGTGGAAAGGTTTTTTAAGCCCTTTAACATGAGCTTGTTTTAATAATTTGGTTGGCTGTACCTACTTTCTGATATGGGTACGGATAACTTTGCCCTTAAAAATAAATGCAGACACAGCTTAAAAACATTTGGTCTAATATTACATTTTGTTTCAAGATCAAAAACTCTTCATTGTGCCAAATATGCAATAAGATGGCATATCGGGAAGGGGGTTAAATATTTCTTTAAAGCCCTATGAATTACTACACAATGATACAACTGAAACGTAATAAAGACTGTTACAAACAATATCCCTACCAGTTTAATGGAAGAATGGTCCAGTCACAACACAAAAAGAATGAAATATTACTTAATACTTGTTCATCAGTGAAGTTTATATTAGCAATATCATTTCCAGAACTCGCAGCTTACATACTATAAGTGGCCTCTCAATCCTTTCAGGTTCTCTCAATAACGCTCAATCTCAGTCCCAGTCCATGGTGCCGGTAAACAGAACACATTTTGTGTATTTCAGATTCCACTTGGCTCAGCAAGTCATATATTAACTCTTGTATAAAATACCTACAGATAGATGCTCTTAGTTAAATTTGGAGCCTTTAAAGTTTTAATGCTCAAGTTAAATACATTCTCTGTATTGGGCTCAAGGGATTTTCTAATGGTTTTAGAGAGAAGGGTCATATTTTTGATGTAATGGTAAACTGGCAAAACCATGCCACCCAAGGTGGCCGCCTTTATATCTATTCTTTATCTCAGCTGTACTAATGTTATTGCCATGCACAGTTCACTACAAAATGTGTTTACTGGAGATGAGAAAATTTCAACTCCCACAAATCATTTGTCAGATTCAATTCAGGTCTGAATAAATTTGACTCAAATTGAAAGGGTCCCGATTGCCCTGAAAAGTCTTTTGTGGCAGTGAGGTCTCCTAGGACTGTATCCAACCAGGACCAAGCTCTTTAATGCCAAGACGGCATTAGCAATGTGAAAATGACAGCAAGATATATGACTATAGGTAATTGGAAGGAATCTGTAACGGGGAGCAGGCGGCGCGCTCCCTCCTTGCAGTGCCGCCGGCATCCCACTCGTGAAGAGGGAGGAGGAGCCAGCATCGGATGCGGCCGGCATCCTCATGTGTAACTCCTCCTGACAAGGGTCACGTGATGCTGGCCACAGGTTGCCTGTGATTGGTCTTTATACCTCAATAGCGTGTTACTGTATTGCGACTTCTGTTTGAATTTGACTTCGCCCTTGTGATACCCCTTGTACTGACGCAACCTCTTGGCCTCTGACCTCGGCTTGAATTTGACTCTGATCCTATGTTTTCCCTTTGTTCTGACGTGACCTTCGGGCTCTTGACCTCGGCTAGGTAAACATTTACATGTCTGTTGTTTTCTCCCATTGTTTCCCCTCCCTGTAAGGCCCTGCACGTACGTAAGCTAGGGACCACCATCTAGTTGCGCCCTGTCGGTTAGGATCGACTGTGCAAGTAGGTAGGGATAGCGGTATGGGTGGAGCTCAGGGCTGCACTATTCCCTTCCTGGTTCATGATAGAATCTAGTGGTAACAAACAGTCTGCTTAATAACATACAGCTCGCCCGATATCTGTTAGTTAAAAAAGGTCCAAATTCCTAACAAGTTTGATTGGTCTAGAACCAATTCGCTCATCTCTAGGTCATCTCTTCACCCTTACTTTCCTGCAAATTTTATTAAGGACTCAGTTTTCTCACAATACAAATTGAATACATTATCGTGATGTGCTAACAACACCTTTGGCAGGCTGCAAACCACATCAAAACCAGAGAGTGACCGCATGCAGACACGTAAAACATAAACATCTCTCAATAGAGTATCACAAACCCACGTGTCCATTGTGACCCTAAAAATGATTCTAAAGGCTGTAACAACTTCTAATATAACGAACTTTGAAATTTGCTGAAATTTTTCAGACAGTAAGTCATTAGGGCTTGTCAGTTCCCAAAGTCAAAGAGGTGTGCATCATGACACCACAAAGCCATTTCATTGGTTTTTTTTTTAGAATTAAGTAGTACAGGGCGACACATCATAGTTAAAGGACTGTATCTATAACAAGGGTGGATCCTCTACGTCTAGAAGCAAGAAGGTTTCTATGCCAACATAGAAGGGGATTCTTTACTGTAAGAGCAGTGAGACTTTGAAACTCTCTGCCAGAGGAGATGGAGATGAGGAACGTATTAAAAGGGTTCAAGAGGGGCCTGGATGTATTTATTTAAGTATAACAACATGGCAGGGTATAATTTCTAGATTTCTGGAGAATGGTCATTGATTCAGGTAGTTATTCTGATTGCCAGATTTTGGGTCAGGGGGATTTTTCCCCTAAGATGAGGAAAATTGCTTTTCAGGAGAATGAACTATGAACAAGGGGAATTTAAAGACATCTAAGCCTTACTTGTCTCATCAGGACACCACCTTGTATGCAATCAGCCAACCCACAACCATGCGATAGCTACAAATCCAGTAATGGAATCCCATTCATCAGCTGATATCAACGTCTGATATTTGCCACAGCTTACATGTCAACCACTCAAATATTTGGTCATTCATGTACAACATGAGACAGCGGGGTCTGCCAGAGCTCTTGTTTGGCTACTCTCCACCATGACTTGTCAAGTGGTCCTAATTGTGGGAAACCTACTACCATATCTTCATCACCTAATAGGTCTTAAGGACAGGCCTTGATAAAACAAGCCAATTCAAGGGGTTGCCTGGGCTTTTTCTATTGATGGCATATCCTCAGGATAGATCACCAATATCAGATGAGCTGTTTGAGGAGATAGCGTGCGCAGAACGCACGTGCCGTCTCCCTTCTCTCTTCCAGCTCTCTGCTGTATGTCTATGGAACAGCAGCAGCGAGCACAGACACTGAGAATAGGTCATCAATAGAAAAATCCCAGACAACCCCTTTAAGGATTATAAGATCAAGAACACTATCTTTATTGTGGTTGGTATTAGGGGCAGATATACAGGCATAGCACATGTTAACTTGACACTTAAATTATTAAAGGGGTATTCCCATCTCACAAATGTAGTTTGAATAGTTAGATATAGCCATAGCAATATTATTACTAATATAATGTATTTATATAAAATGTACCGTTTAGAAGATTTCCCTATTTGTATTTCTATTGTCCCACACACATCAGTCAGGCCGTTGCCCCTGGTTACAGCCATCGTGGCCATGTAGTAGTGGTGGCCGGCTTGACACATCTTAGAGTTGTAGCATTTTTGTCTGCGCTTCCAAAACGCAGAGAAACGGGTCCTGTTCCAAGATCAATTCATCTCTATGGAGCAGGATCCGTTTATAAAGTCTGCGTTTTGGACGGATCCTGACCATCGCGTTTTGGAATGGTAGCGTCCAAAACGCAGATGTGAAAGTACCCTAAGATGTGTCTCCACATGCTCATGTAATGTGCGTTCACAATACAGCAGTTACTTCACAGCGGGTTTGAAAAGGAGCAAGCTAACCACCACTACTACATGGCCGCGATGGCCGTAACTAGGGGCAACGGCCTGACTGATGTGTGTGGGACAATGGATATACAAATAGGAAAATCTTCTAAACTGTACATTTTGTATAAATACATTCCAATAGTAAAAATACTGGTATGGCTATATCTAACTATACAAACTACATTTGTGAGAAGGGAATACGCCTTTAAAGAGGACCTTTCCACTCTCCTGTCATGCCTGTTTTAATAGCTTCATGCATTCCTCATGTAATAACAATTTTGGAACATCTATTCTTATGTCTCTATGTTGTGCCATTTCTTTATTATTTGCACTAGAAGTAATGAATGAATTGCTAGCAGTCTGCAGTAAGGGTACAGAGGGGAGGTAACCATTTGGGGGGGTGTCCCTGCACAGTCTGAAAATGGCCACACTGATTGGATAGAGTGAGTCTGTGCAGGTACACACCCCCAACTGGTTACCTCCCCTCTGTACCCTTACTGAAGACTGCTAGCAATTCATTCATAACTTCTAGTAGAGATAATAAAGAAATGGCACAACATACAGACATAAGAATAGATGTTCCAGAATTGTTATTACATGGGGAATGCATGAGGCTAATAAAACAGGCATGTCAGGAGAGGTGACAGGTCCTCTTTAAATACACTGGTGCAACAAACTTTAACTTGACTTGTTCCAATGGATTATGTTAAAGGGAACCTGTCATCTCCGAAACACCCCCTGAACTAGAGTAATCGGTGTATAGTGTAAATGATGCTGAATCCGAATATGTAAGTTTTATCTTCATACTCACTTCCATTATGATGCTGTGCTCCCACAAACCAGCAGTAAAATGCATTGAGAGGACTCTTCTTTGAGTTGTCTCCATTATGTGAGTGAGCACTGGAGTCCACTGAGTGCATTTTACTGCAGGTTTGTGGGAGCACAGCGTCGGAATGGAAGTGAGTATGAAGATAAAACTTACATATTCGGATTCAGCATCACTTACACTATACAACGCTTACTCTAGTTCAGGGGGTGTTTCGGAGATGATAGGTTCCCTTTAAGTCAGTGTAAAGCTTTCTGCATCTGTCTATGTAGAACGTTACGTGTCAAGTTCACCTATGTTACATCTGCATTGTCTTACGGGCAGATTGTAGTTATTACCTTTTTTCCTATTGTGACTGTATTTGCCATCTGCTTCAACTGTCTCACCAGCCATTGACAAGACGTCTTCTTTACCTATAGACTATTACAATCAGACCCAGACAGTAATCATACCATAAAGGAGAGGCCAGAACATATGCAATCACAGAGTAGCTTTTTTTCTTGCTATTTCTTTCATGGTCGCTTAGAAATGAAAAAATGAGCAGAAGATATAATAAAGTTCAAGAAAATAAAGGCAGAAAAGAAAAAGAAACCTTTCGCCCGTTAATAAGTCATTCTTAAACCCTTTCAGCATGTTCATGGCTTATAGAAGAAAGGCCTTGAAATATCTCTATATGTACGAAACAGAAATCTCTCTATGTTTCTTTGTCCATTTGAAAAGCAATTTCAAACGGAAAAAAAAAAAACATTTTTTTTCAGATATATTGTCTGATTCCTCAAACAATGCAATTTCCATCAAATTAAAACAACCCAATAAGCCGCTTTAGAGCAACAATAGATGGCGCATACATTAAACCCGCGCTCAAACATTTCTGATTAATAACCGCTAATCCCTAATCTCTGCCCGTTCATTAGAATAAAAAAAGAAAAAAATTATCACCTTTTAAAATGCAACATTTTATCAGTCGTCTTGAATTTTTTTTTTTTGTAATTTTTTTTTGTAATTTTTTTAATTTTTATTTTATTTAAATGAATAATGAGTTTTCATCAAATCACCGGCAGACAATGCTGGAGGAGGAGGAGGTGACGGCCTGCGATTGTTACCGTGACAAAATGTATTACTGGATATTCGCGACTCTGGGTTTCCATGTGAAGTCAATCGCTACATCTTGGGAAATCAGCTTCTCGGAAACTTTAGCTACTTGAGTGGAATGCAAAAAAAAAAAAAAGTGCCTTCAATAGCAGCTCCTGTGGGAGAGTACACAATAATATCTATACACAGACTGGCTCCTAGTCATAGACACTGACAGTTACTGCCTATGGGGATAAATTAAATGGTAAAGATATCCTGACAAATATTTCGTTTGACTTTTCCCTCACCATTCACAGGACAAGTGTGACACTGGGGATTACAAATGCTCCGTTTTCACTGACTATTTACATTCAACATGTATTTTCCGGGCTAAATATGTTCAATCAGTCATGCCCGCCGTAATATCAGCGACCTGAACAGAGGTGAAATCTAATTCCGCATTTGGCTCATCGCAAAAATTCTATCTGAACCCTTTGACAATTTGCAGAACTTGGAAGAAACTTCAAATGAATCAATTTATCTGTTTAAAAAAAAAAATTAGATTTGAAACGTTTTTTAATCCCTATATGTGTCCTGATGTAATGTGAGTAATTGCCCTGGAACTTGTTACAACTTTATTCCTATTGCTTGCTGATTAAGAAAATGTATTCACGCTACTATTTGAATTCCTTCGCTCTTTGTCCTTGTAGAAAGTCATGCGTTGCCAAACTTCAGTGACGGAGAGGGGCTTTTACAGTTGTCTGTATTGAACTTCCTGGTGAACGAATGGAATGCCGGAATGGCAGTTGAGACTGGCACTTACACAAGCAAGGCCATGGAAGATAGTAGAGAGGATTATGATTTGTGCTTCTGTGCCATAAATGGTCTTTAAAAGAGAAATGATTAAGGTTTTTTTTAACTGATTGGGTAGTGGTCCGACACCCAGGACCCCCGCTGAACAGCTGCTTGAGAAAGCGCCGGTGCTTGCAGTAGCGCCATGACCTCTTTGCAGTTTTGACTAGGCCATGTGATGTCACGTTTTTCGGTCACACTTCGTGTCCTAGGTGCATCTCTGCCTTCTCAAAAAGCTTATCAGTGGGGGTCCCGGGTGTAAGACGAAGTTCTAAAAAGTTCGATTTGGCTACTTCTCTGAATTTCGCTAAGAAATTTGCTTCATGACATATTACTTTGCCACAAAGCACATTGGGTGTAATGACAGGGAATGGCAATGGTGACACCCCCCATCATTGAACCTCTCAGATGCCGTGTTCATCGCATCTGAGATAACCATTGAGGGCTGTCAAAGGTTAATCTGTTAATCCATTTGATTGCGAAGAGTCCACCGTGGCCATCTTGATTAAAAATCCAATGTGAAATCTTGTGCCATGTGTGATGACATCATCACGCGGGATCTTCAATAATGCTGGCTGGCGTGGTGACATCATATGTCATCGCGCATGAAATTTTGAGTTGGACCTCCTTTTTTTTTTCTGCTTGCAGTCGAAGGATGGAACTGAGCATGTGCGTCCACCTCAGTAAGCCAGAGAAATTAGAAAAAGATCAATCAGCAGGTGGACCTACACAGATGGATTTCGCTGAATGCCTTGGTAACTATGTTAAATTTTTTATTACACCCAATTATAAAAGTATTGACATTGAGAGGTGTTGTTTTGAAAAATGTAGAATGTCTGTCAGGCCCACCAGTTTTGGTAAAACCAGATGACCGAATGCGTATGATGGTGTCTAGAATTTCCCCTGACAGTGGATGTTGGGGGAGACAAAGTTTAAGCTGGTTGACTTCAACACAGGGGCATAGTTGTAGAGGAAGCAGGAGAAGTGGCTTCTTTGAGACTTCAACTAAGAAGGGGCCCAACCAGGAGGAAAACTAAAAGATTTTATTATCAGGCCCCCCTCAACAGTCTTATACAATGACTTTATATACAGAGACACTGTCGGAAACAGATGGAGCGGCTGCTTGGCCTCGTCTGACTAGCCTTTAGTGTTGATCAAGCACCAAAGTGCTCAGGTGCTCGGGGTGCTCAGGTAGAACACTAGGTGACGCTCAAGTGCTCTACAGAGCACCCGAGCACAACGGAAGTCAATGGGAGAACCACAGCACTAAACCAGGCACCCCCTGCTCTGAAGAGGGGAGGGTGTCTGGTTTATAGGAAAAGGTCAGAAAATGATGGAAACACCACTGAAAAGGTTTAGGAACAGCATGGGGAGGATGTCTGGATGCATCTTGGACTCCCAAGTATTTAGGATGTTCAAGCATTATACAGCAGACATAGCGCAAATAATATCACCGTCACTAACGGCAGAAAAAATTACACTGAATGTCACAGGTATTTAGGATGTTCAAACGTTATACAGCAGACGTAGCGCAGGTAATGTCGCCTTGATTAGCGGCAGAAAAAATGACACCGGATGTCAGGTATATAGGATACATAAACGTTATAATGCACACGCTGTGCAGGTGGTGTTTAGGTCAGGCAACCTTGTGCAGTATTTGCCCACCCCCCCAAAAAAAAAAAAATATATTGAAGCCAGATATAACAATAGCCCTTAAAAGGGCTTTTGGGTCTTTTCAACAGAAAAACTAGTCCTGCCTAGCCAAATCCTATCCCTTCACTATCTGTCCCTCCTTGCGTAAATGTTATACAGCAGATGCAGCGCAGGTACTGTGGCCTTGATTAACTGCAGAAAAAATGACATCGGATGTCAGGTATATAGGATACAGAAATGTTATAATGCACATGCTGCGCAGGTGGTGTTTAGGTCAGGCAACCTTGCGCAATTTTTGCCCCCCCAAATAATAATAATTTTAAAAAAAATTATATATATATATATATATATATATATATATATATATATATATATATATATATATATATATTGCAGCCAGATTAAAAGGGCTTTTTAGTCTTTGAAACAGAAAAACTAGCCTGCCTAGCCAATTTCTATCCCTACACTATCTGTCCCTCCTTTCAGCAGCTCTCCCTGACTAAGACTGAGCCGGGTCACATGTCACCGGGTGCTATATAGCACCCGATGACGCATTCCCGGCCAGCCAATCACTGTAATGCCAGTAGCCAACATGGCTACGGCATTACAGTGAATGCCAGTACCTCCTCGCAGGCTAATTGGCTAATTAGCCTGCGGGGAGGGGACTCGAGCATGGTCCCGAGCACCGCCATGCTCGACTGGATATCGTATTCGGCCGAGCATGCTCGCTCATCACTATTAGCCATCAAAATTTTCTGTGGGGTCCAGTCATTTCGAGTTACGCCATTGCTTCAAAACAACCAACACTACTATTTTCAGGGGAGATAAGCTACCGCTAGAGGCAGCAACTTTCTCCTCAAACACCCTCCTCTGTAAGTCAAGCATGCATGTGTATAGATGTGGTGGGTCATGAGGAATAGTGGTCAGATGAGGTTAGTAAAGAGCAACAAGGGCATGAATTAAAGAGAGGGTGCCACTTGTAAAGATAAATCACCTCTCCCATTAGGTTGGCTTTTATTTTTCGCCCATTACAAATGAGCCTTGAAGATCCACCAGGACTGTTCCTCCTCTCTCCAGATTCAGGGCTCTCTGAGCCCTGAACTTACAGCTGCCCAAGCAGAAATGTCAAAGAAAGCAGCAAAATAAAAATCTTCCAACATTGTAAAACAAGCTGAACCTCTTCAGGTAAATAGAATCATATATAAAAATCTCATTAAGTATGCATTTCCATTTTCTTTATTTCGATGTTTATACTCAGGTGACTTCTTTTCTAGCCTGAGGTCCATCTCTACTTCTGCACTGCCGGTAGTCCGACTTTTTGATAATCTAGCAAGTTTGACTAGCTTTGATGCATTTCCGTTTCACATAATGCTTAAAACTTTAAGTTTCACAATGCCTTAAAACTTTTTTGAATATTATTTCAGACGAAAATATGTAAAAAAAATTACCTGTACATCAAAGGTAGAGTAACAATAAACACAATTCACCAAATATAAAAGATGGCCTTTCCTGCTCCCATCTATAACAAGGTTACCGGAAGAAAACATGCTACATGGGCTTCATAACTAGGATGGCGATGTAACCTTGCTACATTGTAGCAAATGAAAGAGAAATGAGAATTGAATTTGAGGCCTGGAATTTAATTTATAACCCATTCTACAATAAAATAAACCCCTAGCAGGTCTGCAACTCGCTGTACAACAAATGTGCTTGATATATAGAAACTTTAAATCAAAATTGCCCTTAGCAGTTACGGATGCAAATTTTATTCTGCTAAATTCCGGTAATAATATGTTTATACAGCAGTTTCCTCTCTGTTGGGCGAACGGCAGAGCTTAATTACAGAAAGAGATCATATGCAATAAAACAAAAGTATTGTTAGAACTTTTGTGGTAACTTTAAACTTACAGCATAAAGAAAGTATGGACCTATCTACAGTCTATCTATCTATCTATCTATCTATCTATCTATCTATCTATATCTATCTATCTATCTATCTATCTATCTATCTATCTATCTATCTATCTATCTATCTATCTCATATGAATATACAAGTATGTATCTAAATATATTTCCTTCCTTCCTTCCTTCCTTCCTCTATCTATCATCTATCTGAGGCTGAGTGGTATCTGATCAGGGTCTGATAGGGCCTTATTGGGTGTCTGATCTGAGTCTGATGGGGCTGGGGGTTTGATAGGGGCTGATCTGAGGCTGATGGGGGCTGGTGGGCGCTAGGGGGGATCTGATCTGAGGCTGATAGAGGCTGTAGGGTACTATCTGAGGGTGATTAAAGGTAGGGAGTCTGATCTGAGGCTGATTGGGGATCTGTGTGGTTTGATGGGGGGTTGATCTGAGGCTGATAGAGGCTGAGAGGTCTGATGGGAGGCTAATCTGAGGCTAATGGAGGCTGGGGGAGTCTGATCTGAGGCTGATGGAGGTTGAGGGGTCTGACTAAGGCTGATGGAGCTGGGTGGTCTTATTTTGGGGTCTGATCTGAGGTCTGATGAAGAATGGGGGTCTGATTTGGGGATCTGCTGAGGGTCTGATCTGAGGTCTGATGAAGAATAAGGCTGTAATATGGAAGTCTGCTCTGATGTCTGATGGCATTTTTTTTTCTTATTTTCCTCCTCCAAATCCTACAGTAGGTGCGTCTTATAGTCCAGTGTGTCTTACAGTCCGGAAAATACAGTATTTATTTATCAATGTCCAATCAATTAAAACAATATGGTAACATGAATCCACTGTTACTGCCACTTTACAAGGAAAGAGAACAGTAGACTTGTTGGGATAATGCAGACCGCATACTTTGTTGAACATGTTTTTGAAGTCTAAAGAGCTATTTTTTATTTGGTCAAAACCATATGTATTGTAAAACAGTAAATCAAAAATAAAGGAAAATATGACGTGGATTAATGGATTATAGAATGATGTATTGGAGACATTAATAAAGTCTGTTGTGTATCCATCTTCAATCTTTGCTTACTAACATTTTGGTTTGCAAATTTGGGACATTTAAACCCCTGCCAAACACTGACAGCTGGGTGAGCTTTACATAAACTCCACTCATTTTTGCACCTGGACAGGCTAAATTTGCCTGGATTGTCCCTGAAAATTGGGGACAATCCAGGCAGTTCAGGACTTCTAGCATAGTCCCTTTATAACAAAGGAAGAATAACCTGGTATCCTGTACATTGTAGCAGTGATCTAGCAAAGCTTATCACGTCAAATTAGAGTATCTGAAATACTTATGTGAGAGGCGAGCTGAAGACTGGCAGGAATAACATCCATTATTCATCACGCCCTGAACAGGAGGAGGGTGACGCCGAGGTATAAAGCTCTTACGTATGAGTCTTAGATGGATTTTTTAGTATACAAGGAACTTAGCGGCTAAGTATAGAACAGTTCCGTTCTTATGAATGGAGTAAACACATCTGGATTGCTAGTTACTTTGGAAACCCTCGCAGAGTCTTGATACCGAATAACTGTTTGTATCATGGCAAATATCTGCATGTGGTTCAGAGCAGGAAGCTGCTTCATCAGCTCTTATCCAAGGGCCACATACTTTTATAAATGTATTGTGTTTGCGCTCCTGCCAACTGGTCAGTTCTTCAAGACAACAGCTGTTTTTTACTTTTCCGAACCATTGCATTTATGGGGGCCTTTGTTGAAGCCACAATAAGGAATAGGATAACGCTAGAAGGTGCGTTATTAATCACGGCTTGGGTGATTTAAAGAGAATATGTTATCTGAAAATCACTTTTTTTATGTTAAACACATTTTTAAACAATTTATTTTTATTTTTCATGCCAATATCTATATTTAAACAAAAACAAAACAAAAAAAAATCAGCAGTTTTCAAACTGCCCACTAAGACCTCTTTCACACTAGCGCGAGCAGTGATCCGGCAGGTGAAGGGTGCCGCCGGATCCGTGCTGCCGCAGGGGCATGTGTTGGTCCGGAACCACGCTCCGGCCCCACACATGTCACGCAGTACATACATACAGACACACACACACACAGACATATACACATACAAATACACATACATACTTACACAGCGCCCTCTGCTGGGCGCCGGGTGGAATCGTCCTATGTGCGCGCCGTCCTGCTCCTCCTGCGCTGTGGAGACCTGCCGGGAGCATGTAAGTATGTATGTGTATTTGTATGTGTATATGTCTGTGTATGTTTATGTGTATGTCTGTATGTGTCTGTATGTATGTGTGCAGGTGACAGATCCGTCATGAACTCCATTGAAAGTCAATGGAGGACGGATCCATTCACCATTGTGTCACACCAAACGGATCCGTCCCCATTGACTTTCATTGGGGTTCATGACGGATCCGTCTTGGTGCGGATGCATGTTGCGGTTTGCTCTCCAGTCTGAAGATGGAACGGAATGCTTTTAGGAGCATTCCGTTGTCTTCAGTGCAGTTTTGTCCCCATTGACAATGAATGGGGACAAAAATGAAGCGTTTTTTTCCGGTATTGAGCCCCTATGACGGAACTCAATACCGGAATTAAAAAACGCTAGTGTGAAAGTAGCCTAAGCCTGATAACAGATGCCACTTTTTGGTCCATACAGATCGCTTTACTACTGCAATCTCCTTATCTCTCATTCTGACCCTGCCTGTAATGATATCACCTCTGTGTATAGATAACACAGGATCCTCCATTCACAGTAGGTGATTGTCAGAGCTTATCTATTCCTTCCTTGTACAATGACCTCTGCACAGGTCACAGAGCATGGCTAGAAAACTCTCCCATAGAAGTCAATAAGGTCCCCTCCTGTCCATTGTGTCTATGGCCTATGGGGCTGCCATAAAGCAATTTTCTTAATGCTTTCTAAATGCTAATAAACCAACTCAGCCAAGATGGCCGCCCCCAGAGTCATGTTCGGAAACGACAATAAACAACTTAGTAATCGGAAAATAAAAACAGATTAGAAAAAGGATTTTTGTTGCTATCTGTTTTCAACTGGCAGAAAAAAATGTTGGTGACATATTTCCTTTAAAGTTTTGAGTAGGTTTTCTAAGGACTATAACTTGCATCAATGTAATTGTAATAAAGAGGACACAATTATAGGAATATGGAATTCTGTACTTCAAAAGATTCTATCTATCCTTCTATCTATCTATCGATCTATCTACTGAAAAAATGAGGCTACACTCCAATAAGGTGAAAGAGTGGGTCCATTGTTGCACCCACAATTCTCCTTTTTTTGTGACAGTGCCTCTATCTATCTATCTATCTATCTATCTATCTATCTATCTATCTATCTGTTATACACAGCCTCTCATGTGTGCAGTTCTGTTTATGTAGTTTTGTTGGAACAGATCTACTCTGGGACTTTTAGCCTACAAGCACCCATGGACACTACTTACCTCTCTATTCTGCTGGAGGTAATATTGAGAGGAAGGGCTGCTCTGAAAGCTGCTTAACATCTCAGACACTGTAATAAGGCAGTTGTTACTTCCCATATATAGTCCTTCAAGTAGGGGACTGATTAGGGTGTGTGCCCATTAAGTGCTGTTACCGGTAGGGTGTTTGGCATTATTAGTGCAGTACAGCTTATATGTGGATGGTATTGCAGTCTATGGTGTTACATATATATAAGCCAACTGTACCATATTGCAGTGCTGAGCACATTTGCTGCTATTTGTTATTATAGTTTGCTAGTTCTATGTTCGAGTTTAACGCATACAGCAGATCACATTGGGATTCAGGGGTGCTAATTTAGTTTTCTTTCTTAAAGGGGTTGTCTCATCTCAGACAATGTGGGAATATCACTAGATTATGCCCCCATTGTCTTATAGGTGTGAGTCCCTATATTGAGAACAGAGCCCCGCAAGGTGGTGACTGGAGGACTCCGGTCCGACCACCACCAAGCACTCTCCCCATAGAAGTGAATGGGAGCACACCACGCATGACTGGCCCCCGCTCCCATTTACTTGTGTGGGCCCGACGGAAATAGCCGAGTCAGCGCTCAGCTATTTTCAGCAACCTCATAGAAATGAATGGAGGATGGCTGTGCATGGACAGTGCGCCCTCCACTGCTTTCGGGGCTCCGTTCTCGATATAGGTACAGGCCCCAGCAGCGGGACCCACACCTATTAGGCAATGGGGGCATATCCTAGCGCTAAGCTCCCATTGTCTCAGATGAGACGACCCCTTTAACGTTACTACTGCCCATCACTAGCAGTACTGCTCTACCATCCATAAAAATGTGAATGGACAAGTCACTGTCTCCAACAAATTGAGAACACTCCTCTCCTTCTGTCATCACTATGACCATCATTTTGGTTGACTTCCGATGTTCTATCTGCGCCCAGATAATGACAGATCCTGACCTCCTCTAATGTGTTCACACGTCTTGCCAGGTCACTGCCTCCATCATGATCAGCGCACCCTTCTTCTGCTGCTGTGAACACTATGATTAAGTCATTTTACCCTTAATCACTTGAAGCCGGGATGCTCATCGATCAACTCTCTTAAAAGGATTACCTAAAGAGTGCAGCAGGTATATCAAGCAGTGCAGGCACGACATGCTGGCCTATTTCATAGCAATATAGTGCATTATAAAGATGATATAAGGACAACGCCATAATCGCGGAGACACGCTGTGATGCATAAAACTGCATCTAAACGAGTTCTCGGTTTCTTGCACTGGAGAGTAGATTTAAACCGAGTGAAAGAAATGTACCAAGCAGTCAACAGTAGTATGTCAATTTTTCTATTAAAATCCCATTGTTGACAGTATCATTGCATGGAGAGAGGTCAAGAGGTGTTAAATTGAAGCAGCGCAGTCCTTTGCTAGCAGGAGGCCTACAGAGCACGGGCTACACCGTGTATTTTCTGAAGTTTGTTCGAAATAGGTCATAGATTTCATGGAGCTATGGATTTTTTTTTTCAGAACCTGGCGTATTCTCAGAGAGACAAAGCTGGAAACGAGAGTGGAACTTGTTAAACTGATCTGCCGTCTTTTGTGGTCTGGAGGATAAAGAAAATCTGCAAGGAATTCCTGACAGTATAGAAATATTCAGAAGGCAAATATTTGCGGACGTAAAAGCCGAATTTATAGTGAGTGATCTTCTACGTGTTGCATCTGGTCAGAGTTAGTTAGACTCAGAAGCTCAGTATAAGGGCTCATGCACACAAACGTATTTTCTTTCAGTGTCCATTCAGTTTTGTTTGTGCGCCGTATGTGGAACCATTCATTGCAATAGGTCTGCAAAAAAAACGGAAGTTACTCTGTGTGCATTCTGTTTCCGTATGTCCGTTCCACAAAAAAAAAAAAGAAAAAGTAGAACATGTCCTATTATTGTCCGCACTACGGACTTAGGGGCCAGCTGTTCCGTTCCTCAAAATATTGAATCCACACGGACGTCATCCGTATTTTTGGTGGATCTGTTTTTTGCAATACATACGGTCGTGTGCAAGAGCCCTATATGTGAGGGTTTAGCCCTGATCTGGATATATGTGGTATTTGTTTCAGTCCATTGTAGGAACCCTTCATTCATAGCTCTCCAAAATCCACTGCCAATCCGCCAGTACTAGAGAGACATGGATGGCGGTAGGCATAGTCCATGTTATCCAATGGATAGAAGTGGGCACTAGTATTTTTAGTGGTCAGGTTACAGCACAGTTTGCACATATTGTTTGTCCATCCTCCAGCTATCAGAAGCAACTAGATGACCCCTTTAAAGAGCCTCTGTCAGCAGTTTTGTACCTATGACACTGGCTGACCTGTTACATGTTCACTTGGCAGCTGGAGGCATCTGTGTTGGTCCCATCTTCATATGTGCCCACATTGCTGAGAAACATGATGCTTTATCATATGCAAATGAGCCTCTAGGAGCAACGGGGGCATTGCCATTACACCTAGAAGTCTGCCAAGTGCAAATGTAACAGGTCAGCCAGTGTCATAGGTACAAATCTGCTGACAGATGGACTTTAAAGGGGCAATTTTGGTTGTGTGATAAGGGATAAGGGTTTGATGGGGGACCCCCACTAATCATTGGATTGGGGACTGTATGACCCATGGAGCCCCCCGAAATTAATGGAGCAGCCGGTCAGGCATTATTTATATGGGCGTTCCAGAGACCGACAAGCTCTGTACTCTCTGAGAAAAACATGGCTGCTCTCTTTCAGAAACATTAGTCTCAAAGGAATAAACTTGTAAGGTCGGCACTTGCGGCTGTAATCTGCGCTCTATATGATAACACTCACTGTGCTTTGCTTCCGGTGGTGCTCTGCGTTCACCGAATTCAAACACTTGCGTATCAGAAGAAGGTAAGTAAGAAGCGGCACTCACCCAAAATCTTCACTTGCTGCTTTGTTCAAGCAAGCGGCCAGACGAAGCGCAGGTACGCACGAAACGGCCGTCGCCGCAACTCAGCATTGAGCACTGTACCCGCATCTGCTGTATGTATGTATTTTGGATACAATAAAGCAGAAAGTGAAGATTTTGGGTGAGTACCGCTTCTTACTTACCTTCTTCTGATACGCATCTCTTCCAGAAACAGCCTCACTCTTGTCCATGGGTCGGATCTGGTTCTGAGATTCAAAATCATGTTCATGCTGTATGTCAAGCCAAGAGAAAAGGCAAAGACAGTCACATCTGTATGTCCTCATGTCTTCTGCTGGACCTTGAAAGGGTTTTCTGAGAGTTTACTACTGGATACTACGTTACTTGTGGATAGGTCATCAGTATCTGATCAGTGGGGGTCCGACACCAGGGACCCCCGCCCATCAGATGTTTGAGAAGGCCCCGGCGCTCACAGTAGAGTAGTGTCCTTCTCTCAGCGCCATACATTGTATAGCGGCTGTACTTGGTATTGTGCTTAGCCTCATTCATTTCAATGGGGCTGACCTCACATGGCTAGGGAAAGCTGCGAGAAGGCAGCTACCTTCTGAAACAGCTACCTTCTGAAACAGCTGATTAGCATGGGTCCCACGTCAGTGGCGAACATAGAGAAGTAAGGTCCCCACAGCGAGGATCAAACCAGGCCCCCACACAGGACAGAAGGGTTTCTGCCTAAACCCCTATCAATGACCCTTGGGCCATTTTTCCACTGCCTCATTTGCTAAAAGTTGTTCCTTTAGAGGGTGGAGTCCTGACCAAGTTTTCACCTCCACTATAAGAGGAGATAATCCCAACTAATACTGGTCCCCCTCTTGTCCTGGGCCCCATAGCAGGCGCATGGTCTGCCGCTATGGTAGTTACACCCCTGGTCCCGAGTGTTGGACCCCCACTGATCAGATACTGATGACCTATCAGAAAACCTTATATCATTGTTCGGTCTCCCCCTTTTGAAGGATCTCTGCTGGAGCCACCGTGGTCACCACCTGCTGTGAATACATTCAAAATACCTTCTTATGTAGGTATGAACTCTAGTTTCAGAAATAACATTTTTTGTTTTGTTTTTTTTTTGTTTTTTTCCCCACCGGAGCATTTTTGCATGGTTTTGCCGAAGACAGTCATTAACCTTGATAAAAATCAGTTTGAGGCAAGAGATTGTAAGCTCTTCTGGGTAATAATTCATGCCGTCGCGTAAATCTATTACAGCCCTTATAGCACAATTTCAATGCATCGTAAAAATATTTATTGCAAAGTTCTTTGAGGCTTGTAGATTATCAAGTCCTCCACAGGGGTCCTTCAAAAAAAAAAAAAAAAACACGTTTACCTTGAAGAAGATTGCATCCAGAAAATGTGTATTTGTAATACAAGGCAGATGCTTTCTTTTTACATTGCTACTTAGGAAATATCTTTGCAGGGAATCAATAACCGGCTCTGTTTGGGGGATTGTCATAATAGCTTGTTTATTTCTTGTTTAAGGCAGACGGTAGACAATTGAGAAGATGACACGACGGGCATCGTAAATTCTGTACCGCACAATGCAGCAGCTTCTGGGTGTATCCACTGCTCTATTGCTTGGTAATATGGATTTCAGTCTGAGGAATCTGACCTTATGCAATAATCTAAAGAGATCGTAACCTCACCGTTAGAGAAGTTCGAGTTCGTACCGAACTTTGCAAGTTCGGGTACCCGGACGCGAACCCAGACTTTTTCACTAAAGTTCAGGTTCGGTGTTCGGGTGATTTTATTATTTTCCATTACAACATGGTTATAACGGAAAATAATAGCATTTTTAAGACAGAATGCTAAATAAAATGGCCATTCAGGGGTTAAAAATAATAAAAAAAACTTACCTCATCCACTTGATCGCACAGCCGCTATCCTCTTCTATCTTCATTCAGCATGACCTGCGATGACGTCACCACGCTTACCATGTGGTGAGTGCGGTGACGTCATCGCAGGTCCTTTTGCAGGTCCTGCAGAAAGAAGAGGACACCGGCTGCACGTTCACGTGGATGAGGTGAGTTTTTTTTAAATTATTTTTAACCCCTGAATGGCCATTTTATTTAGCTTTCTGTCTTAAGAATGCTATTATTTTCCATTATAACCATGTTATAACGCAAAATAATAAAATCACTCGAACACCCAACCCGAACTTTAGTGAAAAGGTCTGGGTTCAGGAAGTCTGGGTTCAGGTCCAGGTACCCAAACTCACAAAGTTAGGTACAAACCCGAATTTTGCAGTTCGGGTTCGCTCATCTCTAACGGTGAAGTTCGGGTCCCCATTGACTTTAATGGGGTCCGGGATGAAGTCCCGAACCCGAACTTTGACCTGAAGTTCGACCGAACCTGGCGAACCAGAAATTCCATGGGTTCGCTCATGCCTACTCACTGTCCTCTTCACCATTCATCCGTCGTAACGCTTACTGCAGGGGATGGAGCTTGACACAAGGACTCAAAGCAGGGGCGTAGCTAAAGGCTCACGGGCCCTGGTGCAAGAATTCAGCTTGGCCCCCCTTCCCTCAGTGCTTTGTGGCAATGCCCTTTTTGCTGCCAAAAATTGAAACTGCACCCTCCCTCCCTTCCCCCATGCCAAATACTCAATCTAACCCTTCCCATCCATCCCTACTGTTAGGCCAGACACACACAAGGGAGTTGAACGCGATAAACTTACGGCGTGTGTCAGTGAGAGTTCCCTTTTCTGGCAGGGGTGCACCACCAATGAGGCCAGGTGAGGCGATCGCCTCAGGCAGCAACAGGTAGGGGCAAGACAGAGGCAGCAGAAGGGCCATGGGCAATGAGCGCTTTCAATGTGCAAAGGGGTTAGGTTAAGAAATTGCCATGGGGGGGATGCCATTTTAGCAGAAAGGCTAGGTGCAGCGTTGTAATGCTGTGTAACCCTGAGAGTCCTGGAATATGTTCTATTACACTGACACAATGCAGTGCGATCCTGTCACAGGAGCAGAGGCCAGAACGGGAACTCTCACTGACACACACTGCGAGTTTATCGCATTGAACTCTCTGGTGTGTGCCTGGCCTTAAAGACATACAGGGTAATACAGCTCCACATATGTACCTCTTACATCCAGTGTCGTCTCCTCTGATGTACATTTTCTCTTTCCTCATCTTATCTACTCAGCCCAGACCGCCATGATGATTTCTTTCATCCATGTTTTGTCTGCAGAGTAAGAAAGAAAGAAAGAAAGAAAGAAAGAAAGAAAGAAAGAAAGAAAAAGAAAAAGATAAAAATACGGACTTTCCCGTGACAGTGAGTGGCAGGAGATCTGTGAGACTGGCAACAAATGGTTTGATCGGACATGTTTACCTAGTCATCTGTGTGGTTTCTGCTGCTTGCCACACCCTTAACCCCCAGGGTTTATAGCTTCTATTGGACCTGTGGATAGCTGTGTGTGGATCTCGGCTGAGTTCCTGGTGCTGCCATAGCTTCTTTAAAGTTAAGTGTTTTCTTTCCCTTTGGTATTTTGTTTGGGTTCTTCTGTGTGTAGTATTTCCCATTCATTTGTATTAAGGCCTGAGGGACACTCCTGTTCGTCCTTCCTTTTGGAGGAACAGGTTGTCTCAGTCCTGACATTAGTATCAGGGTCCTATAGGGTTAGATAGGACACTAGGTACTCCTGTGTATGAACTCACCTAACTCTGTGGTCTGTTCATACTGGTAGTCAGTCAGGGCTTGATTAGGGTTTATCAGGAAGTGTCCATCTTCATTTCCTAGTTTCCAAGCCTAATTCCCTCACCCCTTTCCCTCCTATATTTGGTGTGGTGTTTCCCTCCCACACCCGAGCGTGACAATACCGTAGATAGATCTATAGTTGACATGAAAGAATTTAGATTGATATAGATGAAAGTGATGAAGAAAGAAAGAAAGAAAGAAAGAAAGAAAGAAAGAAAGAAAGAAAGAAAGAAAGAAAGAAAGAAAGAAAGAAAGAAAGAAAGAAAGAAAGAAAGAAAGAAAGATAGCACAGCTTGTTCTTAGTGCTGCCAGCAGAAATCAATGCTCAGGTTGTGGGGGGGGCACATACGGGGCACTCATGTACAGCACTATACATTCACTTTGTCTATTTCTCTGCAATTTGAAAAGAATGCTGTAGATGTGAGCAAACCTACTGCTGCTGGTACAAATTGTACTAGTGCTGCCTGGTGAACGCCGCGCCGCACTGTCATATTGTTAAGGGTGAATGGCATCTTGACTGACAGTTAATGAGAGAATGTTTAACTTGTGTGTTGAGCACTAACTGCGCTGTCTATAATCTGACAGGACTGATGTATTTTTCTGGTGCAAGAAAGCATTCTGTAACGGCCCAGCAAATTGGATTTATGACATTTTTTTCCGCATCTGGTACAGGATATATACTCGACTGCAATATTTTTTGTTTTTGTTTAAGGCTGGATGGAGCTTGTTAGCTGGAAATGCTTTAGTTGGAGGATCCATTGTAAAGGAGACACTTGTGGTAATGATGTCTGTAGTTGGGAGTTAAAGGTTCTCCATAGACTAGTTCATTTATCAGAAATGGTAGGGCTTTTGGTTAACCAAAGGAGGAGATGCACTAACCTTCAGTGGTTATGCCGGCAGACATCACATTGTTCAGAGGCAAAATCGGTTGCAGAAGAGTCTTTCTCGGTAGTGGTCGAAGTTAAAGAGTTATTCCCATCTTAGATATTTATGGCATTTTCAAGAGATCTGCCAGAAATTCCCAACAGTTGTGTGCCTCACCTATCAAAAGTACCACCCATCCCCATTTCTGACCTCTAATAATGTGGAGGTGGCCATGCATACAACACTCTCTTCATTAACATCTATAGGCATTCAGAAAATAGCCGAGCATGTTGTCATAGAAAGGAATGGAGGTAGCATGAGATGGGGGTCGGTTGACACCTGTTTTTGAGATAGTTGAATTAGACTTTTATCTCATCTACTGTGGGAATAACCCTTTTAGAACTGGATGCATCTAGGGTTCATGATGAATATGCGATGGACAGCCTCCCTCTAGGGCTCGCTAAGGGTGTTGTCATGCACATCCCAGGTGTAGGAATGCCGAGTGGTATATTTGTGACCTAAAATGTCTTTGGTGTGTCACGGTCCTCCTACCTGGAAATGGCAGGACCCCAGGCTTTAGTTCCTGTCGCAACAAACATGGGGAATAACTGAGGGATGTAGGAATAAACGAGTCCAGACCTTAAGGTTAAATCCAACGCAGCTTTACTTAGGTAGACTTGCATCCAAACAGCAATCTTGTGGCTTTGTCTTGGCTCCAGCAGGTTTTAGCATATAAACTTGGCAGGCAAACACTTCTGCTCTAACTCTGCTGCTCACTGCTGTACTGACAAGCTTTCTGTAACTTGGATTTCTTCCAAAAGCTGCACTTTCCTGCTTGTTCTGACTTAGGCTGGGCCAGGGAGCAATTTAGAGTTTTGTCAGCTCCAACATGGAGTCTTAACCGGAATTGTCAAACCTTCCCCTTGCAGGGGGTGACTAGAACTAACTCGATCTAACTGGATCTCCACCCTTAGTGCAGGAAATGGGACTAGCCTACTCCTCTCCAGAGGGGGGTCAGAATGGCATGGAAGGGTCCATTCTGAGTAACTACAGCTCTGCCTTGCTTGCTGCCACCTGCTGGTACACCAGGCACATTACATGCATACCAGTTACAAACATCATTAGGAATGCATGTGTAGGCTCTGGAATAAAATGCATGAGATGACATTTAGGTTAGCAGACATTGATAGTAGCAGGGTGTAGGTCTGGGTGTTACAGATACACTTTAAGAAGAGCAAAGAATTTTAATGGTGCTGTCGGTAAAAATTTGGGATGAACTCAAGAGTGCTAATGTATGAATGATTGGGGTCAGCTAGCCCCTTTGTCAGATAGGAATTCAGCCTGAAATGCATCCAAAAATGTTATCTACAATGGCTGTAGGTACAATTTCTGTAGGTCTTTCATCAGCCAGCCTAACCTAAGACACTTGGGCCATTCCTAACTAATTGTGCCTGTGCCCAATCTTGTGCCTCCCAGCTTAACCACTGAAGGCTTTTGTTTTGTAATCCTTTGGCTAATCAACAAAGGGGCTGTTTTTGCCACTTGTACATATTTGTTTTAAATATCCTTAAGCCAACACCTTTGTCCGTCATCATGCAGGCCAACACAAGAATGCCCACATTGAGTTCATTAGGTTAAGATGGTTGCTGCATAAACAGATACCTGAAAGGTCTGTGGTGGATACTGTGGGTGTGGAACCACTATGTCAACCAACAGATTTGACTCTGGGCTAAACCTTAGCGTGTTATCTTGGCAGTCCCCTGGTATTCACCCTTTAACCCCTGTACAGGCATCTGGACTTTTCTGCAGGGGAACCACCAGGCCTCGAGTTCTCAAGTAGTCTCTGTGTGTTTGACAGCTGACCCACTGGGTCAGAGACACTAGGGCTGCATACCAAAGGTAAAGGCAAAGTCATAGTCAGCGACAGGCTGAAGTTAGGGCTGGCGGAGTACATGCTTATATGGTCTGAGGTCATTGCAGGCAGTGAAGCGTCAATATGGAGGTAAGGCAAAGGTGAGGTCAGGCAGTGGAAGGTCAGAATCTAGGAAATGGGCAGAAAGTTGGTGCATGGGCAGTCAGCACACCTTTTCAGGAAACTAGCATGCTAGACAACCTACTGCTCAGGCACCCACCCATACGGGAAGGTGCCTTTTGTGACTTATGTAGGGTTTGCAGCCATTGGCTAGTGAAGATTATGGTGCGCATGCTGGCCATTTCAGGGCTGGATGAAACGTGCACCTGGTGGACAGAGAAGGAGAGGCCTTGGCGTCAAGCAAGTCAGAGCCTATGTGGAAGAACAGAGCAGACCTGCCGAGAAGAAGACACCAGAAGGCAGTTGTGGGACATCAGGCAGGGTAAGCAGAACAGAGGTGCCCACGAGCTGCCTCTGTAAGGGTATGGCCACACGGTCAGGTTTCTGCACGCAGTTTTAGAAGCCAAAATCAGGAGTGGATCATAAAAGGAGAGAAAATATACAGGACAGATATGATGTCTTCTATTTTTTTGAATTCACTCCTGGTTTTGGCTTCCAAAACCACATGCAGAAACCTGACCATGTCATCATGCAGGCCAACACAAGAATGCCCACATTGAGTTCATTAGGTTAAGATGGTTGCTGCATAAACAGATACCTGAAAGGTCTGTGGTGGATACTGTGGGTGTGGAACCACTATGTCAACCAACAGATTTGACTCTGGGCTAAACCTTAGCGTGTTATCTTGGCAGTCCCCTGGTATTCACCCTTTAACCCCTGTACAGGCATCTGGACTTTTCTGCAGGGGAACCACCAGGCCTCGAGTTCTCAAGTAGTCTCTGTGTGTTTGACAGCTGACCCACTGGGTCAGAGACACTAGGGCTGCATACCAAAGGTATCAGGCAGGGTAAGCAGAACAGAGGTGCCCACGAGCTGCCTCTGTAAGGGTATGGCCACACGGTCAGGTTTCTGCACGCAGTTTTAGAAGCCAAAATCAGGAGTGGATCATAAAAGGAGAGAAAATATACAGGACAGATATGATGTCTTCTATTTTTTTGAATTCACTCCTGGTTTTGGCTTCCAAAACCACATGCAGAAACCTGACCGTGTGGTCATACTCTAACAAACACATTATAAGTAGAGTGGAAAATGTGTATTTTCAAGAATACATGATTTCAATTGACAATACTTATTGTCATGGAGAAGTGTCCGCCATCCTAATGTCATGTCTTCTTCTTCCTTCCACAAAATTCTTGCAGACATCTTGGTTACCATAAGCTAAGACTATCACACTAATTGCTTATGTCGCTTCGGAGCACCCTCCTCCTATTTAGACTGCTTTTGTAATCTGTGGGTTTTGTGTTGTCAGCTTAACGATGTATGCACGTCATGCACTCTATACTACCAAGCTATGCCATGTCCATTCTGAATATTTCATTAAGACCCAGGTGGTTAGAGAAAATGCATTCATCTTATCTTAAATTCCTGTGATCCTGCTGCTTTTTCTGACTTTAAAAACGGAGTAAAAAAAAATAAAAACACAAACTGTATCATTAAAATTTCGAGATGCATTTTTTTACTTAAATATTTAACATATCTACTCCAAGCCAAAGCTACTGACAAATATTTTCCAAATCAGTAAAATAAAAAAAATAAGATGCTCATCACATTTTGCCTTTGATGTGCATGCATGTTAATGCTACAGAGATGTCCAATGTGTTCTGTTTATGTAGCTGCTCAGAATGGGAGATTACATTTCTTTTCAGACTTTCTGAATCCATCAGCACTTTTGTGCCAGATACTGAAGGACTGCTGCAGACAATTGAAGAGCATTTCCACCTATTAGCAAGGAATGACCTGGAAATAAAAATTGTTAAGTCGTCTTCTTTTGTGAAGTCTTATTTCTTCTGTCGTTTTATGAGTTATCTTGGGTAACGGATGATGGGTAACAACAACCATCACTCCCCAGCTCTCTCTCTCTCTTTCTCATCTACTGCACTGTGTTTGTAAATGCGGCAGAGGAAACCTTTGTGACCTTGAAGATCTAGGGAGTCTTTCATACCCAACCTCCATGGTTGCCATGATCTATCCTGCCCAAGAGGGCAGATGAAGGCAAACTTGGTTGCCTTGATGTCAATGGTTTTCTGAAACCATCAGCTCTTTTTACAGATAATTGAAGAGCATTTCCACCTATTAGTAAGGAATGACCTGGAAATAAAAATTGTTGAGTCGTCCTCTTTTGTGAAGTCTTATTTCTTCTGACATTTTATTAGTTTATGAGATTGTGACAACAACCAACATTCCCCAGCTCTCTCTCTCTCTTCCTCGTCAACTGTACTGTCTATGTAAGTAGGTCTAAGTTATACTTAGGCTGGAGTAACCTTTATGACCTTGAGGATCTAGTGAGTCTTTAATGTCCAACCTCCCTGGAGACCAAAGTTGCCCTGATGTATCCTAACCAACAGGACAGATCAAGGCAAACTTGGTTGCCTTGATGTGGATGGTTTTCTGAAACCATCAGCACTTTTGTGCCAGATGCTGAAGGACTGCTTTAGACAATAGAAGAGTATTTCTCGCTATCTGCAAGGAATGACCTGGAAATAGATGAGTCTTCTTTTTTTGTGATGTCTTATTTCTTCTTCCATTTTCTGAGTTATCTTGGGTAACGGATGATGGGTGACAACAACCACCACTCCCCTGATCTCTCTCTTTGTCGCTCACTGCACTGTCTATGTAAGAAGTAGTGATGAGCGAGCATGCTCGGCCGAACTCGCTGTGCCGAACACCGAGTGTACTCGAGTGCCATGCTCGAGTCCCCTCCCCACACCAAGATGGATCCGTCATGACCCCCAATGCAAGTCAATGGGGGTGGTTCGGTGTAACACAATAGTAAACGGATCCGTCCTCCATTGACTTTTAATGGAGTTCATGACGGATCCGTCACCTTACCTTTCCCAGCAGCTCCCTCCTCCCTCCAGCAGGTGGCGCTGTGGTGAAACTTACCACTGTGCGTGCCGTCTTCCTACTGGGACAGGTTGGGAGCTGCTGGGAAAGGTAAGTTTAAGCCCCCCCCCTCAGTGTCTGTGTCATGTTTGTTTTTTTTTGGGGGGGACCCGTGTAAACCAGACACCCTCCCCTCTTCCGAGCGGGGAGTGCCTGGTTAAGTCCCATGTTAATTAGGCTCGGGTACTCGGCCGAGCACTCAAGCACCCCCGAGTGCTCTGCCAGAGCACCCGAGCACACAAGCACCAGGGTGCCCGATCATCACTAGTAAAAAGGTCTAGGTCAGGGGTGGGCAACCTGTGGCACTCCAGCTGTTGTGAAGCTACAATTCCCAGCATGCTCCATTTATGTCTATGAGAGTTCTTAGAAGAGCAGAGCAACTGTGCATGCTAGGAGTTGTAGTTTCACAACAGCTGGAGTGCCTCAGCTTGCCCATCTCTGGTCTAGGTTATACTGAGGCAGGATTCCCATCCAGGTGAATGGCCATCTTTGTAATTCAAAGACAACTTAAGAGCACCAGAACGGAAGATGCTTGTACAAAACAGCTGTAAATTTTGGCTCATAGAGGTCGGTTTGCAGCAGAAGACTTCACTCTATAAGCTCCATATGATGCCCATATGCCCTCATAGAGGGAGATCCGGAGAGGGGGACCTTCTTCCATGATCACCATATGATGTCCATAGGCCCTATTTGGTTCATGGAGGAAGATCTGGAGAGGCAGACCTTCTTCTATGGTCTCCATATGTTGTCCATATGGCCTATAAGGGTCATAGAGGGGGATCAGGAGAGAGGGACCTTCTTCTATGAGCTCCATATGATGTTCATATGCCCTACTTGGCTCATAAAGGGGGATCCGGAGAGGGGGACCTTCTTCTAAGATACCCATATTATGTCCCTATGCCTTATGATCTCCATATGGTGCCCATATGACCTATTAGGCTCATAGAGGGGGATCTGGAGAGAGGGACCTTCTTCTACAGTCTCCATATGATGTTAACATGCCCTACTTTTATGATCCCCATATTATGTCCACGTGCACTATTTGGCTTGTAGAGGGGGATGTGGAGAGGGACCTCCTTCTATGATCTCCATATGATATTCATTTGCCTTACTTGGCTCATAGAGGGGGATCTGGAAAGCAGAACCTTCTTCTATGATACCCATATTATGTCCCTATGCCCTACGATCTCCATATGGTGCCCATATGGCCTATTAGGCTCATAGAGGGGGATCTGGAGAGAGGGACCTTCTTCTATGATCTCCATATGATGTTCACATGCCCTACTTGGCTTATAAAGGGGGCTATGGAGAGGGGGACCTTCTTCTATGATCTCCATATGATGTCCATATGCTCTACTTGGCTCGTAGAGGAGGGTCCAGAGAGGAGGACCTCCCTCTATGATCTCAATACGATGTCTATATGCCCAGGTCCAGGGTGGTCTACATCTATGACTCCCATATGCCCTTATAGGATTGTTTTTGTCATGAAAGAACCCCCTTAACTACTACAGACTTCCAAGAAGTGTACAAAACAATGTTGACATCAGGGCATTGGTACTGTTGATGTCCCAGCACCTCATAAGATGTAGTACAATGGATATTTTAAGTTCTTTTATGGTGACAGAATAAAAACGAAAGTCTGTTCGTTTTCTGACAATTTAGACAATTTCGTCCAATGCCGAATATTGAATTTTCAAGATTTTCCAACCACCAGGTACTGGATTAATGGAATTTTACAGTATTAAGATGAATGCTGGGGGAGACTGTGTATCAAGCAGAGACAGGCTTTACAGCTGGTCCTAAACCGGACACATTGTATATTACGAAATAATATAAGCACAGCTTTAATTTTACACCCTTTGGCATTTCAGATCCAGAACGGGTGCAATTAAGGAGTTATATTGCCTGCAGATAAAGGTTTGTTAGGTCTCGTCTTCCTGTAGTAAACTTTACTTTTGCCTTTTTTTACGATTTTTCAGCTTTTGAGGCCAGTTTCCTCTAGACTTTTATATTTTATCATAGTTTTTAGTAATGTGTTTATGCATTTTGATCCAGGAAATGGTTTTTAGAAAATTAAACACTCTGACCACTTTACGGCCCAGGCATAAAAATGGTTCATTATCATAATAAAAATAGCTTTTATTAGAAATATACAGGGCTTAAAAATATTATTGGCTGTTTCTCACTTATGTCTGGAAAAAAAAGCTATTTTATGACTTCTAACTCCCTGATGTTTGGGCCTTTACAGGTAATTTATGCAAAATGTGCTTCAGCTGAATACTTTTTTAAATTAATTTATCATTTTATCATTTTATGGTCTAATTTCACTAACAATTATTTTTCTATTTTCAGGATGTGTGAGGGGAAATTAGGTTGAATATTTGGAAAAAAGAGATGTGCTGAACTTTTAGTATTGTATATTAATGAGAATTTTTGTATCTATCTATCTAATATCTAATTCACATTTATCTCTGTAATATCCACCTAAGCATGTAGCAGTCTATCATCTATTTATCTATTTTCTATCTCATATCTATCTATCTATCTATCTATCTATCTATCTATCTATCTATCTATCTATCTATCTATCTATCTGTCTAATCTACCTATCTATATGTCTAAATATCTATCTATCTATCTATCTATCTATCTATCTATCTATCTATCTATCTGTCTAATCTACCTATCTATATGTCTAAATATCTATCTATCTATCTATCTATCTATCTATCTATCTATCTATCTATCTATCTTTCTGTTTGTCTATCATCTAGCTAACATCTTTCCATTTCATATGTATTTGTCTATGTCTCATATCTTTTTATTCCATGTCTATGTAATATCCACATAAGTATCATGCAATCTATCTATTTATGTAATCTATCAATCCCATATCTATCTATCTATCTATCTATCTATCTATCTATCTATCTATCTATCTATTATCTATCTATCTATCTATCTATCTATCTATCTATCTATGTATCTATCATCTAGCTAACATCTTTCTATTTCACGTCTATGTAATATCCACATAACTATCTTGCTATCTATCTATCTATCTCAATCTCTATAATATTTGTATTTCACATTTATCTCTGTAATATCCACCTAAGTATGTAGCAGTTTATCTTCTATTTATCTGTTTTCTATGCCTTATTCATCTATCTATCTATCTATCTATCTATCTATCTATCTATCTATCTATCTATCTATCTATCTTTCAATCATCTATCTTCTTTATATCTATCTATCTGCAAGTAATTTTTTTTTTCACTATAATGTGTGATAATGCAGAAATTCTAATACACCGGCATTCTGGCAGAATTTCATTGTATAATAAAATTACATGTAGCCAAAATCTCACATAGAATTTCATAGGTGAAATTTTTCTCTAAATAGTTCTAGATATCTTCATACGCTCAGATGTTTCTTAACCTTCAGAAAGTCGCAGAAATACAGTAAGTAGCTCCAGACTCCCATCATCACCAGCATAGGGGACGTCAACGGCAAAACTGCAGTGTCCTTCATTTTCACTTGTTCTAGAAAAATATGTAATTATTTATATTTAAAGCAGATATTTGTGATTTTCTGCCAAGACTGCACCTGGAAGTGGGTTATGAGAAGCTCTTTTCTTTAGAGAAAGAAGCAGGAAGGAATCTCATATCTTGAAATTCTGCCAATGTCTTAGTTCTCTGTTGCCTGGGAGAAGTTGAAAACAGACTGTTTTGATCCAGAGAACTGAGGAAACTGAGAGAATTAATATTGCAACTTGATGACAATGGTGCAGTGATGTGATGTCTGGCAGGTTTTCATATCGAGGAATGTGATATACGGAGAAGGGTTATTAATGCTTGCTCTTCACATAGTACAAATCATCTGGAACCAAAGGGGTGCAGTCCTGGGCCAGAGAAGCTGTATGCAGCCACTGGAGAGAAGGAGGGGGGTAACTTCATCAAATCTCTCTTATGTTTAATCTACTTGTGGCTTTCAGGCTGCATAAAATTGCACTGATTGTGTCTGTGACCTGAGAAAAGAAAAATATTACTTTTCCTTTCTTTTTATTAAAAAAATGCATTACTTTCTATTTTGTTTGGATTAATAAAATAACGAAACAAAACCATAGTGGGTAATGTAATGCAATCGAAACGGGGTGCAAAAATAGTAATAATAGTAATTATTATTATCATTATGTTATTTTTATAATTAGAACATGACTTATATTATAATTATAAGAACACATTAATGTACACAATATAATTACAATTATATTAAAACTATAATAACACAAAATATGACTATTATCTAATAATAGACTAGTATAAAATAATTATAATACTAATTACAATATATTATACATTTTTTAGAATTTAATCTAATTTAATCTATAATAGTTCTGTTATAATAGTATCAATAATAATCATTTTTTAATATTGTAATAACAAATATAATATATTAGATATTATAGTACAGTAAACTATAATAATTTCATCTAAAGGGGTTGTGTCACAAAAAATATTCTACATTTTTTAAAGCAGCACCGGGGTCTGAAAAGTTTTTGAGTTGCAGGTAATTAAAAATTTAGTATAGCCACTGAGTTATTCAATAAAATGTATCTGTAAAGCGCCACCTGCTGTTTGTTCTTTTCCCCATTTCTCTGCCCACCTTGCTGAGATGGATGCACATGCTCAGTTCCATCCTTCAACTGCCACCAGCTGCAGCAAAGAAGACACACCCATTGCGAAAGTACACACCCCCTGTTCTACCAGCATGATATAAATTTAGCAGAGCAATTGGAGCTGTGAATGGGGAAATCTCTGGATCCATGTGAGGTACAGGGCTGGTTCTAGCTTTGTTAGACTTAGATTGTCGATACTATATAATATCTGATTTTCATTTTTCATTAATCATGGGATAAGCCCTTTAATTTATTTTTTTTTAATAAATATATTTATTTATTTTCATTTTAAAAGTATAAAATAAGAAAGAATAACATAATGATGGGTTAATTACCATCCTATGAAATTAGGCCATTCTTGTATTTGAGATTGGGGACTAGGGATGAGGATTAGGGATGAGTGAATCAGGTTCATTTATTCACATAAATTATTGTATCAAAATACTAAGCGGCACTCGGCTTTGTTCCGTAGCAAGTCTAGCTTCATATTTTGATACAGTAATTTACGCGATTAAACAAAGTGACACGTCATGCAGACGAGATGAAGCCATAAATCAGATTTATTTATCACACCCATAGCCCTCTTTACATGACTGACTTCATCACCCAAGGCTTACCTAAGGCCTTAAAGAGACCCTCGCCCATTAGTTATCCACTTCTGAGCTTTTAAGCTGACTTTTCCAGTGCTCTGATTTAGTAGACGAGAACCTGCCCACAGTAAGTTCATCTCACTGATCCTGTATTTATAAAAAGTAATGGACCCATCAGATCCCATCACTGTTTGCAAGGCTTTATTTGCAGGGGAGAGAAGGGAGCCTTTTTTTGTGACCAAATTCACCACTTCATGCTCCATCTCATGAAAACTTTATGAACTTTCATATTAGTATCTCATTAACTTGACAATTAGGCCAGTGATAGGCAGCTGTTGGACCGCCAAGTGGGATGTTGCAGGCACCGCTGACATTGTTGTGTCATGGTCGTCCTTATGCAGTCTTGTATTATTTCATGTGATACAGCAAGCAACTTAGTAAGAGTATACGAAAGCTCAAAAGGGGTATGTATTCCTCTTAGCATGGTAGAAGTCAAAATCTCCAAGGCACCGGATATCTTCTAAAAGTCAGCTTTTTTGGTCGAGCATGAAAGTAACAACAGACAGCGTTGCAGCCTCAAAAAGTTTTTCAAGAATGTTTTCTTGAAGCTGAAACATTGTTGCCAAGGGAGAAATAAATATTGCATGTTCCACAGCATGTCACCTGGGAGTACTGCGTCTAGATGAATAATGTGTCCCAGCATACAACATACATTATTGTTCTCATCGATTCCATATTGTACAGTTTAAGTTGATTATATTGGGGCCTGTATTTCGGGTCTGTACAATACAGGTCTGTAATATGGCTGTGTTCATGAGCCTGAGTTAGTGTATGAGAAGTGTAGAGAAAAATAGAATTAAATTGCATTCTTTAAAGGCCATATTATATTCAGGAGCCTAAACTATTGGTATCCATAGAAAAACTTTGAAGGGAACATCATTCCACAATGACCACCATCATCAGAGAGTTCAGACGTTTAGTTCATGCTCATATTTATCTCTGTAATTCACTGGGATAATGCCTACAGTGATGTCGCAGTACATGCATAATACACACAGGGATGATGCACACAGTGATGTTGCGGTACAGGGATAATGCACACAGTGCAGATATAATAAACAGAGTGATGTCACAGTACAGGGATAATAAACAGAGTGATGTCACAGTACAGGGATAATAAACAGAGTGATGTCACAGTACAGGGATAATAAACAGAGTGAAGTCACAGTACAGATATAATAAACACAGTGATGTCACAGTACAGGGATAATAAACACAGTGATGTCACCGTACAGATATAATAAACACAGTGATGTCACAGTACAGAGATAATAAACACGGTGATGTCACAGTATAGATATAATAAACACAGTGATGTCACAGTACAGATATAATAAACACAGTGATGTCACAGTACAGGGATAATAAACACAGTGATGTCACAGTACAGAGATAATAAACACAGTGATGTCAAAGTACAGAGATAATAAACACAGTGATGTCACAGTACAGATATAATAAACACAGTGATGTCACAGTACAGAGATAATAAACACGGAGATGTCACAGTACAGAGATAATAAACACAGTGATGTCACAGTACAGATATAATAAACAGAGTGATGTCACAGTACAGGTATAATAAACATGGTAATGTCACAGTACAGAGATAATAAACACAGTGATGTCACAGTACAGGTATAATAAACACGGTGATGTCACAGTACAGGGATAATAAACACAGTGATGTCACAATACAGAGATAATAAACACTGTGATGTCACAATACAGAGATAATCAACAGTGATGTCACAGTACAGGGATAATAAACACAGTAATGTCACAGTACAGAGATAATAAACACAGTGATGTCACAGTGCAGGGATAATAAACAGTGATGTCACAGTACAGGAATAATCAACAGTGATGTCACAGTACAGGGATAATAAATACAGTGATGTCACAGTACAGATATAATAAACAGAGTGATGTCACAGTACAGGTATAATAAACATGGTAATGTCACAGTACAGAAATAATAAACACAGTGATGTCACAGTACAGATATAATAAACAGAGTGATGTCACAGTACAGGTATAATAAACACGGTGATGTCACAGTACAGGGATAATAAACACAGTGATGTCACAATACAGAGATAATAAACACTGTGATGTCACAGTACAGGGATAATAAACACAGTGATGTCACAGTACAGGGATAATAAACACAGTAATGTCACAGTACAGAGATAATAAACACAGTGATGTCACAGTGCAGGGATAATAAACAGTGATGTCACAGTACAGGAATAATCAACAGTGATGTCACAGTACAGGGATAATAAACACAGTGATGTCACAGTATAGAGATAATAAACACAGTGATGTCACAGTATAGAGATAATAAACACAGTGATGTCACAGTACAGGATAATAAACACAGTGATGTCACAGTACAGGATAATAAACACAGTGATGTCACAGTACCGAGATAATTAACACGGTGATGTCACAGTACAGATATAATAAACACAGTGATGTCACAGTACAGAGATAATAAACACGGTGATGTCACAGTACAGAGATAATAAACACAGTGATGTCACAGTACAGATATAATAAACAGAGTGATGTCACAGTACAGGTATAATGAACACGGTGATGTCACAGTACAGATATAATAAACAGAGTGATGTCACAGTACAGGTATAATAAACACGGTGATGTCACAGTACAGGTATAATAAACACAGTGATGTCACAATACAGAGATAATAAACACTGTGATGTCACGGTACAGAAATAATCAACATTGATGTCACAGTACAGGGATAATAAACACAGTGATGTCACAGTATAGAGATAATAAACACAATGTAGTCACAGTGCAGGGATAATAAACAGTGATGTCACAGTACAGGGATAATAAACACAGTGATGTCACAGTATAGAGATAATAAACACAGTGATATCACAGTACACTGATAATAAATACAGTGAAGTCACAATACAGAGATAATAAACACTGTTATGTCACAGTACAGGGATAATAAACACAGTGATGTCACAGTACAGGGATGCATGTAAGTATGTATGTGTATTTGTATGTATGTATGTGTGCAGGTGACGGATCCGTCATGAACTCCTTTGAAAGTTTACCATTGTGTCTCACCAAACGGATCCATCCCCATTGACTTTAATTGGGGGTCATGACAGATCCGTCTTGGTGCAGATGCCTGGAGCACTTTTAGGAGCACTCTGTTGTCTTCAGTTCAGTTTTGTCCCCATTGACAATGAATGGGGACAAAACTGAAGCGTTGTATTCTGATATTGAGCCCCTACGATGGAACACAATACCGGAATTATAAAACGCTAGTGTGAAAGTAGCCTTAATCAAACACATAGCTATAGCATATCCCTGCAGCCCTGGCCTTAACAAAGAATTGTTAATTGTGACATATAGTTTGATAAGCCCCCAGTCTCTTCTCCTAGTACTAGATAGCACCTTAAACATTCTTTAAAGGGGTTGTCCCACGAAAAATATTCTACAGTTTTCAAACCAGCACCTGGATCTGAATACTTTTGTAATTGCATGTCATTCAAAATTTTGTATTGCTACTGAGTTATTCAATAAAATGTATCTGTATAGGACCACTTAATTTCTTATTTCTTTGACCTACTCACTGAGCAGGCCGCACATGCTCAGTTTAAACTTTTAACTGCCTCCTGAGCTGTGATGGGGAGAGCATGGACACGCCTCCTGCTGTGATAGGTAGAGCTTAGGCACACCCCCTTAGCTCCAACAGAAAAGACACTCCCCGTTAGCTGTCGGCTGACATAAATCTAGCAGAGCAATGAATGTGGAGATCTCTGGATCCATGTGAGGTACAGGGCTGGTTCTAGCTTTGTTAGAAAGAGATTGTCATGTCCTATATGATGTCTGATATTCATTTTTTACATTATTCGTGGGATAACCCCTTTAAGATAAGGGATTTTGGATTCTGCACAATGCTGGTTGCTGACTGGTTAAAACTGGATGTGTGCTATAAGGAGGAATTCGAAGGGCAATGGTGTAAAAAGTTACTGCAGCATCATCCTGTAGCAGTTCCTTGATTCAAGACGTCTTGTTGTTGGCTTGCTATTGTCTATGGTTTGAAGACTGATCCTGGGTGGGGCGCGCACCACAGAACTGACCCAGTGACGAGACGAAGCTAAGTGATTCTTTTTTCTGTATGCTTGCTTTTATATTGTATTTATCTTTCTTTACTTGAACAAATTTTCTATTTGTTTCCATTTCTGTTAAATCTTAGTAAAATCACTCGTTTCACTGTATTATCTGGTGTTACATTATATTTTTTGTTGCGCAATCCTAAATTACTCTTTAAAACAAGGGATAATAAACACAGTCATGTCACAGTAAAGGGATAATAAACACAGTGATGTCACAGTACAGGGATAATGAACACAGTGATGTCACAGCACAGGGATAATCAACACAGTGATGTCACACTACAGAGATAATAAACACAGTGATGTCACAGTACAGGGATAATAAACACAGTGATGTCACCGTACAAAGATAAACACAGTGATGTCACAGTACAGGGATAATACACACAGTGATGTTACAGTACAGGGATAATAAACACAGTGATGTCACCGTACAAAGATAATAAACACAGTGATGTCACAGTACAGAGATAATACACACAGTGATGTCACAGTACAGGGATAATAAACACAGTGATGTCACAGTACAGGGATAATAAACACAGTGATGTCACCGTACAAAGATAATAAACACAGTGATGTCACAGTACAGGGATAATACACACAGTGATGTCACAGTACAGGGATAATAACCACAGTGATGTCACAGTACAGGGATAATAAACACAGTGATGTCACCGTACAGGGATAATAACCACAGTGATGTCACAGTACAGGGATAATAAACACAGTGATGTCACAGTAAAGGGATAATAAACACAGTGATGTCACACTACAGAGATAATAAACACAGTGATGTCACACTACAGAGATAATAAACACAGTGATGTCAAAGTACAGAGGTAATAAACACAGTGATGTCACACTACAGAGATAATAAACACAGTGATGTCACACTACAGAGATAATAAACACAGTGATGTCACAGTACAGAGGTAATAAACACAATTATGTCACAGTACAGGGATCATCAACACAATGATGTCACAGTACAGGGATCATCAACACAGTGATGTCACAGTACAGGGATCATCAACACAATGATGTCACAGTACAGAGGTAATAAATACAATGATGTCACAGTACAGGGATCATCAACACAGTGATGTCACAGTACAGTGATAATAAACACAGTGATGTCACAGCAGTTAAATAATCCACACAGTGATGTCACATTACAAGGATAATGCATACATTGATGTCATAACTTTTAGAGCATTTTCTGCTGTACAAATGCCAGCTTTCGATGTTAGTTGAAGGTCTATGAGAAATATGAAATGCAGGACACACAAGGGTTCGTTTGCTATTGGCATTTTTATTAATTAGTTGGCGTTTTGGATCACTGAATTTTTTTGCTTTTGTAATTTTTATTCAGCTTGCTAAATCTTTTTCCTGGTATGAAATATTATTCTATATAAGAAAAAAAAACTTGAATGTGCATTAGAAAAAAAAATTCACTAAAAATGTATAAAAACTGCATACAGTATAGAAAAATGCCCAAGTGGTTTTTATGACATTTCTTATTTTTTTTGTGGTAAATTCATGTGTGTATAGACTGGAATACAAAATGGATTGGTCATTTTAACTTGCCCCCACATTTACTAGATTTCTTGGAAAATGTGATGGATCCTAGGATTTATCCGGATTGTCAGGTTTGAAGCCAGGAAAGATTATTTTCCCCTAGAATAAGGAAAATTGGCTTCTACCTCATATATTTTTTTGTCTTTCTCTGGATCAACGTTGCAGGATAATTGTCTCAACTGAATGGACAGATTTCTACTTCTATTTTCCGCCTTACATGCTATGTCCCTGTGTTATCATTTAGATTATACTTTGCATTGGAAAACTCTCCCACGCATGGTGAAATCCAACCGACTGAGCCAACCTCTCACCGTGAAACTGATAGATTGATAGAGTAAATAAAAACATTGCCGGCATATTTCAGTTTTTAATTAAAAAAACATATCTGATCCTTTTAGAAAGCTTAGTGCATATTACATTCAGCTGAAGAGGCCACAATGCAGGCTTTGTTAACACAGAGAGCAGATGGAGCGACTCCGCAGCACAAGGAGAGAGTTAGTTCCTGGCAGCAGTGAGAATAGCATTAAGGCAAATTACTGTGAAGATCATCAGTAGGTAAAGTTTGATCCAATAGAGATCTCGGTAGGTGATAGAAAGGAATGTGCTAGTGCACAAATGTCTTGTGGAAGCTAACTTGGAAGAAGTCGGGCAATTTATTCAGGGTCAAGACCAAAGGGAGGCAAATCTGTGCCAAAACGTAATGAAACGCGTTTCAGATTTCGGTCTCTTTCCACTAGATCAGAAAGTGGCATTTGGAGCCGAGCTAGCAAAGCAATACAGTAGTGTAAGGACCAGGACAGAAGAGCAGGTACTATACCCAAGGAGGTGGATCTGGATTAAAGATTACCGAATCAATCCTCTCTCTCTCTCTCATATAGTACTTTTGATTTGGGTAGAATTGATCCATACCCTAACTGAATTTTGCTTTTAAATTTAACGAATCACAATCAAAGCAAATTTCAAGAAATTCGCTCATCTCAAATCCGGGTTAACTAACAAATTGAAATTTGTAAATTTCTTCACCGTTTCTCCTTTTTATGATTGCACAATTTTTGTTTAAGCTGAACACATGAACTGGATGACTACAACCTCCTGCATTCATTCAGTGCTAGCTGGAGAGTGTCTGTAATGAGGGGTTAGGGGCAAATGGGTAAATAGCATTTGCAAAAAATAATAAAAAAAAGATAATTCACTTTTACTCTTTTTGGGTGGCTCAATAGTAAATACTATAGAAAGTTAGTTAAACCATACTCAGTACAGACTTCTTTTAGAAAAGGGTATCCATCTATACAATATTCTATCAAAACTAAACTAATGAGTCTCAACAAAATTGCCCCAACGTACCAGTCAGTGTCAGAAGTGGGATTTATAGGGAATACACACACACTCCCTATAAAGTGAATAAAGAATGCTACTCACACTGTCAAACTGTACACATAACTCATACTGCTATACAGTACACATATTCAATGTTGTCATAGTGTGTAAATAATGTCACTATACATCATGGGTGCTCAACCTGCGCCCTCCAGCTGTTGTAAAACTACAACTCCCATCACGCTCGGCTGTAGGCTTTCCGGGTATGCTGGGAGTTGTAGTTTTGCAGAAGCTGGAGGGCCACAGGTTGGGCAGCCCAGCTATACAATAACAAACTAATACAAGCATAACGCCCCCAATAATAGTGTCGTCAATAATGATGACTGTGTCTCTACATTATTATCCTGTTTTTCGAACAAATATTATAAGGTATCCAAGTCTTTAATATTTAGTTCTAATTTCAAATGTGAAGAGGAGAAGAAAACAGTGAAATGACAAGGACTAAATCCAGACCTGCAAATATTTCCTGCTTCACCTTGCATAGTTCTTCACTGATATAACAGTGTATAAATATTCTCCATCTCTGGAATGTCATATTGAGACATACACTCACTCATGTGTGTATACAACACTGACGTATCGATGTCAAAGTGCAGGTTCACTGATTGAATACAGCTGCCGTACAGAATAGCCCTAGATAACCACTATAGGAGTAATGTATTAACATGAGACTTTTTGCTCTTATTTTATTTGTATGTCTGTCATGAGTAGTGCTTTTTTGTGTGTGATAAATTTACAAAATCTTGCACACCGTTTGTAAAATTTGTTGCATTAAAATATTTATAGATTTTTCAGTCTAAAGTTGAATCATATTTATTACAAAGTTGCCTTCAATTTGTACTGTAACTTTATTTGTAACTTTTTATAAAAAGTTCATATAGAAACAATCCAAGGTGCCAGAGATTCCCATAAAATTCGATTTTGTTGACATTAAAATTGGCAAAAGTAGCAGTTTTGACCACAGTCAAACTTTTTCAAGCGCGTGAGACAATGATATGTTTAATCCTGGATTAGACCATTCTCCATATTCTCAATGTTGCTCTGTGCCAATGCTGAAGACACCACACCAAGCCCAGTCCCTCATTGTTGAGAATATGGAGGAAGAATGGTCTACGCCAAGGTTAAGCATATAATTGTCTCAAATGCTTGAAAAAGGTCAATGGTTTCGATAATTTTCATGAAGATTTAAATAAAATTTAATTTTATGGGAATCTTCATTTTCTTGGAGTTATTGTACAGTTGGTGGAAGTCCGTTTCGATTGAAGCATGGAGTAAATAAAGTGGTGCAGGAAGATTACGCTGTATCTTGTTTTTGCAAAAAGTTGCAATGATCAATCTGAATAAAATTTTAGCACCACCTACAAAACAAATCTGGAAACCCCCTAGTAAATGCTAAATGCAAACTGCCAGGCATGGGGCAAACCATCATAAAAACGACAAACACATAATACATGTGACTATTCCACGGACAAAACAGGCAAAGTCACTCGACTTTTCTGGCTCACCTCTTTTGATTCATTGACCTTCGATGTCTGGGAGACGTTTATAAAATAACATTTTCTATATCACATCTACTCAAAATAACTGATAACAGAAAAAATACCTTACCCACACTTCAGAGGTGAAAAGTGCAGCATGAGAATGTCCTGCTGATGGTCATTCTCATGCTATCCTCAGCATAGTATTCTGCTCATTGTTATTGGTTGAGCAGTCAGTGATAAGTGATAAATGGGGAGCTGCCATCTAATTTACTGAGAAGATTGTCTGCAGCACTTGTTAACACTATTGCATTACCTGAGAATATCTCCAAAAAAGAGAGAGGAATTCTGGAGACTGGTGCTGATTTTTGCTAATAGACATCAGATTTAGAGGACTGGTGACTGAGTAATGAAGTAGTGAATGTAGTTATTGGCTCGAACTGTTTATGGGATATCTCTCTGACTGGCACTGTTGCTAGGGTACCCTCTGATTGGCATCATTTGTGTAGATTTCTGACACAATTTATGAGGCAATGTTGTTCTGAAAATGACAGTACTCTAGCTTTGTCTATGGGAATACCCTGACACTGTCAATGAAGGCACTACTAATGGAGGCACTCTGAGATTATAAAAATGATTAACATGGTGTTTATGCACATAAACCAACATGCCCAGGAAAGCCCTGAAATGACTGCATAGACCTATTTCTTTTGTAGACCAATTCTCTAGCAGTTCTTAGAAAATTATGACTATTGGCAATTAGAGATGAGCGAGCACTAAAATACTCTGGTGCTCGTTATTCGAGTCGAACTTTTCCCGATGCTCGGGTGCTCGTTTCGAATAACGAACCCCATTGAAGTCAATGGGAGACTCAAGCATTTTTTGCAGGGGACCAAGGCTCTGCCTAGGGAAGGCTGGGTGAAAACCTGGAAACCTCATAAAATGATGGAAACACCACGGAAATGGACAGGAAACAGCAGGGGCAGCATGCATGGATGCCTCTGAGGCTGCCTAATCCCACCATTACCCCAAATTCTCAGGCAACAGCCTGGTGGTTACCCTCATGGCAATTGTGCTCACCCAGACCAAGAAAGGCGAGGCACATGCCCATCACATGTTAGGGAAGCACCCAACTAGGTGCAACGAAGGTCCATCACCGCCTGCAGGTGACACCACTGCTCATGCTGGCACTGCTGTGCTATCCCCCTCCCCACGACGCAGGCATAAGCCTGACACATCATGGTGACAGCGTAGTGACACCAACAAGTGACCAAGTTAGATTGAGGTAGCAGTCAAATGTCTGTAGGCGAGCCTCCAAAAAATTTGTTTTGGAGTGTCCGAAGTTGACCCTCCTAAAAAATTGTTTAGGAGTGTCTGTAGTTGACCCTTCTGTAAAATATTTTGTTTTCCCTGTTATTAGTTAATGTACAACCCATGGCTGGCATGGTGGGAATATATAGGGAAGCACCCAACTAGGTGCAACGAAGATCCATCACCCATGCCCATGCTGGCACTGCTCTCCTATCCCCAGCCACACGATGCAGGCATAAGCCTGACACAGCATGGCGGTGACAACAGAGTGACCGAGTTAGACTGAGGTAGCAGGAGGTGAAGCATCCTCCAAGTGGGCAGTACATGAGCGGCCCCAGGGTCAGACTCGGTCAGAGTATGTGAAATGTTCAGGGTGGCCGAACGCCGGGCTCGACGGCGGACCCGTTTCGGGTTATCGATTGTCGAAATGTTGGCTGACATCAAGTTTAGTATCTGTTCTTATCAGTTGCCGTGGCTGTTGGTGGTAAAGTGGTGAGCATAGCTGCTTCCCAAGCAGTTGACCCGGGTTCGATTCCCGTCTATCGCAGGAGGCAATTAAAAGAAGAACCAAATAAAAATCAGTACAATATCTAATACGTCTAATACAGTACAATATCTACCCGGGTAAATTGTTTGGGGAGAGGGCCTGTAGGTGGGGGGCAGGCTGGGGGGAAGGAGGTTGAGCTGGAAGAGCCAGAGGAGTGCCCCCTGGGCTAGCGTGTGTGGTGGTGACAACAGCCGGATGTAGGTGACAACAGGACCCCAACTTAAAAATTTAGCATCAACCGGTACAATTGTCAATTATGAGCTTGATCAAGTGTGGCATGTGTTCTATGTATTCTTCTCAGTTTAATACCGTATATGGCAGCTATCCGGAAAAATAGTTTGGAGAGAGAAAGATAGGAAAAAGATGTAAATTGTTTGGAGAGAGGGCCTGTAGGTGGGGGGCAGGCTGGGGGGGAAGGAGGTTGAGCTGGAAGAGCCAGAGGAGTGCCCTCTGGGCTAGCGTGTGTGGTGGTGACAACAGCCGGATGTAGTTAGAATGACGACGCAGGACCCCAACTTAAAAATTTAGCATCAACCGGTACAATTGTCAATTATGAGTGATCAAGTGTGGCATGTATTCTTCTCAGTTTAATACCGTATATGGCAGCTATCCGGAAAAATAGTTTGGAGAGAGAGAAAGATAGGAAAAAGACGTAAATTGTTTGGAGAGAGGGCCTGTAGGTCGACCTCTGGAAAAATTGTTTGAAGAGAGGGCCTGTAGGGGGCCCTCCTGAAAAATTGTGGTAAAAGAGTGCCAGTTGGACCTCTAAAAAATGGCGTTTTTTTGGTCAGCGTTAGGTAAAGACGACAAGGAGGAGGAGGAGGAGTAGGAGGAGTAGAGAAGAGGAATCAGATACATAAGTTATTTAAATCTTTAGCTGCTTTCCCCCGCAGGAGATTTGAATTCCGGTGAAATCCAGGCTTTGTTCATTTTAATAAGCGTCAGCCTGTCAGTGCTGTCAGTTGACAGGCGTGTACGCTTATCGGTGATGACGCCACCAGCTGCACTGAATACCCACTCTGACAGAACGCTAGCGGCAGGGCAGGCCAGCACCTCCAAGGCGTACAGCGCCAGTTCAGGCCACGTGTCCAGCTTTGAAACCCAGTAGTTGTATGGAGCAGAGTGATCGCTTTGGACCTGGTTGGATTAAGTGACGTACAGAAAGTGTCACCTGGACAGAAAATACGGATTGTAGTGAGTGTACTGAACTGTGACACACAGAATGGTTCCACACTGCTGTGTGAAATGGATTTGTATCACTGAGATATAACAATAAAAAAAGGGGTTATATATGGCGATAGCTGCACTACTAGTGCCAGCCAGCCAAGCCAGGAGACAAAAAAAAAATTTCTTTAGCCCTTAGAAGGGCTGTTGGGTTCTTGGGAGATCACTCCTGCCTAACAAAGAACTAAATGCAGGCCCTAACACTCTCCCTGAAACGCAGCAGCTCTATCCCTAACGACATCCACACAGCATCTGAGCCGAGCACCGCGGCCAGTCACTAGTATATTCCAGGGTCACCTGATCAGGCCAGCCAACCCCTGCTATCGACATGTAAGGGCCCCACGTGATGCTGGGTGTACCGCAGAGTCTCCTGGCTTGTGATTGGCTGAGTTTATAGGCGCCAAAAATGCACAATGCGGAAGTTGCCATTTCCTCGAGCATGGCGAGATACTCGTCCGAGCAGCGAGCACTTACGAGTACCGTAATACTCGAACGAACCTCAAGCTCGGACGAGTATGCTCGCTCATCTCTAATTCTAATATGTCTTTATGGGAGTTATATTGTACTGCAGGGTGGAGCTTACACACTCTTTTTTCAGAAATTGTCAATTGTTTCCCATTGCTAATACATTGGAGTAAAAGGTGTGGAAAGTATACTCATTGAGCTCATAATTCTATTGGACTTTGCTTTTTAGCAGTGGAAATAGATATACTATGGCACACAATCAGGACTTAATTTCTCCATGTACAGTTTGAAACTGAGAAAATAAAGCCATGCTAAGTTTCTATCATACCTCCCAATATCATTTTCCCCATGAGCTTCTCTTAGAAAATAGACATACAAACTGAATGATCTTCTGCAGTTTCCCCTAAAGTGAACATTTCTGTGAACATTTGTGGGCATTCCTGTGTAGATCAAAGGTAGGGCCAAAAATGCCCCGCCTATGAGGATACAAATGTTGCAAGGTATGGCTGCTTTGTTCGACATGGCCAAAACAAGCTTTGTTACACCATTAGGTCTTGTTTTTATAGTAAACATTTATGGCACAGCTTTCATTTTCTAAACTGCCCTCAACAAATGAAATACGGATCCTGATTATTAGAGATGAGCAAATTGATTTTTAATTATTAATTTGGGAAATTAGACCCAATTTTTTAAAAAAGTTCTGTGTTATTTCATTCTGGAAAATCAAGGAGGGAAAAAGAGAGAGGGACAGAGGGGGGGGGAGAGGAAAATGGTTTGAGTGAGGAAAGGAGAGGAAGAGAGGGAAAGAGAAGGGAAGGGACAGAGAGAGGGAGAGACACAGGGAGAGAGTGAAAGGGAGAGAGAAGGAGGGAGGAAGAGAAAAGAGGGAGAGGGAAGAAGGGAGAGAGGAAAGGGAGGGTGGGAGAGGGAGGGGGAAGAAAGGAGAGAGAAAAAGCGAAGGGAGGAAGAAGGAGAGGGAGAAGGAAGAAGGGAGAGGGAAGAATGGAGAGAGGAAAAGGGAAGGAGGGAAAAGGAGAGGGACAGGGAAGGAGGGAGAGGGAAAGAGGGAGAGAGGAAAAGGGAAGGAGGGCGAAGGACAGGGAAGGAGGGAGAGGAAAGAAGGAAGAGGGAAGGAGGGAGAGAGAGAAACAGACAGAAGAAGAGAATTAAAGAGACATGGAGAAAGAGAAATATACATTTCTAGTCAATCAGAAGACCTTTGATTTGGGCTAAATTTATTTGAACCCGAATCAAATCCAAAGGTCAGAAACTTGCACACCACTAGAGACTGTGTGCAACAAGATAACTTTTTTTTCAATGAACCGCTGCGAAACTCAAGACCTAATGAATAAACTAGGTTGATTTTATTTCCTCCATTTTACATGAAATTGTTGCGGGCTCCATTGTCCTCATTTAAAGCTATGCTAATTTGTTGTCTTGTACATGAGCCAGCCTCCAGCACAAACAATGCTGCGTAATTCTTTTTCTCCTTCCCAAGAAGTACATTGTGTTTTACATCCATTCACATTGTAAATGAAAGCATGAAGTGTGTATTACATAGTCAGGTCCTAAATGCAATTATTGAATTTCCTGCAAGTCTTAACTTTCATCATCAGACTCGTGCAATGTCATGTTTCTGAAATAAAAACATGCTAATTTGTTTTACAGTTGGGTTCCAAGTCCCCTTCGCTTAGTTGCGGTTGCTTTTGCTCTGTGGTATGTAATTATCCTGCAGCTACAAAGACTGCGGATGGGGATTTTCTCTGTTCTGTAGACATTCTGTCCTGGAGTCAACTGTGAAATATTGATCTGGCTCTACAGACATCTTGGTATGGGGTTTAGTACTGCAGATTTTGCATGGTGGGGATTAATGATTTTTGGCATTAACAAGCTTATCCAGAGAAGACAGCCCCCTTTTCAAATTCTGCCCCCCTGGAGATAAGTAGACCACTGAGAAACTACTAGGAGAAGCTGTTGGCGCCTGCACATTGCCCCCACAGGGGAAATACAGAATTACATGCCACAATTTTAAACTTTCAACTGCTTAAAGGGAGGTGTCGTCAGAAAATGACTTATTGTTTAAAACACATTATTTGTTAATCATAATTTTTTTTAGAATTTTTGCTAAACTTTTATTTCAATTTACATACTCCTACCTATAATTTAATAACATACATATAATACTTTAATTTTCACACTCGACATAAGGCCTAATAATAGGTCAAGATTTACTGTTCTGCACAGGTAAATTTTCAGGAAAGTCTTCACATATTTTAGGTCAAGTGGACGTTGTGAATACTGCACATAGTGACATGGAAATTTAAAAACAAAAGGAACCAAAAATTCTAAAAAATATGCTTACTAGAAACACATGATTTAAACAATAGGTCATTTTCTGACGACACATTCCATTTATTGAAGAACTCCCACAAAAATGTTTATTCTATGACCGTCTAGAAAGGTACATGATGTAATCTGTAGTGAATGTAATCTTCTTCCAAGTGTCTGTATTTGTGAGCTATAACTTCTGATTCTCAGCTGTGTCATGTGACCAGCAATCAGACTTTCCAAATAACACAGCATCTTATGTGTGGACAGGAAGTCAGTTTCTCTATGTATTCCTATGGGAGCTCAATGTCAGTCTCATAGGAATGAATAGAGAAGTATCTGACTTCCATTTTGTGTCAGGTGGAGATCAAAGTGTTGGTCACATGACACAAATACATAACTCACAAATGCAGTCACTTGTGAGAAGATTACATTCACTAAAGATTACATCATGTATCTTTCTAGCATTTCAGATAATAAACATTTTTGCAGGAGTTCTTCTTTAAGTCTTGTCTACTTTGGGCTATATCTTTCTGTTAGGAGAATTTCCTGGAAAAATTCTGTTTATCGTGTGTATCACACAAAATTTGAGTAACATCAGCAAAATTCTTCTGACATGATGGCACGTGAGAATTGAGGCTTAGGTAGAACAAATAGTTACATTCGCCTTTCCGTGTATAGAACGTAGAGGCACGTTTTATTATAGCATTCACAGAGACCAAGTAGTTTTGTGTTGTTTGTTGATTTACAGAAGCTACAAGAAGGTTTAGGATTTTTTTTAGGAAGCTTTAGTGCACTCTAATGCATATAAAACCTTTAAAAACTGCCTACAGTACCAAAACCTGTCTGACTCAAAGATTTGCACCTCACCTACAGACAAATCTATGGACAGTAAAGGACGTGAATGCTCAATTTCTCTGGACATTGGTGAGAAAGAGGTAGCCCCTCCTTCTTCCTACCACAAAATGATGGGCATTCTTTCTACCCTGTAGTTATGCCCATTTTTTATCAGATTGGATACTAGCCAAAAGTCCACTATAAACTGTCTTTGAATTTTAGCAGTTGACATTTACAATATTTGTAGTATATGAACAGAACATTAGTAGCATGAGATCTTCAGTGGAATGCTAACCTTATGGGTTAGTGTTGGTCCTCAGGGTATTATTCCTCTTCATTGCCCAATGGCTGTGCTCAACTTGTCTTGGGAACCATGCGTTATAGCCTATAGACCAATTTTGTGCCTTCTAGGAAAAACCAAAAGCAACCAAAGTGAATTGAGGAGGAATGTACTAGAAAGAGCATTGTACCCCTTTCTAGTGATGGCTGGGGATCCTAGTAGTTAGAGCCCAAATGATGATCCATTTAGGGAATATCCAAAAGTTGCAGCTAAACTTTCCATCACTTGAGGCAAAAATTTAGCTTGCTGGCACAACCCTGGATCATTGATACCAATCCTGGCACCCAGGGTCATAAAACTTAGCTGCATCATAGACATCTTCTCCAGCCAACCAGTATCCTGCTCTGTACTAATGAGGAGCAAGAGCAACAAAACAGCAACATCTATAGATTAGTATCTGATTTGGCTAATATCCCTAGTAGAGTTGAGCGAACGTGCTCGTAACGAGCACTGTACTGCTCGGATCCCCTGTGCTTGAATTGCCGCAGGCATCCGGATCGTCGGGTGAGGAGGACGGATCCGGATGGCTGCGGCCATTCAAGCGCAGGGGATCCGAGCAGTACAGTGCTCGTTACGAGCACGTTCGCACAACTCTAATCCCTAGTCATGCTTCAAAGCAATTTTTATGGGTAGGACCTTGATTTTTGTCGGGCAGCTGCTGATAGGTAGCACTAGAAAAATAATTCCTTCCTTCTGCAAGAGAACTAATTTGCATCTATGTTTCCCAAAGAGTATTGCCTGTAAAACTCCATACATGAGCTGTATCTACTAAATAAGAGCCTGGCCCCTAGAAATCCATTAAATGGGTACTCCCAACTTGATACTTCTAGCATATCCACAGGATACAGTATGTCATCAATGTCCAATAGGTCCAATAGGACTTTTTGAGAAAGGAGTCCCAGCCTGCTTTGCCATTTTTAGAACTTCCATGGAAATGAAGGGAGAGAGTATGCGGTCACCTCTTCATTCACATCAGTAGACTCCATTCTCAAGATAGGCCCAGCAGTGGAACCTGCCATAAATGAGATGAGAAGTTATGTAATCAGGTAGCAAAAATGCAAACCTTATCCCTGTGTCAGCTTCAGCTAACCATCAGCTCAAACAATAAAAGGGAGCGCTGGCAGAGGATGCCATGCGTCGGACGGAGTAAATGTGATTTCTTTACATTTGGTTTTGTGAGAAAGACAAGATAGGGCACCAGGTCTTCATTTATTTTCACATTACATCGTTTGCACCTCCGGAGAGGATTCATCCTGAGTAGGGCTGACACTTCGTCTGGCAGGACATAACTCAACAACAAATTCAGTTTTCTTGGAACAATGCATTGATATTTACCACATAGCAAAATGAGTTGAGGGAATTTCAGCAGCCAGTGATTGACAACATTATTCTTTGAAGAGGATTTCAGATAAATTCCTTAATGCCCCATCTACATAATGCCGCGAAGAAGGCTTTGGCACTAGTCTGACTTTTGGGAAACCACTTTTTAATAATGAGGGTAAACTGCTTTTACATGCAAAACACAACTCGTTAGAACTAAGCTGAAGTTTCTCCATCCTTGTGTACTTTTTCGGTTGCTTCGTCTGCTATTGTCAAGATTCATGTCAGAACGATATCAAAGCCGATGCAGAATAAAACATCTCGGTGTCTCTATGATTGCCTTTCGAGCAATTAATAAAATATATGTGCATACTCAAAGATGTCTTGCTATGTAAAGTGAAGTGTTTAGAATCTCACAGAAGCATCTCGAGCTATTTCCAAACCCCCTCCTTCCCCTCCCCCGATCACTTGAGCAGTTTGATTGCTCCGCTCTCACACTGAGAACTTTTCTACAATCCAACGATGGAACGTCGAATACTTGCTCCAGGAAAAAAACTATTTCCATTGAACATGGAATCTGGCATAAACGATTATCTTAATTTCTTTATTGACTCTTTACTCGAGACCCCTGACTCGGCTTCACTCACTGTATCTGTGCGTAAATGTCTATTAAACAAAACAAAAGCCATAGTAAGCCTTCATTATCATGTTAATTAAAATGGAATGTGTTTTTTCTTCTTTCTAGACTGTGTACAGCCAACCTACTTTAGATATCAAGCTTTTCCCAGTTTTGGAAAAACCTTAGGGTTAAGCTAGCCATATAGAATGAGTTAACATTGGCTGAACCTGATTTTGGCAGGACCAGGAGACCATCTAAGATGTATCAGGTGGTGAGAAGATGAATAGATAGCTTTTTTAGAGTTAAACAGGTGCTCTAACACAAACTGCACAATTGAATATTATTGCTAATGTAGAGTCTTTCATATCTGAACTAGCTGTGGTGTTCTTGGACTTTTTGAGGTCTATCTGTTATGGTTCGAGTCCTTCTTTGGTTTATAATAGGTTAAAGGGGTTTTCTGGGAGTTAAATACTGATGACCTATACTCAGGATAGGTCATCAGTATCTGATCGGTAGGGGTCTGATACCTGAGACCCCCGCCGATCAGCTGTTTGAGAAGGCACCAGCGCTTCCATGAGCGCCGCTACCTTCCCGCAGCTTACCAAGCACAGGGCCGTACATTGTACAGCGGCTGTGCTTGGTATTGCGCTCAGCCCCATTTACTTGAATGGGGCTGAGCTGCTCCTAGGCCATGTGACCAATGAACGTGACGTCACTGGCCTTGGAAAAGCTGAGAGAAGGCCTCGGCACTAACGGTGCCGTCTCAAACAGCTAATCGGCTGGGGTCCTGGGTGTCAGACCCCCACCGATCAGTTACTGATGACCTACCCTGAGGTTAGCATCCAAGAAGTAGTTGACGGCAGCATCTCCACAAAAACGGATTTTATTCCTCAAAAGTCCATGGTGAACAAGTACACCATGGACTTTTGAGGAATAAAATCCGTCTTTGTGGAGATGCTGCTGTCAACTACTTTTTGGATACTACACTAGTGACCGATGCGGATCGTGGGTCGACGACTGGCTGTTGCATTCCATGGGATGTCTATGAGGTATTTAGTGCTGCTTCCATCTTCTATTTTTTTCTACCCTAAGGTTAGGTCATGTGTAGTTAACTTCCGGAAAACCCCTTTAACATATCTGAATCCAACTTTGGTAGGACCAGGTTATCATCTAAGGGGCATTGGGTATACCAACCCTTCCCTGACAGATGATGTCAGGATAAAGTAGAGAGCTCCCATACACATTAGATTGTTGGTCAACGAGGCCAAAAACAGTACAATTGACTGGTCTAATATGTATTTAGGCCTTTACTATTTATTAGGGCTATTTTTTATGACTACACTACACTTTTTGGCTTCACATATCAAACAGGTCATATGGTCTCAGGTATGCCTCTGATTAAACCCATCTACTAGTGCATATAGTATAGGTATTGCAGCATACAAGATTGACTGAGAATTATAATATCTGCAAAATACAAACAAATCGATGCCTAAGCACATGTTATCCAACATGAATTTTCTACTTATTTTTAATTTTATTTTTGACCTCTTGTGTTTGTATTTAATTTATGGTTATGATTATAGAATAAGATGAGTGAAAGAGAACACCTTAATCATCTGATTGATTATCAACTGTAAGGTAACGGTCTAGACATCTCCTGCAAAAGCAGCATTGGATCCAATTAATTAACCTTATAGTTAATTAAATCACTTCCTGATATGGATCACCATGATGTGTTCATTATAAAAAAAAAACTTAATTATTTGTTAAATGATTATGGGGAAATCTTAAAAATGTTCTCTGAGGTTTAACTAAATTCTGTGTATCAGCTAACATGTGGAAAAGAGAAAGTTCCAGAAGTAGTTACCTTTTCTGATCTATAACCCCCCTAACTAAGCATCTGCCACAAGATTAAAGTCCACAATGAAATATAAATGGTGCATTGAGTGTAGACATTTTGATCTTCCACTGATCTTTGGCATAACTCTAGCATAACAATTTTGGATCGATTATGCAGGGCAGTGGTTGGGTGGTTGTTCAAAGCAGATGTAGAAGATTCTGTCACCGGTTGCACAAAATATTACTAGAGGTGATTACATGGAATATGTTTGAAGGCTTATGAATGGTGCTGAAAGCCTCCTTTTGATCAAAGTGATTCAGTATACTGTTGCCTGAAAATTGCTTATCTAGCCTTGGAATCAATTGGAAGGCAAGCAAATTTGGGCAGATATTGAATCTCACTGGACTTGAACGAGGTCCCGGGGACTTTGGGGCAGATCATAGCACTTGCTTTAGCATCAGAAGATCACAACTGTTATTTGTAGACTCCCCTCCAATGAGAGTACCAAATTCTACAAAAAAAATTACTTTGTCACAAAGCGCGTTTCTGGGAGCCGTCATTGTACCCCTGAGATGCCGCGATCAGCTATGAACATTAATAACAAAGTGTAAAATAAAAAGTTAAATTATACCTGATCCATTTGCTCGCTACAGGCCGGCCGTGGCCATCTTGAATGAAGATCTAGTGTGAAATCTTGCGCGGCCTGTGATGATGTCATCATCCCGTTGGCCTGAGTGGAGACGTCATACGTCACTGCGTATGTGATTTTGCGCATATGATGGCTGCGGCCGGTCCGTCATGAGCAAATGATGCCACGAAGCACAAGGAAATTCGGCTTGGCAGCAAATTGAATTTTCCCTGAAATTAGGATCGAAGTCCACTTTAATTCACTCAACACTAGCCGTGATCAAGGTCCTGGTGGACTGAAACGTTGGCCTTGCCTAACTAATGCAACTTAATGTATAAATAAAGGTCTGATAATTCTGTATCTATATTGAGTGCCGTGGTGTTGTCTATACTTTATTGGGTCAATCGCCCTACCACTGAGCACCAGAATCACTGTGATTTGTGGAGTGCCAACCATCCTCTCTTCTGTTACTGGAAGTAGACCAGGGTGGTCATTAAAGGGGTTGTCCACAGATAAACATATGTTGCCTAAATGAAAATTAATAAAACTTATTAATATATTTTCATCATAAATATGACCTCAAAGTCTCAATTCCAGACCTTGTTTCAAGGTAGAGTATACCTTCTCCTCTGCATTTCTTTTGACCCAGCAGAGAGCATCTCCCATTTATATTTTGGTGATGTGTATGAAAGAGGATGGATGGCTATCTTAATTCTTTAGCTACATGATGTAGAAGGACTGAGCCAGGCATCCAAGTCCCTTCAATTTATAAAACAAAATCACTGAAAATTCAATTCCAGTTCGATTCGGGCAAATCTGTTGACCGATTCGATTCAGGTCCAAATCAATTCTACTGGAATCAAAAGTGCTCAAATTGGCGTGTAAAATTGTGTATGATACTCTGAGGTCTCTTAGGGCACATATTTTTCTCTATTGTTTCTCATTTTTTTTTAAAAAATGTTTTATTATTTATTTTTTATATCTCTAAAATTATCCCATAATGGAATCACAAAAAATTCCTCAAATTACCTCAAATCTTTACAGAATTTGTGTGGAATCTGATTAGTTACAAATTGATTAGCTGATCCTCTGCTACCCTTTAAGAAAATATCTACGGCATTATAGATTTTATTGTCAATCTTTTTCCTTTGTTTTGTGGAGAATGTCAAAAATCTCTCCCGCCCCTAGTGCCTGTTGCATATGATTATCACTCTTCAAATACCACAGCCTTACAGAAATTGTTCTAAAATATCCTTAACCTTTCATCCATGTAGAAAGACATAAATCTGTCCAGCCAAAGACAAAGCAAAACAACATGACCCGACACTTGTTAATTCTCCTAATGAACTTGAATATCAACTTCCATGTCAAATAGGCCCTAATTAAAATATTCAAATGAAAGCTGCTTTGCCATTCATATGATCCTCCAGAGGGTTTTCTTCACTATCAGATGGGGAGCAATCTCCTAATATTTGACAAAGAGATACCCATAATGTGCATTCAAAAACACAACAGCCCATTATTTTCCGAGAAACAAAGGAGACACTAGGAGTATAATGATATAAAAAGACAAATTGGATTACAATCATAAAACAAGCAGCCCAGTGAAGCAGAGCCAAAAGGAAGATAAAACGAGTCATTTTACTATATAAAAAAGCAATATAGTTTTAGGAAAAACAAGGCATAAAAAAAGCACTGAAGGATTCATATAGAGACTGTCTGACCAAACAAACTGCGTAACCGCGAGAATATAGAGGGGTGAATATTTTTCCTGAATTGCGGGATGTGCAAAGTTTTGAAAAATTTGACTCGGCAAGTTTGACAAGTAATTTGATTCATTACGAATTAATTTGTCACAAATCATTATGTTAAAACCTTTTTCAGCCTATCAATAAATGGGACCATTTTTAATGGCCACTTAGACAGAAGTGCATACGACTAACGGCCGTTAAAACCGGTAATACCCTAGTGCAATATGGCCTTTTGGGTTTAAAAAAAAAAAAAACACTCACTTCACCAATTTGCTCGCCCAGAGGTAGTCCACTCCTCTCTTGATTGAGAAAGACCTGCTGAAGGACCTGCGCTGAGCTTGATGACGTGAATGTGGTGACGATGACGTGTATAAAATATTCACTTTATAAGTCCGCCTTGTTGCTCTGAAGAATCCATTGCCTGAACATGTGATTGCTTTTGAGCAGAACATACACACGTGGGGTTTGCAGCGTTTCCAACTTACATCAAAGTTGGTGGCGGCACCTGGTGTTTGGTCTGTGCGTGTTTGTGGTGTGCGTAGAGTGTGGAGGTAGTCTGGCCCCTGGTAGACCCAGCCCTGGTCACAGGATGTGGCGGTGCGTATGTGACAAATTTCTCTGACTGCAAGAAGATCTTTAAAGGGGCTATGTGGGCTACACATATTGATGACCTATCCTCAGGATAGGTCATCAATATCAGATAAGTGGAAGAGTTCAACACTGGGCACACCACTGTTTTGGTCATCTGTAGCCCTGGAGACTATACAGTGTATGGAGTGGGAGTTGAAGACTCTGTACACTTGACTTGAATGGGAGCTGAGCTGCAGTACCCCGGCTTGGCCACTACACACTCTACAGGGCTCCTCCCCTGCCTACGCCACGCCCACAATTTTAGACCTGGTGTGAGCGGGGAGAAGTTGCAGATTGCGGCCCAACTAACAGTTGCGCCGCAATCTGTGCCTGAAATACGCCTAATTTAGGTATATTTCAGATTGAACCTGCTGCTTCCAGCTACATACAGTGTACAGTTTCCAGTGCTGGCAGCTGCCCAAAACAGCTGATTGGTGGAGGTGCTGAGTTTTAGACATTCACCAATCTGATATTGATCACTTATCCTGAGAAAAGGTCATCAATATCTAATCCCTAGAAAACTCAGTTAAAAAATTAATTATTTTTTAAGCCCTAAAAGACGCAGCCCATTGGGGCCTTCTGGTCTCCAAAATGTTTTTGTTTATTCATCCACTGGCCCAATAAAGGTCATAACTTATGTTTACAACTTATTATAAGTACACATAGCAGTATGATATGTATGGTATCATTTTTATTGATTCACTTTTATTATTTTTTAAGAGGTGAACGGCAGTTTGTGCTATTGTTTCAATTTTTTTTTAGTCTAACAGTATGGATAAAAAACATTTTTCTCTTTAACCCTTTTTTTACTATTTACTAAACTGACCTCCAATACATGTTTAATAAAATGTTATTTTTTTAGGTTTGCACGGATGCACTGTACATATTAAAAATAAATTTAAAAACGTGCATTGAAAAAGAAAAATCAAGTAACTATTGCAGCTGGCCACCCAGTGTTGAGTTATTAGTATGGTTGCGATCATCGAAGTTCACAAAGTGTGGATTTCAGGAAAAGTTTGATTGTTGTGATAGTTAGTTGTGATAGATTGTGATAGATTGTTAGATAGTTGTTGTGAAACCAAATTTCCTCGTGCTTTGTAGTAGCAAATCTATTTTCCCTGAAATGGCAGTAAAAATTTAAAAAAAATCATACTTACCTCATCCATTCGAGTGCAAAGAGGCCGCTGTGACCATCTTGCTTGAAGATCCTGCGCAAAATCTTCTGCACTGTAACGTATGACGTCACTACACCGTCCGACGTGATGACATCATCACGAGCCGCGTGAGATTTCAAGCTGGATCTTCAAGAAAGATGGCCGCAGTGACCTCTTTGTGATCAAATGGCTGAGGTAAGTTTGAAAACAGTAAAATGCTTTAATATGGATATCAGATGCCGCGATCAGTGATGAACACGGCATCTGAGGGGTTTTATGACGGGAGGGTGGTTCAGTCATTGTTCCCTGTCATTGCAACCGCTATTTACAAAGAAATGCACTTTGTGGCATTCAAGTATTTCATCACAAAGCAAATTTTTTTTGTCAAATACGCCGAAACAACCGAATCGTATTTGAGAGAAATTCGCTCATCTCTAGTTATTAGCATGTGATATTTTTTTTTAACTAATACCACAGGTATAGTAGGTGCAGAACTTGCAGTCAAATTTGGTACAGGAGCCAAATAAGGGCAGGTTCTGTTATGTTACGGAGTTATAACAGAGTATAACGGAATTTTGGGACGGAAACAAAAAACGGAAGCCTTTAAGAGACATTCCGTTTTGTTCCGTTATAATACCTGTCTATGGGGACACATAATGGTTCTGTTCGGTTCAGTTATACATGACGAAAAAAATAGTCCTGTCGACAGGACATGACACAACCAGACGGAACTGTTATGTGTCCCCATAGACATGAATTAGGACAGGGCAAAACAGAATGCCTCTTAGGGCCTGTTTATTCGACCATGTGAATGGGTCCGCATTTATTCCGCAATTTTGCAGAATAGATGTAGCCCCTTTCATTTCAGTGGGCTGTCTGTTTTGCATTCCACCCTAAAATTTCATTACATTCTGTTATAACTCTGTTATAACGGACCCTATAACAGAATGCCATACCGCCAATGTGAACCCGCCCTAAGTAGAAAAACTCTGATGGAAATACATTTTGTAACCATTTTTGTGTGGTGCATCGTGCTGAATTCAACTTCAATCCAGGACTTGTCAAAAAGTGTTTATTTTCTCACAGTGTTAGTAAGGTTTTCCCCAAAACTTACAGAAATTGCTAGTGTATGTGTGTCTGGGGTAGTGAAATTAGATTTTAAAACCCATTGGGGGGGCATAGACTGATGTGAGTGATGACAACCTTTGTACAATGCTGCAAAACGTGTTGGCACCATCTAGATGAATAAATAATGTTTCCATTTATTCCTGGAGACTGTATTAGTCAGTTGATGCTTTTCAGATGTTACCTTCCATTGATTGCAGTTGCATCAAGCGTACACATGCTCCAGCACTGACTATACAGACAGTATGGGCTACAGGGGTTCTCTCTTTGGAGTTCTTTAAATCCCTGTGTCATGCTCTGCCCCATCCCTGCATTAGATTACAGATGAGCAAATCTCTTGAAATTCGATTCAGACCTGAACGAGAGAGAAGTAATACATTAAAAGACACATTCAAACCAGTTTTCCTTCAAAATGTACAAGAAAACTAAGGGGGTAATTTACAAACAGATATACGCCACCGTTGTGGTGTATATCTGGCGCAGATTCTGACACACACCATGTTGAGGCCGAATCTGTGACTTCTTCCCTGCTCACGCCAGATCTAAAAAAGTGGGCGTGGCATGGGCGGGGAAGGAGACGGGCCAGCAGGTCCCTCTCATTCATCATTTTCCACGCCTAGTTTAGGTATAGAAAATGGTCTAAATGTAAGACAGCAAGGAAGCCATCTTACATTTAGAATACAAAATGGATACGCAGAAGTTATGCAGTGGCCAGCGCCTCTAGATAACTTCGGCGATCCACCGCCAGCGCAGGGGCTTATTAAGACTGGCGACTAAAATGCCTCACATCAGCAGATGTAACATAGCTATCCAAAGTCAATGCTTAAACCTTTAAACAGACTGCGAAGTAAGATCTGGCTAATAGCTAAGTCAGCATCTCATCTGCAAAGAGTACTTTCTGGGTGATTACCCTTTAGCAGAGCAGAGCATAGAAAATTGTCTTTGCTAGCCCAGAGGTATTTGCCAGGGTCTTTCTCATTATGGAGAACACCTAGTATTTATGAGACATATTTTAAACCAGGCAACACTGGGTTTCTGCTCTGGGTTTCTGGGAAAGATATATGCAAATTAGTATATCTTGCATCTGCTGACATCAGGGAGGCTTAGCTTTCTTTTCCTTTTGGAAGGAAAGCTTATTTACATTCCTTTGGATTTCTGGGAAATATATTTAGCCATTAGCTGAGTTAAACTTCACTGCCTGTTTAAGAGGCTAAACATTGACTTTGGAAAGTTATTTTACATCTGCTAGTGTGAGACAATTAGTGACAATTATTTTAAGACCAGCATCTTAGACACCGGTCTTAATAAACCCCTATATCTGACGGTGGATCCACAAGAGTTATGAAGAAGCGCCAGACTTGTCATAACTCTAGAGGATCCTCCGCCAGTTCTAAATGTAAGACAGCTTCCAAGTAGTCTTACATTTAGACCTTTTTCTACGCCTAAAACAGGAGTAGAAATTGGTTAATGAGATTGGCCGGCAGGCCCCTCCCCTTCCCTGCCTACGCCACACACACAATTTTAGACCTGGCGTGAGCGGGGAGAAGTTGCAGATTGCGGCCCAACTTACAGTTGCACCGCAGTATGTGCCTGAAATATTCCTAATTTAGGTGTAGTTCAGATCAATAAATGACCCCCTTCGTTTTCTTGTCCTTTTGGAAGGAAAACTGGATTGCACTTCTCTTTCAAAGTGAGTCTTTTTCAATAGCAAATACGGATATTTATTAAAACAGAGATTTCAGAAGATGTGACCACCTTTTATTGCAGAGATCTTAAACTCGTGGCCCTACAGCTGTTGTAAAACTACAACTTTCATCATGCCAGGAGAGCCTACAGCTATTGCTGGGAGTTGTAGTTTTGCAACAGCTGGAGGGCCACGAGTTTGAGATCCCTGTTTTATTGCATCTATTTGTCATAGATGTTATGTTTTTATCTATCTATCTATCTATCTATCTATCTATCTATCTATCTATCTATCTACATTGAGTATCTATCTATCTGTATATCTATCTATCTATCTATCTATCTATCTATCTATCTATCTATCTATCTATCTCTGTTTCCGTAATGTTTCCATCCTATTATGAAATAAGCCTAAAATGCAGGTTACAAGATGCATCTATAACTAGATTGGACTCAAGGTACTTCTATTATCTGACTCATTTCAGCTTCATTGTGAGTATAATGATAAAGCTTCTTTGTCCACAGAGAGAAGAAAAAATCCACAGAAGAAAACATTCAATCAGATTAAGTGGAGATGCAGCAGTTCTCAGAATTACAGGCAAAGTATGCTTTTATAATAGAACTAAAAAATTTAATCCCTTGTTTTTGCAGAGTCGGATGCTGCAATTGTGGCCATACATTTACATTATGGTGCCATTAAATCAGAGATTTCCTCAGATTGTATAATAAAATACCTTTTACAGTCTGTCGTAACACTATATTGGAAATTTGAATAAAAATTGCTTTGCTATTATTGTACAAATACTTGCAAGAAAAAATATGATCTCATGCCAGTTCACCGGGTAACGATATGTAAATCTTTAATTACATTGTTTCCTTCCGTAATACCTTCTTTTTTTATTTCATTCTCTCCTTTCTTTAATTACTTCATCTACAAGAGATAAAAAGATGAGGCAGCTGTAATAAAAGTTATGAAAAGGCATGGTCTCAAAACGCCCATCATTTGTTTTGTTTGTTTTTTTTTTTTCACAGGGCAAAATATGCAATGAGAATGGTTACCTAGACCTTGAAAATGAGTAATGGGTTGGCCACCCATCTGGGAAACTGACAATAAAAGGGCATGTCCACTGTCTGAAAAATAATGAAAAAAGTAATTTTGATTAAAAATTTGTGTTTACAGCTCATATGCAAAAATATGTTTCCATGGTTACAGACTACAAACCCTTTATAATCTGATCCCGTAGTCATACTTTCCTGATTCTTGGAAATCCTCTGAATATATATGGGGAGTTGTTTGCAGATTTCATAGTCAACCATCTTTAAGTCTTGAGATAAATTGAGATCCTGTCTCAACACACAGGTGATGCCTGATCAGCCAATCACTAGGAGAGGTGGGTCACTGCTGCAGCCAGGGATAGTCTGTGAGGGCATATTCCCTTGAGATGAGATACCGTAGAAAAGGGAAGCAGAGAGCAGCGGGGACCCTGCGAGTGGTGGGGAATCCGTTTTTTTTTACGCCATTCTGACCCTGCGCCACCAATGTTTTTCTCACTGGAGGACCCCTTTAATAGTGAGCAATCCTCTGATCAGGATCCGTATCCCTTTGAAAGAGTGGAGATTGGTTCCAAAGAGCATCGCTCACCCTGGAGGACCTTCCTGTCCTGTATGATAAAGGAAACCATTGATATGATTGGCCGCGGTGTAATGCCTTATTTCTCCTGTGATGGCACTGCAGGCAAATTGAATACTTGCTACTAGGTTTCTGTACAGATCACGAGTGCTGATCTCTGGGAATCCAGGCAGAGGGGGACTGTGATCAACTCATTGTCAATGGACTGTCTAACAAGTAAAGACTACCCAAAGCTGAGAACCCTTTTTACGCAATAATTACATACATCCCCTTTAAAAGGAATGCATCACTGAAATTTTTCATGACAGTTAAAACCAAATAGCAACACAAATCTTTTTTTTTTCTCAAATCTGTTTTTATTTACTGACTGTAGATTTTTTTTTAAATTCTATCTCCTGAACATAATTACGGGGGCGGCCATCTTGCCTTAGTTGTTCTTAACAGCATTTAGAGATATGCTTTACAGCAACCACCATAGGCCATAGTGGGAACTCATTGACTAGGCATGCTCTATGGCCTGTGTAGTGGTCAGGAGCAGTGGCGTACATAGAGAAGTAAGGGCCCCATAGCAAGGATTAAACCAGGCTCCCACACAGGACAGAAGGGTTTCTGCCTAAACCCTTTTCAATGACCCTTGGGCCATTTTCCCACTGCCTCATTTGCTAAAAGTTGTTCCTGTAGAGGGTAGAGTCCTGACCAAGTTTTCACCTCCAGTAGAAGAGGAGATAATCCCAACTAAGACTGAGCCCCCTCTTGCCCTGGGCCCCATAGCAGTCACCTGGTCTGCCGCTATGGTAGTTACACCCCTGGTCAGGAGGGAGTAGATAAGCTTTGATAACCCTCTAAGGCTGTGATGGCTAACCTCCGGCATTTCAACTGTGGTGAAACTACAACTCCCAAGATGTACACTTGCTTGGCTGTTCTCAGAACTCCACAGAAATGAATGGAGCATGCTGGGAGTCATAGTTTCAGCACAGCTGGAGTGCCGGAGGCTAGCCATCACTGTATGGTGAATGGTGTATTCTGTGTTGTGTATACAGAATTGCTATCTGTCATTCTAATCCTGCCTGTAATGATAAGCAGATAACTGCAGTAAAGTGATCTGTACAGACCAAGAAGTGATGCCTATTATTAGGCTTAGTGACCAGTGTGAAAATGCAGGATTTTATGTTTTTTGTTTAAAAATAGATATTGACATGGAAAATTAAAAATAACATCACCAAATTACTTTAAAAAAACAAAACAAAATAAAATTATTTTAAAATATTTAAATAATCGGTCATTTTTCTGATGACACATTATCTTTAAGGTTTGGTTGTGGACTGTACATTCCCTTTAAGCAATGTTTGCATGCATCCCTTAGTTATCAGCATCTGATTTATCGGGGTACATGCAGCCATGTGTACATTTGTTAATATCACTTGTGTATAATAATTAGATAAGCCGTAATAACCGTATATCCTACGGAGAAGGCTACAGCCGGCTAAGTCAGTAAATAAACTTGTAAAGTAGAACATGAACAAGGCAAACAAAGGTTGATTATACGCCGAGTTCCCTCCCGTGTGATTAATCCAGTATCAACGACCATGAAAAACAGTTTAAATTCCTGCAAAGTAGAGCGCTTCCAATCCGAACTCTTAATTTGTGATGTGCCTGCAATGGAAAGATGTAATATAAAAGACGAGTGTAATGTATAAATCAATGGATTCAAATACCCCGCTTGTGATTTATTTTCCTTCGACTGTTTTCAAGTGCTGCTTGTAAATCATATTTTGTGTTCATTTACCTTAGCATTCTTTTCGAGCCAGTGGCAATAGGACTGACGGATGGGAATGCAATGAAGTACGCTGAGCTTCGCCGCTCCGGGCTCTCCTCTCCCTGCGTTGCGGAGTGTGATTAATCTTGGTAATACATCACACATCTTATTTTTTTTTTCCCCTAGTTTATTTTATTTAGTGTTGTCACAAATAATATCACTTACCCATCTACTGGAATCACTAAACAGTAGTAAATTAATGACACAAACTATCTGTACAGAGCTCATCTGTCCGCAATTTGATTACAGCCACTCGCGTTATGCCGAGACATTTACAATAGATGAACTTTATTTATTGCTCTAACTGCTCCGGTTGTCAACTCTTCTGCAAAAGTGTCCTCCGTGTGCGTCTGCTTCTTGTCTGCGGAGACGAAGGCTCTCTCAATGAGGGTCTATCTCGTCTTTATATAAGAACAGATAAGGGGACGGATGAAGTCTAATCTATGAATAGGCGTCTGTCATACTCATTGTATACGAAGAAGCCATCATCATCTACAGTGGTGCTTGAATGGTTGTGAACCCTTCAGAATTTTCTAGATTTCGGCATAAATTTGACCTAAAACAACATCAGATTTTCACGCAAGTAGATAAAGATAAGCAAATCAAACGAGTCAAAAATATTAGACTTGGTCATTTATTTATGGAGGAAAACGATCCAATACCACATGTCTGTGAGTGGCAAAAGTAGGAGAACCTTTGCTTTCAGTATCTGGTGTGATGCCCTTGTGCATCATTAAGTGCAAGTAAAACTTTCTGGTAATTATTGATTAGTTCTGCACCTCATCTTGGAGGAATTTTAGCCCATTCCTCTACACCAAACAGCTTCAATTCTGTTACGGTGGTTTTGGTGGTTTTCTACCATGAACTGTTGACGTCAGGTCCTTTCACAACATTTCTATGGGAGTAAGGTCAAGACTTGGCCACTCCAAAACATTCTGGGCTTAGGGTTGTTGTCTTGCTGTATGACCCACGTTCTCTGGAGATTTAGCTCACTGACATTTGCTTTTAGAATTTGCTGGTATAATTCAGAATTCATTGTTTCATCAATGAATGAAGTTGTCATGGCCTAGATACAGAATAACAGACCCAAACCATGATACAGCCACAACCGTGTTTCACCAATGGGATGACGTTTTTATACTGGAATACAGTGTTTTCCGTTCTCCAAAGACAACACTTCTCGGTTAAATCAAACATTTTATTTTTGTTCCATCCATCCTCAAAACATCATTGTAATAGCCCTCTGGCTTGTCCAAGTGATCTTTAATAAATTGCAGATGAGCAGCAATGTTATGTTTGGAGAGTAGTCCTGACATGCGCATCAATGTTGTTCAGTGTCCTCCTGATGGTGGACTCATTAACATCAACATTAGCGAATGTGAAAAAGGTCTTTAGCTGCTTAGAGGTTACCTTGGATTCCTTTGTGACTAGAGATGAGCAAATCATTAAAAATTTTATTCGCCCAACATTCGTCGAACTTTTCATAAGATTTGTATATTCTACGAAGCTATTCGACGTATCTGAGTACAAATCATACGTTATTATGTGGTGTTTTGCAAACATTCGTGCACTTATAACGAACGTTCAGTTTTAAAAGGTACGCAACCTCTTTGAACACGTACGTGCATGAGCGTACACATTGCGTACGAAAATGATGATGGGCTTTGCTGGAGAGTAATGGTGGAGCAGGAGGAATGCTCTGAGTCTGATCCCTGGCTACATATGGATACTGTATCAGCAGATGACAGCAGATCATCCGGCTGAGACTGAGATGAGCGTGCCATCCATTCCACTACCTCATCCACTTTCTCCTCCACTACAATTTGGCGCCTTGGTTGGTTAGCCCGGTGGAACTCCGGCCAAGTACTGCGAATACTACAAGTAGAAGCTCCGGCTACAGGTCCTTTGGCACTGCTGCCCTGTGCCACCTTCTCCTTTTTTTTAGAGCTTGAGGTCTGGCTGCAACTAGACCCCTTTTGCTTATCCTTTCCAGATATTTTTCACTTCACTCTGTGGCCCTGCAGCTGGTCTTTGTCTTTGTCCTGGTCTCTCTCCCTGTCTCTCTCCCTATCTCTACTAGCCCTGAACTGGCCCTGCACTGACCCTGCACTTGCCCTGATGTGTAATATGGATTCCCTGAACAATTACACCCCAATTTCAACAACACAGGTCTCAGAGTTTCAGAACTTCAAACACAGTGCTTCTGCTCATCATCGCAGTCACAGCAGAAGTGATGCATAACTGGCTTACCGAGCCTGAGCCAAATAGAGCGAGCCCTGCCCACGCGGTCAGGTGACCGCTTTATTCCCGGGTTTTTGCGCATGTATAACGAACTAACAGTAAAAGTTCGCCAATTACTTGAATTCGTAAGCAGCAGCGTATAGAGTAACTTATACGTAGTATTAGCCTACTATTTATCGGACAAGTACGTAGCGAATGCGTAGAGAGCCTTAGGAAAATTTTCGAATCTTCATGGAGCGAATCTCCAAATATTCAGATTCGCTTCGCAGCTGAAAATTTCCAAGATTCCATACGAATCAACAAACGGCGAATAGATTCACTCATCTCTATTTGTGACCTCTCAGACTGTTATACACCTTGCTCCTGGGGTGATCTTTTTTGGCTAACCTGGTCTTGAATTCCTTCCATGTGTACACAATCTCTCTCACTGAATTTATGGAGTCCAAGCTCTTTAGAGATGGTTTTGTAAGCTTTACAGTCTGATGTGCATCAACAACTTTTCATTGAAGGTCCTCAGAAATCTCCTTTGTTCAGACACTGATACGCTTCCATAAACATGTGTAATGATGCTTAGACTTTGTTAGATCCCTGTTCTTTAAATAAAACAGGTCATCCACTCACACCTGATATCTGATCACCATCCAATTGATTGATTGGGAACACCTAATTCCCCTTTCAAATTATCTGCTAATCCTAAATGTTCACATACTTTTACCATTCTCAGACAGGTGATATTGGATTATTTTCCCTCAATAAATAATGACCAAGTCTAATATTTTTGACTCATTTGTTTGATTTAGTTATCTGCATTTACCTTTAGAACTTGTGAGAAAATGTGATATTGTTTTAGGTCACATTTATGCAGAAATAAGTTCACAAACTTTCAAACACCACTGTATGTGTATTGTGTATGTATGACATGAGATAAAAATTCTTCACTCTGCGGTCCAGCTCACCCCAAGCCATCTCGATTGGGTTCAGGTCTGGTGACTGTGGAGGCCAGGTCATCTGGCGTAGCACCCCATCACTCTCCTTCTTGGTCAGATAGCCCTTACACAGCCTGGAGGTGTGTTTGGGGTCATTGTCCTGTTGATAAATAAATGATGGTCCAACTAAACGCAAACCGGATGGAATAGCATGCCGCTGCAAGATGCTGTGGTAGCCATGCTGGTTCAGTATGCCTTCAATTTTGAATAAATCCCCAACAGTGTCACCAGCAAAGCACCCCCACACCATCACACCTCCTCCTCCATGCTTCACGGTGGGAACCAGGCATGTAGAATCCATCCGTTCACCTTTTCTGCGTCGCACAAAGACACAGTGGTTGAAACCAAAGATCTCAAATTTGGACTCATTAGACCAAAGCACAGATTTCCACTGGTCTAATGTCCATTCCTTGTGTTCTTTAGCCCAAACAAGTCTCTTCTGCTTGTTGCCTGTCCTTAGCAGTGGTTTCCACCATGAAGGCCTGCTGCACACAGTCTCCTCTTAACAGTTGTTGTAGAGATGTGTCTGCTGCTAGAACTCTGTGTGGCATTGACCTGGTCTCTAATCTGAGCTGCTGTTAACCTGTGATTTCTGAGGCTGGTGACTCGGATGAACTTCTCCTCCGCAGCAGAGGTGACTCTTGGTCTTCCTTTCCTGGGGCGGTCCTCATGTCAGCCAGTTTCTTTGTAGCGCTTGATGGTTTTTGCGACTGCACTTGGGGACACTTTCAAAGTTTTCCCAATTTTTCGGACTGACTGACCTTCATTTCCTAAAGTAATGATGGCCACTCGTTTTTCTTTACTTAGCTGCTTTTTTCTGGTCATAATACAAATTCTAACAGTCTATTCAGTAGAAATATCAGCTGTGTATCCACCTGACTTCTGCCCAACACAACTCATGGTCCCAACCCCATTTATAAGGCAAGAAATCCCACTTATTAAACCTGACAGGGCACACCTGTGAAGTGAAAACCATTTCAGGTGACTACCTCTTGAAGCTCATCAAGAGAATGCCAAGAGTGTGCAAAGCAGTAATCAAAGCAAAAGGTGGCTACTTTTAAGAACCTATAATATAAGACATATTTACAGTTGTTTCACACTTTTTTGTTAAGTATATAATTCCACATGTGTTAATTCATAGTTTTGATGCCTTCAGTGTGAATCTACAATTTTCATAGTCATGAAAATACAGAAAACTCTTTGAATGAGAAGGTGTGTCCAAACTTTTGGTCTGTACTGTATCTGTTCAAGAAGTCCTTCCTGGGGAGTGCATTGTTCAAGTGGTCCTGTTTCTTCCAACTCTTTGCAAATCCAATTCTTTGCTTCATACATTAAAGGGTTTCTACAGTTTTTAAAAACTGATGATCTATCCTCTGGATAGATCATCAGCATCTGATCGGCGGGGGTCCGACACCCGGGGCCCCCGCCGATCAGCTGTTTGAGAAGGCAGCGGCGCTGCAGTAGCGCCATGGCCTTCTCTGTGTTTACCGCAGGCCCAGTGACGTCTCGACTAGTATCACTGGCCTGGGCGGGGCTAAGCGCTGTTCACATGAATGGAGCTTAGCCGCGCCCAGGCCAGTGATAGTAGTCGTGACGTCACTGGGCCTGCGGTAAACACAGAGAAGGCTGCGGCGCTCCTTCAGCGCCGCTGCCTTCTCAAACAGCTGATCGGCGGGGGCCCCGGGTGTCGGACCCCCGCCGTTCAGATGCTGATGATCTATCCAGAGGATAGATCATCAGTTTTTATAAACTGCAGAACCCCTTTAATATGGCAATTTATCAAATGATAACTATCTGCAGTCAGCACTAGAGGGAGCTCTCTGCATATAAATATCTGTACACAAAGGTCTCTTGTAGTGCCTTGAGAAGAAAAGTTGAAATGCCACTGCCTGATATATATTTCCCCTGACATCTGCCATCAGAGAATTGGAAACATACACATTAAATGGTCATCTGGTCCTGCCGAAATCGTTGGGCGCAGCCAACATACATACAGCTTTAAAGCTGTATTACACTGGGCAATATTTTGGCTGATAAGCGATTGCTCCTCCCCATGCTGCCGAGGAGATAGCTACAAGGGTTTTCTAGTCATAACCTTTTACTAGGGTATGCCGTCATTTGACTGACTACTAAAGCCCTTGCTGATTGCTAGAATAATGGGTCCATGATGCTCTGCAGAACATGACACCTTCTGAATTGAATTGGGGCTGGACTTCAGTTATGGTATCTGGACAGTAGTACTAATACTTCAGTCTCATAGTTCTTGGTGCTGGGTGTCTGTGGGTCTACCCCTCACCGGTCAGCAAATGAAGGCTGACGCTACTTTAGTGATATGTTACTGGTTGGTAACGCAAGAATATCCTTTTAATTTTGCAGAAATGTAACTCTCTTAAAGAAGAACTCCCGCAAAAAATGTTATTCCATGTCCTGCTAGAAATGTACATGATGTAATCTGTAGTGAATGTCATTTTCTTACCAGTAGCTGAATTTTTGAGTTATATCATCCTGAAGTCTTATCTGTGTCATGTGACTAGGAATTAGACCCACCAACTCACACAGCACCTTATGTCTGGATAGGGAGTCTAATTTTCTATGCATTCCTATGGGAGCCTCACTTTTAGTTTCATAGGAATAAATAGAGAAGTGACTGGCTTGCTGTCCTGGGTCAGTTGGAGGTCAGGGAATTGGTCACATGACCCAGCTACAATAAGAAGAAAGTGGAAACTTTCAATTTCGGCCTCTGATAAGAAAATGACATTCACTACAGATTATATCATGCACCTTTCTAACAGGTCAGAGAATAAAAATTTTTGCGGGAGTTCTTCTTTAAATATAGATGCCACTAATATATATGTCACCTAATAATATTTCCTTTTTAACCCATTGAAGTAGTTTACACATGCAATACCATGCCTAACCACATGGGTTGCTGTTCTCTTTGAGCAACATGGAGCACAACATGTAATCCAGCCACTCGTTGCACCAGTTCTCAACCCTGCCCTCTAGTGGTAAATACTATAAGTGCAGAAATTTATACTTTCTACTGTGCAATGACAGAATGGTTGTCGCACGTTTTCCATAACAAGTCAGAATACAGATTATATTTGATATCAGCCGGTTCTAGTAGAGAGCTTCATATGCACGATATATCCGTGGTGTGCATGTCTTGTGTTCATATGTAATTTATTTCCTTACTGTAGCAGCTCATATTTATTTATGGATGTATGGAGATAAATCTTTAGCGCGTTTTCCTGGTATAGATCCTCTAAATCAATGGCGGTGCATCGCATTTAAACTCTCAGTGTTGCACCAATGATTGCTATTGACATACAGTTACTTTCCTCTAATACTGCATGTACTTACTCATTGACTTAAAGAAAAAAGACACACAACTCAAGTCGACATTCTGTAATGCAGAAGGAAAATCCCAGATCTGCCGTCTACGCTTCAAATAAAATGTTCTTGTTTAAAGGAAGAAACTGAATACAAAAAGTTCAGCCGCTGCTTACACCAGAGAGGGCCAGATGTTATTTCTATCAATACCTTTGTTCTGCCGGAGACACCAAGGGTCGGACAAAGGGTACCTCCAGTGATTCTCAGCTAATCCACAAATGTAGTCCTATGCGTACTTCTTCTCCAACTGAATGAAACAGTATTTCTAGTCATTTTCGCCCCTGCAGATTCCTAATCCTCATTTTTAGTGATTTCCCTAATACAACATACAAGCACACTGCCAAATCGGTTTTGCTCATCTGAGTAAAATGCTTTCTGACTTTTGTCAGTGCCGGCTCCCTTGATGGGAAATCATAGGTTCTATCAATATGCAAACAAAGAGTTCAGTGCACTCGCTGCTGCCTGGGAGGAGTGTAGCAGAGGATGAAGAGTGTAGCAGAGGATGGACACGGTAGTGGCAATCCTCACATTGATGCGCCCTAGGTCTGGGCAGTGACAGGAGGGCACACCCTTTCTTGCCTTGGTACGTACCCTGATGTTGGAGCTCCTATCTGATGGTAGATGGGGTGCCCTTGGTGCTGTGGGTTTGGTACATGGCAGGAGATGTAGGCGCAGTGGCCGGCGAATGCAACTGGAGTCAGTAACCAGGCCATTTGAAGAAAACAGACAAGTCTCTCTTTACTCTTTCTTTGCAGAATAGGAGTTGTAGTACATCTAATGTACCAATACACAGTTCCAAACAATCACCATGCAAATCTTTCATCATAGCAATGTATGGATAAAGGCAAAGATAGTGGTTGTAGTACTCTTTTCTATCACTCCAAAGTCTCTCTCTTAAGAATCTAATGCTGGCAATAAGGTTCTTTTAGATATGTCTGTAATTCCCAGCTGAGTGGCAAAGGATTAAAGAGGTTGTCCAGGCTTTTCAATATTGATGACCTAACCTCAGGATATGTAGGTCACCAATATCAGATCGGCGGGGGTCTAACACCTGGCACTCCCGCTGATCAGCTGTACGGGAAGACGGCAGTGCGCATGTGCTGTCTCCCTTCTCGCTTCCTGCCAACTGCTGAAGTCCCATAGACATACAGCAGCAGACAGGAAGATAGAAGGGAGACGGCACGTGCGCACTGTGTCGGACCCCCGCCGATCTGATATTGATGACCTACATATCCTGAAGATAAGTAGGTCATCAATATTGAAAAGCCCAGACAACCTCTTTAAGATGCGACTGGCCAGGACTGTGTCAAACTGTGAAGGGTGTAAAAGCAGTGTCCCTCTTACTGCAGTAAAGTATGTATTAGCCATAAACAGCAAATACCTTACTGACTGACTCCAGCGCTCGGTCATGTAGATTCTGGACCTTCTACAGTGGTTCTTGCTTTCTCTCAGGAATACTGTAAAGTAGATAAGACTTTCTTAATGTAAATATTTCAGAGATTGTGATTCTCTGGGACTCGGGCCTAGTCTTCCTCAGCTAACACTGGAATAACAATGACTTAACTAGGGGGCGGACCTTGGCAAAGTCAGAATTGCTAACCCTGACTGATCCATACACTAATATGTGGCTTGCCATACAACAAAGAATTAAAAAGCATTTAAATCACAAGGGGCAATTTTGCAAGTATCTTATTCTGGGGTACAGCACGCTGTGCACAAAACCTCCCTTTCTTTCTATGCCCAACCCCTCTCTCTGAACGTTATTTGACAGGGCCAGGCAGTAGGAATATTATATTGCACCTGACCGTGTATACTTGTCCATACACTGTTCATTTTTACATTGGTGTATGAGCAATGCATGAATGGTGCATGCACTAGCATCAGGGGCCTTGTGTGAGATTATATAACTTTTTTTTTTATAAAAGGCACAAAATAGATACAAAATAAAATATAATCAATAATAATAAACAATAAAATCATAGCACATCAAAAAATAAAACTGCTTGGGCAGGAATTGGTTGGACTGCTCAACCAATCACGGGTCAAGGTGGACCACTGATGTGACCAGACACTGGCTGAGCCATCATTTCCTGTGTGTTGAGGCTCAGAACCGGATCGGGGAATATTGCTTTTGAACCTCTTGCAAAAAATGTTTTACCTGCTGGCCAACCCCTTTAATCTTTCCACCTTAGACCTTATTATTTTAACTTATTTTCCTAAAATCCAAAACAAATATAATGTGGTAGGCTGGGTCCTCAGAATAATTTCCATTGGCGGGCCCATTGATTTGCCTCATCCTAAATATCACGTGGCCTCCACTTAATCTGCACCACGTACATGTAATTTAACATATATTTTGTAGCACTTCCAGATTTTACAGCTGCTCAGATTCATCCTAGGATCTGAGTCTGTGCATGCAATTTGCATGCAGGACGGAAGAGGGAACGAACGGCTAGCCATCTGTTTGTCCTTTCCTACAAATTGTAATGGTCACTTATCTGGCTACCTGTGGATATGCAAATGTATTTGAAATGATGAAGAAGCTGACACTTCTCAGTAATGACAACTAGTGGCGACCTCTCCCTGACACTAGCAGCAGGTTGGAAACTATTTGTGTCCACTTCCATTAAGAACCTTGCCCTGTATGACACATACACTTAGTCCTATTTCAGAGATAAATTTACATTCATTTGACCTCAACTAGAAATGGACAATTTTTTCCCTTTAATCTGCAAAAAGCTTAAGCATTTATGAGTTACCTGCTGGGAGACGGAGTAGGCAAAAATATATTAGCATGCAAGGTAATCAATTCGAAGCACCTTATTAGAAGTTACCTTTATTAACACAAATGCCATTCTAGATTATTATTATTGTTATTATTATTATTATTATTATTACGTTCTTTATATTTTAACAGTACTGTATTATGATACATTTATTTTGGGGCGTAAATGGTATTCAGGTAATTTGTATGTAAGGGGTAGAGATGAGCGAATCTTTAAAGATTCGCTTCGGCGAATATTCCCCGAATTTTTTAAAAGATTTGCTTCAGGTAAGAATTTATTCAGTCCAAGTTGCGTTAAACAATATTCGTTATTCTGGTCGTGTTCTGCGAACGTTCCCGCACAAATAACGAACATACAGTCTAAGCATTGTTAAAAGTACACTACTTAACTGAATACGTACGCATGAGCGTACCCATACACTGTGAACATTCCTGCACAAACAACGAACATACAGTCTAGCGTTGTTAAAGGTACGCTACTTAACTGAATACGTACACTTTAGCGTACAAATTTAGACGATGCGTAGCGTTAACGTACAAAGATTTAAGAACATTTAAGGGCTTGTTTACATCACCGTTAGGGATTCCGTTCTAGCTTTCCGTTATAACATCGTTATAACGGAAAATAACGGAATCACTAGGACGGAAATCAACTTTGTTTTCCGTCCAGCGTAACGGAAACCAGACGGATCCGTTATGCTTTCCCATAGGCTTCTATTATGACGGATCAAAACAGAATGCCTCTTAAAGGTGTCCATTTTGATTTCCGTCCTAGGGATTCCGTTATTTTCTGTTATAACGATCTTATAACGGAAAGCTAGAACGGAATCCCTAACGGTGATGTGAACAAGCCCTAAGAAGATTCATACAAAGCGAATCTGAAAAAATTCAGATTTGCTTCGGCATAGGAAATAATGAAGGTTCGTAACAAATATACGAAGCGCTGAATAGATTCGTTCATCTCTAGTAAGGAGTTGTCAAAAAAAATCAGGGAAAAGCTGTTTAAAACAAAGAGAAAACCCAACTTGTCTTTTCAAAAGGTCTCCATTCCAGTGTAAAGACTCCCATCCACTTGGCAGACTAGAAGTGATGACATCCCATTGTCGTCAACATGGTGGCTCAGTGGTTGGCACTGGTGTCTTGCACTGCTGGTGTCCTGGATTTTAATCTGATCAAGGACAACATCTGCAAGTAATGCTATGTCGTATCTGCTGCAGCTCCGCTTCCTTGTAGCGGGGCAGCAAGGTATAAGAGGTGGTGACGCCCTAACGTCATCAGTGAGCGGCTAGAGGAAGCGTGGAAGTGCGAAACGCCCGTCGCTGCTGCATATCTCTGAGTGTACTATAGGCATCCGCCCAATCCCCTGGCACATGTAAGTGTGTTTCCACAATAAAGCCTTTGACTACAAGAAGACTGGTGAGTGCCGCATCCTTTCTGCCTTTACACATCGCGTGATGTTTTACTTATGCTTCTTACATGTATCTGATGTCCTGATGTGCGGAGGTCTGCTGGTTTTGGGACTTGTGTGGGCAGTGCTGCCTCCCTTATTTCTCTTCTCCTGAACGTCTACAACATCTGCAAGTAGTTTGTATGTTCTCCCTGTGTTTGTGTGGGTTTTCTCCCATACTCCAAAAATATACAAATAGGCAAAATTGACTTCCTACAAAATTGTGTATGTTGGGTTCCAGTGCCCATATGGCAGCCAGGGACAGCCACACATCTATCCCTGGGCTTTGACTCCCTATGACTAAAGTGCGTTACAAATGTTTGCCATTGTGTCGCTGTTGAAAAGGTGAGTGGGGTTTTTCTTTCTCTTTTTCACTGTTTATACAGCTTGCTGATGATCACAACATTTTTGGAGAGCACATGCCATTCCTTTAAATGCCGCTGTGCCATTTCTATAGGCTGGAACTATAGTGAAGATTCCAACCAATCAGATTCAGCAGAAAATATCAGGTACGTATATCATCAGCCTATCAGTTAATTAATCCTTCGTTGGGCTCAACCCCTAATGAATTCATGAGCAACAATTTTGGTAAAGGGGTTGTCCGGTATCATCAAAAAAACAGCGAATGTTGGGAAAATAGCCTAGAATAAAAAATGCAGCTGTACTTGCCTAGTAGATCCAACATCTTAGGCCAGTGATTGGCTGCATCGGTCATGTGTTGTCAATGTGATGTCACCACTGTTGCCCAGTGGAGAGAATCAGAGTTGTTTTTTTTTACTAACTGAGCCATTTTCTGTAAGTTTAATTGTGGGGAAAAAGGAATGGGTTAAGCTGTAGTAGCAGGTGTAACCATACCTGTCTCTATGACACTATGTCTACATTAGCAATAAAAAAGTCTTTAAGCCTCAAAACATGCTGAAGCCCATTCACCTCAACGATAGTTCATTATAAATATTAAAAAGAGCAGTTTAACAAGATTTAAAGATTAACTGTCATGTAATTCATTTGTTTGATAAATTAATAGTACAACTGATTATAAGAAACTTTGTAAAATATCTTATAAGAGAAAAATGCTTCCTGCTCCTCTTATAAGACTACTCTCTTTCCCCTCTTCTTCACTAACTCTTGAGCCACTTCTCAGATCCATCTGTGAAGACAGGTGGCCTGCTTACTGAAGGATCAGATTACATAGAATTCTATAGAGAAGGTAGGAGGAGATAGAAGAGAAGGGAGGGGCTGCTGCAGATATACAGAGGCAAAGAGACTGGCAGAGAGACTGTTGCTGGTCTGTAGGTGATTTTCTATCTTAAGAGAGGCATGATCAAAGATGACTCCCCCTTTTGATTGGGTCACTAGATGTCATGAAAGGGAGCGAGTGAGCCCTGAGAGTCCACCCACACCGCTGTCCCTGCCTGATTGCATGACCTGCCCTAAGTAGCGGTCCACAACTGGACAGCGGTCCCTAGCTTAACTAAGTGCTGGACCTTAAAGGGAAGGGAACAATGGGAGACAAACAACAAACAAACGACAGAACAACACAGAAGCAAAACGTTACCAAACCAAGGTCCAATACCAAGAAAGCAATCAAAACCAAATCAGAGACAAAATCCGGAACCAGTGGAAGCCAAAAGTCAAAAGACGAGAGGTAACATCAGTCAAAGGGGTCAAGCAAGGTCAAGGTTGAGGTTCACAAGCCGAGTTCAAGTCCAAGCATAATCAATCCAACAAAGAAGCTATTGTGGCCATGGAGACCATGGAGATGAGGATACTGGTGACTCCTCTCTCCATTGCCTCACAGGGATGCCGGTGGCGCTGCAGAGAGGGAGTGCGCCACTGGCTCCCTGTTACACTAGGTTTCCTGATGACCCAATTTGAGGCTGGGTCAACTATCCACAGAATAGGTCATCAATATCAAATCGGTGGTGGTTTTACACTCTAACCTTTATGATCAGTTCTTCCTTGTAGCCTCCGACACCAGAAATACTACTTTAAGCGGAGCCAGTGTAGTGGCTTTGCAAGGTCACATTCACTAATTTTCCAAAAAACTGTACATCAATTTGCTCAGCTCTTCCTGCTCTGTAACATGCTGCCTGGAGCTGAGATACCATATTCAACATGACAGATTCCCTTTAATGTGTCATACAGTGTTAAACAGAATAAAAAAAGCCAATAATTTCTTTTTTTAAGTGAATGGTAGCTTAGCTGCAGTACCCAAGAATGGCCACTACAAAGTATATGGCGCTGTAGTGTTCTGACTCCATACAATGTTTACATCCTGGAACGGTGGCTGCAGGTAACAGCTGATATCAGTAGGGGTGCATTGTCAGAACACAGATCTCATGTTGATTACCTATAGGTCATCAAAATCTTAGTCCCAGAAAACCCCTTAAACCCCTTTCATTAAAAAATGAAAAATGAAAATAAATTACCCACATCAGTATTTTGTTTTAATTTTAGCTTTTCCTTTCAGACATAGCAAACTGTGTATTCAAAGAACAACGCTATCACTTCTCAAAAGCCAGCAGCTGTGTTTGTCCTGAAGAAGGAAGTCTTACAAAAAATTGGCATGCAATATTAATGTTGAATTTTCATGTATATATAATAAAAATGCATTGCAGCTGCAATATCTACCTGCCAAAACTAACAGAAACTTGTTAAAGTGGATCGAAGGCTCTCATTCTTCCACAATTATTTCTTAATTCATAAAAGCACAGTACAACTTTACAACATCCCCAAGGGCACATAAAGGTTACGCCGGGTATAAGGAGTAACTGTATCCCCTTTACAGTACAATGCTCAGTAAATGCGAGAAACTTAATAAACTTTTCTATGTTTTTGTTGCAAAAGTAAAGGATACTGCAGATAAAAAAAAAAAAAGAAAAAGGGGGCGCAGAGGGAAATTACACATATAAAGTTCATATTTTTCATATCCTTTATGATGGGATTTAATTGCAGAGAAACCCACAATAATTTTTATTACTATTTTGTTAGAATTTTTAGAACATTTTTTTCCAAGGCTTAGGGTCTAAATAAGATCAATCTATTGCAGCTAATATATTGTATTTGACATGGCAGTGGACTGTTTTATATGACAAAAATTAGTCTAGAAATTTTCATATACTGTATTTGACAACTGGCGTGTTCTGACAACACAAGTCACCACCACAGTGATGCATTTCGGTTAGGATTTTGCTTCTTTGCATTACAGTCCTGTGATTTTTCAATCATTCACAGACTGGAGAAATATAGTGTTCTGGTCATGACCAGAGAAAGACAAGCATGGGCATACATAGATGTCATAGGGCCCCATAGCAAAGTGTAGTATTTTGGGAGTCCTTGTAGATCATAGATTGAATAACAGCATACAATGTCAGTCAGCTGCTTCTAAGGCCACCAGGATATTGTCATGCATTAAACGATGGATGGACTCGCGGGGCAGGGATGTAATATTACCACTTTACAAAGCTCTGGTGCGGCTTCACCTGGAATATGCAGTTCAGTTCTGGGCAACAGTCCATAGAAAGGATGCCCTGGAGCTGGAAAAAGTACAGAGGAGAGTGACTAAACTGATAAGGGGCAGGGAAGGTCTTAGTTATGAAGAAAGTTTAAAAGAATTGAATTTATTTAGTCTTGAGAAGAGATATCTAAGGAGGGACATGATTAACTTACACCAATATATAAAGGGGCCATATGGTAAAATACCCTGAAAGGACAAGGAGGCACTGCATCCGAATGGAGAAGAAAAAGTTCAGTCTCCAAAAGCATCAAAGATTCTTCACTGTAAGAACTGTGAATCTGTGGGATAGACTTCTTCAAAACGTGGTCACAGCAGGAACAGTGGTTTGGTTTATAAAGGGTTCAGAAGAATTCTTAAAAGAAAACAACGGCATATAGCTGATACATAGGACGAGATTGTAACTAGAGAGGAAATCTGCTTGTAGTGACAGGGGCTGATATACCATGCAACTGGGGCCCTAGAGAGAAGGGGCCCAGCCCCACAGGATGACAAGAACCTGTACAGAACTCTATGAATCCGGCCTCAAACCGACAGATCCCGAGACCCATCTTCTCCTCCATCCAGAACATAGACCTCAGATCTGGACGAGGAAATGAACCTATAACACGGTCATATCGAAAAGAAGCTTTTTATTATCAGATAGATAGATAGATAGATAGATAGATAGATAGATAGATAGATAGATTTTTTTTTGGGGGGGGGGCAAATTGTGAATTAAAATTTCGGAATTGTCCGCAATTTTTTATTTATTTATTTATTTTTGTTAGGGGGGCGTCTTGTGCACAGAGCACTCTTACTATGGGGGGCACTGATATTTCTTCAGGATAGTATTTGGGGGTATTGGGGAGCACAGCTAGCAGCAAGATAACACTGTATGGACTCCAGGTTGGTAGATGATGATAGAGGAGACGTCACCTGGAGGCACTGGATGTGGAAGGTAGGTGCTGCTACGGAAGGGGGAGCGGGCAGTCAACTTAGAGAATTGGGCCATATGCATTGGGGCATTAGCCCTGGATCTTTTGAGATCCTCGCAAAGCCTCTGCCTGGGGCCCTAGAGAGAAGGGGTCCAGCGACAAAAACCTGTACAGAACTCCCTTTCCACTATTTGTATATCTATGGATCCGACCTCTTACCGACAGATCCCCAACTTCTCCTCCATCCGGAACACAGACCTCAGATCTGGACGAGGAAATGAATCCATAACAAGGTCATATCGAGAAGAAGCTTTTTATTATTAGATAGATAGATAGATAGATAGATAGATAGATAGATAGATAGATAGATAGTGTAAGGAATGGTACTCACTTGACCAGTGTAAAGAGGCAGGGACACCACAAAGTTCATTAAAGTCCTTGTTTATTAGGCTTCCAAGTTGATACAGCCAAACAACTCCGGATCGCAGCCGGGTCAAACAAACGCAGCACACACTGTCAGTGTTACCTCACACTGACTGCTCACTTCCCAGACTGAGACCCAAGTCCAGCATCAGGATTAAATAGAAATGCTGGACATGACCATGCCCGAAGTCCCGAACTGGAGCATGGGGAACAGGCACCCACCCAGCACATTGCCTGTTCCCAGTAAAAGCCAGACCCATACTAGCTGGAACCAGCTATGCTAAATAGAAAGGTGTTCACTGATACCTCAGCGAACACACAGTCTGCTGGCCTTTACTCCACCAAGGCTGGGCACCTGGGTGGCACGCTCCTGATGGCACCTGTCACTGCCTCACAATAGATAGATAGATAGATAGATAGATAGATAGATAGATAGATTTTTTTGGAAGGGGAGGCCAAATTGTGAATATAAATTTCCGAATGGTCCGAATTAGAGCTTTTTTTTTTTTTTTGGTAGGGGGGGACGTCTTGTGTGAGGTCTTTTGCACACATAATTTTTTATCTTCTGAAATGATTAAAAGCTTTTTTTAAGATGAACCGCAGCAGCGCGCCTTTTATCGTTCTCCTCCTCTTTTTCTTTTTGGCGATGTTTATAAGATTTTTCATTCCCACTTTTCTGATGTAACTTAAGACTTTTCTTTTCTCTCCTAGGCGCAAGTTGTGGTTTAGACGGCGGATGTTTCTTCCTATATAACTTCTGGCTCTGGCAAGGACTGCAATATAAAAGGAAACCATCAGTAGGTTGCAGATGTAGCAGAATCTATCGCTATAAGAATAAGAGTAATATAACAATATATCAATGAGATTCCAGGAAATTCCCAATGTCTTCCCTGCAGCCATCAGCAGACACCAGCCGTCTTACCACTACATTCTGCTGATTTCTGGGGTATTAGTAGGGCCCTCCCCCCAATGTGTGGGATCCCTAGTTATAAGAGGTCACCCTAAGCCCTGCCTGGGCCCCGTGTACATGAGATGAGAAAGTCCTTGTTACCTGGTTTCTCGACCACTACCTCCTCCAGTCTCCCGGCCAGGCGTCTGTAATACGGTCTTATCTTCTTGTACCTGTGACAGAAAGAAATGTTCTTACATTAACTGCTCCAGAGGACAATATTCAGTCACCCCCAGAATATCCCCATGACCCCCTCCCCCACTACAGAGGTCAGATATACAGGTGCAGTGTATAGCGGACAGGAGGGATACGTAGATATGTGTAGAGTAGAAGAAGGACACTCACCAGAAGATGCAAATGGTGATGCATGTCACCAATATCACCCCGCAGATCCCCAGAAGAACATAGAGCCAGACTGGGAATAAAGAGACAAGATGATGGTTATTAACTCCATATTATAAGACATATGAGGATGATGGGAGTAGTATCAGGAGAGGAAGGAGTTGACTACTCACTGTTATTGGCTCCAGTGTTCTCGGGGCTGGGGGTGTCTTTAGTCACAGATACCGGGGTAGACCCTGTCCATAAAAGAATGAAGGGAATGAAGACATGAAATCCATGATGGCGACTACTGAACCCCAAGATTATATCAAGAGAAGGAGACAGAAGACTCCTCCTATAAGTGACCCCTAGAAACCTTCACAACCCTCCCCAGTGATGACGTCCATTACCTGTAGGTGTTATGGTCGGCCTCCCCTTAGTATTAGCAAAGCAAATAGAAAATAATAGCAGAGCAACGCTCCAGGACTCCATATTCTCCAACTAGTAACCCTCAAAAGACCCAAGTGCACCCTGACACATAGAACACTGGACATGGCATTGTGATGTCACAGAGCCTCAGAGCTATACTATCTGGGGGCGGGGCTACTGGCTGATGATGTCATCAGAGACATGAACTGAATGAGAGGCAGTATATAGGAGGACAATATATAAAGTGAGATTCCACCTCTGGTTCACCCTCTGAGAAGTCATAAAGACATTGGATACATTTTACCATCAGTTTAGAGGGAATGTTCACCCAGAAATTATATTTAGTATTTTGTGAATATATGGCTTATATTGGTCAGAGATCAGTTTTCTGACGCAGAGCTCAATATCCCCGGTAATACCATAGAGATAATGATAAAATCCTGTCTGCCGCTGCTAGAGACAATATAGGAGCCTACTATATAAATGCTTACATAGAGCTCAATAAACAATATATCCTCTAAGCTCCCCCTAGTGGTGACTTTATGTAACCTTAATTTTATCATATAAAAGGCTTGTAAAAGATTAAAAAGTGGTAAGTCTGCTTTCTTCCTAAAACAGCGCCCCTCCTCTCCATGGGCTGTGTATGGTATTGCAGCTCAGTGCATTTCAAGTAGATGGGGCTAAGCTGCAATGCTGCACACTGCCTCCTATAACCAGATCTCTACAACACATAATGTATGGAGACAAACAATCTCTAATACTTACCTATAGGTGTTATGGTGGGTCTCCCCTCAATATCAGCAAAGCAAGTAGAAAAGAACAGCAGAGCAACGCTCCAGAACTCCATACTCCTCAAACTATAACCCTCAAAAGACCCAAGTGCACCCCGACACATAGAACACCGGACAAGGCATTGTGATGTCACAAAGCCTCAGAGCAGGTGGGAGGAGCTACAGGCTGCTGATGATGTCATAAGGGATATGGCCTGATGATGGGCAGTATATGGAAAAATGATAAACCAGTGTGAAGTATCAGAGATGTAGCAGAGCCGATTGTTCTGTATGGTGGGAATGAAGCAGACGCATAGTCAGACCAGCCAATGTTCAGTAATGGAGGGGGTTTATTTTGGGAATTCCACCTATGGAAAAACGTAGAAGCACCTGAGCATTTCTTATAATCTCCCTTGTTAGTGTAGATCTCAGTTCTGGAGCACAGATGTACTGCACTTATTAAGAGGAATGTGCCTCCTAATAATTGTGGAGCTTCTGACACCAGCGGAGACAGATAAAGACCAGCGTGGAAGACACCGCACTTACCGTATATGCCGGCGTATAAGACGACTGGGCGTATAAGACGACCCCCAACTTCTGCCCTAAAAATATAGAATTTGGTATATACTCACTGTATAAGACTACCCCTCTCCCAAATGAAAAAAAGTCTGCTTTGATTTCAACATGTTAATTTTAATTCAAATGCATATGACATGCAGGTACTGTATATAGCAGCAAAACTGTCACTTATAAACATAAGGTTGTTTCAAACATGTACGGTAAAGCTAAAACTTTGCAAAACAAACAAGAGAGCAAGTGCCTGGTGATCATAACTGTAAGCTGCGATATTGTAACAGGTCTTGCTGGCATGACAGTTTCCCTTTAAAAGCCTTCAAAATCCTCCTGAGAATATAGAGAATAGTATGCTACTTCAGTATGCTAAGAGCAGGGCTCTCTACGCGCTGACGGGGAAAAAAAAAACACCTCACACAGTGCGGCCCCCGTATATCCGGCGTATAAGACGACCCCCCACTGTAGCCATTATTTTAAGGGGTTAAAAAGTAGTCTTATACGCCAGTATATACTGTAATAAATGTCCCCATATCTGACACATTTTGCATTCAGCCTATCATTATCAACATTAAGGTTCTTGTCCAATGTTTAATACTTTTTACCTGAAGACTGAAAGAGCTTTCAATAATAAAACAAGAAACACTCACACTTTTCATCTTCCCCCAGCCAGGTCCACATCAGTCTCCATTTATCTCAGGAGATTTTAAAACTCAGAGCCTTTGGGTAAAACTGTGTACACCCTGGACATCCTTTTTAACCTCTAGTCTACCAATATGCAGTCAATTTTTACATCTTTTTTGGAGGAAACCCTCCTAAGGGGTCATTCAGCTGAAGGCTTTTTACGTCCATCTGCAGAACAGACAGCACCCGGACCGAACACTGACCCATGATAGTCAATGGGCCAATTCATAAGTCGAATTTTCTTCATAAACCAACAGTTCCTTTCAGAGAAAACGGCAACCTACGCTGGTTTGGTCTATTTTTCACACTAGATTCACACATTATAGTCTATTAATCTATAGTATCTATGTCATCTATCTATCTATCTATCTATCTATCTATCTATCTATTTATCTTCACATATGCTGCTCTGAAGAGGTCTGAGGAGGATCTGACCACCACATGAGTTGTGACCAATATTTGTGGCTAGTAACATTCTCCATTGCACAAACCTGAGGTTTGGATGCAGTGGATCTGACCATTGATTTGCTCCATTTCATGCTCTAACCGATCACATATTCAGTGCGATTTAATGGTCTGCACTGTTCCACCTACTAATCCACGTGTAGGCCTCGGATATCTATGGATTCTGCAGACAATAGACATCAGATCATTCTGCGCTGTATTTACCTTGTGTGAACCACACTCCCGCCCTACATGTTATCAGAGCAGATGGCGGCAGGTAAGGAACCGGAGCTGCCATCACCATGTCCAGATCTATCCCCAAACTTTGTCAGCTTCTCCTCATGGTCATGGGGGGTTAGCCACTAAAGATAAGGAAAATGAAGAGTTGGTAAGGCTACTTTCACACTAGCGTTAGAATTTTCCGGTATTGAGTCCCGTCATAGGGGCTCAATACCGGAAAAAAAACGCTTCAGTTTTGTCCCCATTCATTGTCAATGGGGACAAAACTGAACTGAACAGAACGGAGTGCTTCAAAATGCATTCCGTTACGTTTAGTTGTGTCCCCAGACTGGAGAGCAAATCACAACATGTTGTAGTTTGCTTTCCGTCCTGGGGATCCGGAGCAATACGGCATGACCCACAATGCAAGTCAATGGGGATGGATCCGTTTTGTCTGACACAATAGAAAACGAATCGATGGGGGCGGAGCCAGTGCTCGAGCGTGATAGCCGCATCTTGCTGAGCTCCGGCACATAACCTACTGTGGTAGCAGCTCTCTTTAGCCCACGGAAGCAGAGATGGTGAAGATCGGAGGCCCCAGAGCTGGTGTACCCTGTCTGCCTGCCAAGAACTCGTCCCAAGCCTCAGGCATGACAAAATTTCTGAAAAAACAACAGACTTCTTCTACCCCTAAAGAATCCAAGATGGCGGTGGCATGTCGAGCTCAGAGCGCGCCAGGAGAAGGTATGTCAGAAAGGGACAGTGAAGGAGAGGACACCAGCGAAACACGCAGCCTCCCTGTATCAAGAAAGTTTATTAGACAAGCCCTTGAGGAAGCGCTGAGCCCTATTAAGCAAAAGCTGACTGTGGTTGCCCAAGAAATCCAACATATAGGCCACAGAGTCGACGCTCTGGAAACTATCCAGACGTCCGCCATTGAACACAGTGAGGCGGTTTCCCAGTCTTTAGCGCTCTGCCAGTCGCATATCAACGCCCTGTACAACTCCCTGGAGGACCAGGAGAACCAGGATAGAAGAAATAATCTTCGATTTAGAGGTATACCTGAATCTATCTCCCTGATGACATCTCTGCAGCAATCATACAGATTACATCCTCGCTGATAGGGGAAGATAAAGTGGCATCCATTGTTATTGAGAGAGCCCATAGAGCGCTACGCCAGAGGCCTAAAGACACCGAACCCCCCCAGGGACATTATATGTAGATTCCTGAAATTCCAGGATAAAGAAATGATCTTGGCGGCTGCCAGAACATCTGATAATGTACTATTGGGTGGTGTACCTGTCTCAATCTACCAAGACCTCTCCCCTCACACCTTGCAAAAACGAAAGGCCCTTAAACCTCTCACAGACCTTCTTAGAGACAAGAAGATCCCGTAACGCTGGACTTTTCCATTTGGCCTAGTTTTCATGTTCCCTGGGAAACGCGTGGCTATTTCTTCATATGCCGACTTGCCTGAAGCCTACGCCACCATGGATATCCTGCCTTTGGACATTATGAACTGGGACAGGGTATCGGATATCACAACCCTGCCAACCCTTCCCAGGCTCCAACCGTGGGAGCAAGTCACGACCCCCAAGCAACAACGTATCAAGTGGAGAAATGACAACCTCACTCCGAAAAGTATCACTCTGCCTCCAGATGACTTTTGACTCTCTCCTTGACCTGGGACAACCAGGCTCACATACCTGATTCTGCTGATTTAACCCCCGTTCAAGGGCAACGTGCAGCTATTTTATTACATCTCCAACTCCTCACTTCTTGCTCTTCTCTATATTTTCGTCATGCCTTTATGACACATCTCTTGTCTTCCTCTGTCCTTTTTTTTAACACCACCTGGTGCTTCCTCCCTTTTCCACTTTTGATGTCTATTGCTCTGCCAAGTTCTACAAATTTTTTGATCCACATTGTAGTAGGTCCACAAAGTCGTACTATAATGTTCTACCCTTTTGGGAATACTCCCCACTGGTATTCCATATGCCAATTGTTTTGCAATGTTGTCTTTTTAGACGCGACCTCAACTCCTATGTTGTTTTTTAGATTTGTTCACTGTTTAATTGTTTGTTTGCATGGATTAATTTATAATACATGTCTTGTATACATATCTGTACTGAGGACAGGAATGCACCTCCTTCGAGGCAGTTTCACCCCTACACTCCCTCTGAGTGGCTAGGTACTGTCTGCTTTCATCTGGGACCTGCATCTAGTTCATATATACCATCCAAATGGCTGATCTTCGCATAGTTTCTTATAATGTAAAAGGCCTCAGATCGCCTTCTAAGAGATGCCAGATTTTTTTCTCTTTGGGTAAAGAATAGAGATGAGCGAATCCTAAAAGATTCGGGGATTCGGTATTCGGCCCGAATCCCACCGCGGGATTCGTGGATTCGGGCCGAATCACGAATCCCATTAAAGTCTATGGGAGACCCGAATCTTTTTGCAGGGGCCAAAGGTTCTGCACAGTCAAGTCTGCCCCAACATGTGAAAACCTCAGAAAATGATGGAAACACCTTGGAAATGCATAGGAAACACCAGGGGCAGCATGTAGGGATGCCTCTGAGGCTCCCTAAGGGTTCATTCAGACGTTCGTTTGGTGTTGCGGATCCGCAAAACACGGACAGCGGCCCATGTGCAGTCCGCAAATTGCAGATCGGATGAGGACGATTTTTGCGGACGTGTGAATGAGGCCTGAGGCTGATGCTGCAGGTCCCTACCTTATATAAATTTAGGTCACATGTCACTGCCAGCCAATCACTGCTGGGGAGGTATAGGGGCTGTTACATCACAGCAGGCGTTCCCACAGGCTTCCCTTTGATGCTGATTGGCTGAAAAAAACGGGCATTTCAAATTGGCAGTGACTCACGAATCTTCACGAATCCGCGCTGCCTTGGGATGCCGAGCCGAGCCGAAGCGGGCAAGATTCGTGCGAATCCCGAATCTTGCCGCTCTGGCTCGCTCATCACTAGTAAAGAACAATGCTCAGTGGTCTTTCTTCAAGAAACCCATTTTAAACATAATAAATACCCAAATCTTTCATTTTCCAGATTCCCTACATGGTATCATTGTGGAGCAGGTGGAGCTGCCTCGAGGGGAGTAAGCCTAGGTTTTCGAAGGGGTGTCCCCTTCAGCTATAAACATCACATACAGGACCCAGACGGCCGCTACATTATCTTGAAAGGCCTAGTGGGTCAGACACTTTACACTTTTGTCAACATGTATGCCCCAACACAGACCAGGCCAGCTGGCTTTTGTCTCTGCTAACCTTGGTGGAGACTCATAGAGAAGGTATTCTTATTATGGCAGGTGACTTTAACATTGTCTTTAACCCCCTCATCGATTCCTCCTCTAGAAGATCTTCTTTCTCTTCTAAATCCTTTAAAGCTATACAAGTTAAAATGTTGAATCTGGGCCTACTAGATGTTTGGCTTAGCTTAAACCCTAACCTAATTGATTACTCTTTTTATTCTGCAGCAAACAATTCCTATAGCAGGTTAGATTATTTCTTTGTCTCAAAGAAGCATCTGCAACACTTCTCCTTCTCTTGGATAGGCAACATAACGCTTTGGACCATGCACCGATCTTTTGTGATGTCTGTCCGTCTACCAGATCTGGTAAGCTCCAGCATTGGAGGTTCAATGAGTCCTTGTTGGGCAACGAGAATTATAAATCCCGCATTGCCTCTTTATTGCGGGAATATTTTTCTTTGAACAATACCTCTGAAATATCCCCTCAGACCTTATGGGACGCCCATAAAGTGTTTATCAGGGGAGAAGGATTTGGATGTCCTTTTAGATCATAGATTGAATAACAGCATACAATGTCAATCTGCTGCTTCTAAGGCCACCAGGATATTGTCATGCATTAAACGAGGGATGGACTCGTGGGGCTGGGATGTAATATTACCACTTTACAAAGCTCTGGTGTGGCTTATGCAGTTCAGTTCCGGGCAACAGTCCATAGAAAGGATGCCCTGGAGCTGGAAAAAGTACAGAGGAGAGCGACTAAACTGATAAGGGGCAGGGAAGGTCTTAGTTATGAAGAAAGATTAAAAGAATTGAATTTATTAAGTCTTGAGAAGAGATGTCTAAGGTGGGACATGATTAACCTATACAAATATGTAAATGTGCCAAACAAAAAATATGGAGAAAAACTGTTCCATTTAAAATGCCCTTAAAAAACAAGGGGGCACTGCATCCGACTGGAGAAAAGACCGTTCAGTCTCCAGAAGCGTCAAAGTTTCTTTACTGTAAGAACTGTGAATTTGTGGAATAGACTTCCTCAGGACGTGGTCACAGCAGGAACAGTGGATGGACTTATGTCTTTTTTCAACCGTATTAACTATGTATTATGAGCCACACTGCCCCACCAAGTGTGTGTGCATCAATTACTTCCATGCAATGCTCCAAATTTCGCAATGTTCCAAATTGGAACAGGTGCTTCATAAATATGGCACTCATTCTGACACCATATTTCTCAATGTATTCACGTCAGACAACTGGCATAAAATCACTGATAAATCTTCTGCCTCCCCTCTATTACAAAGCTGTCTGCGTGCAGCCACCACTAGGGGGAGCTTAATGCATAGGAAGTTATACAGTTACTGTAATCATATATTTGTACTGAGCTCCCCCTATTGATGGCTAATGGAAAATGCAGTGTTTTTACATCAGGAAGAGAAAGTAGTTCAGCACTGGGCCCCTCACCTTGAGCCCCATAGTAGTTGCATGATCTTCTTCCATTCAAGATACACTAGTGGAGACGAGGAACCTCAAAACCCTAAGGCACAATTTGAGACTGGGCCTTAAAACACCACAAACACCTTCTGCAGTACCTGAGTTGAAAAACCCCTCTAAGCATCTTTGTCTTCTTTCATTGGTCTCCCAGTGGTCTGCATTCCATTCTCCACACTCCTATTTGACTTTTGCCTTCCATCCACCATAGTAATGCATTAATGTTTTAAGAGGACATGTGACATCTAACTATGCGCTGGATATCAACACTGCGGGGACCAGAACATGGACACAATGGAGGCAGTGTGAAGGACCACAATCTTTAGTTTAGAGACGCAGACTGTGGGTACTTACTAAAAACTTAGTATTCCTAGATAGTACTAAGGGGTCCTCCAGGATTTAACAATTGATTACCTATCTCTAGGACAGGTTATCAATTTAGAGCTCTGAAGCTACAGTACTCTCGAACAACTGAGCTGATCACTGGGGATGTGGAATGTTGACTCTCGCCAATCTAATATTGATTATTCCTGCCAAACAACCTACTTCAGAAGACTATGAACCTCAAATTTCAGCATATGTTAGTTCCATGAAACTTGGACCTCCCCAATCCTCATCCTATAACTTGAAGCTCTTTGGCACCAGTGCACAATTTTAATAGGGCTTTCAACCAACTATTTATAGTACCAGTGTCTTCCTCTTATGTTTTATAGCGTTTTTTGGACTCATTAAGACGCCAGGGCCTTGATGCTACTGTTATCCCAGCAACCCTATCTGTACAGAGACCATGACTAATAAAATGTGTAGCACATGTACATGAATCAGCTAAGAGGAAAATTTAAGACAACAAGGCCATTGATAATTATGATTTATGAGGTGGCCATTAATATAACAAATTCATCCCTCAGTGACCAGGCCAACCATCAGTGAAGAGGATACTCGCAATCAGCCAGGCTGTGGTAAAAAGAAAAACAATACAAAGTCTACAGTACTTAGATGAAGATCAAAGCTTTAATACAACTTTGAAGAGCATTTCCTCTCTGGCAATTACGTAAAATAATTTGTCAGTATTAAGAGCGGATGGGTGGAAATGCCAATGAAAGGTCTACTGGAAATTCCAAAGTCAAGTTTAAGAGGTGTACAGTAGATTCATTCATTCAAACCTTCTGTCTTTTGATATCGAATTTACTTTTCCTTCTTTTACAGTGGATCTGAGCCATCTATTTGTCTTCCAACATCTTAGATCTCCACAAGGAGACATTTTTGTAACCTTTGGTTGCTCCATAAGGCTAATTATATGATAGCACTTTTTTCCTATGATCAAACTAGAACTGACCAGCTTGGATTCATATTTCAACCAGGATTTTTTGGGGGGATATTTTGTATTTGGTAAGTACATTTTAGAACATTTTAATTAAAAAAGACAGACAACCCATGAGAAAATCACAATGTTAGAATAATGCCTTCAGGACCTTTTCCCAATATTTGCCCAACATTTTTTTTGCTTTTGCCTTCAGATATTCTGACCATCATGTTTGTATTTTTACTGTTCATTTGCTGAACAAGTTTTTATTTCTTAGAGCGCCATTTTGGGGCCACATTTATTAACAGTTTCATGCTTATGAATTTATAATATGGATAAAATGCAGAAGGAAACACTTTTCCTCCGCTTACAGTTTTTATACCAATCATCTTAAATTGCGCTATGGATATAATAAATATACACAAAGTATGCTATCTGGTGTTTTCCAATTAACGTTTAATAAAATGTGCTTATTCTAAAATAAAAAATAAAGTTTCTTTTTGCTTTTTGTTAGTTTAATTATTTATTTCATGTAATTATTTTTTTTTAAATTGCTAACGCTACAGAATTTAACTGGTGAATATCGATGAAATATATATACGTGAAATGCAAACATCATGTTATACGAGCATACAATCACCAAATAAAGGAAATGAAAGGCTATGTTTTATATAAACTGAGATGAAGAAAAACAAAAAGAAATAACAAAGAACAAGCAAACAAACTAGGTTTTAAAAAAGAATTTGGATTTGAACCAGACAGACACACTAAGAGAAAAGGATGGAAGAAAGAAGGGAAAAGGAACATGCCTACATGGTCTGTTAAAGGGGTTGTCCACTTTCTGTCTACTGTTGATCAATGTGTTTGTAAGATGATTATGTGAAACTTTGTAATATAGTTTCTGTTGAAATTCTACTCCATTGTCTATATATCATGCAGTATTCTCCCTGTGCTGTCCACACAGAGGTCCTGTCCATAAGATGGCCACTGATGGAGGGTCATGTGACGAGGCAGCACCTCCATGTGATAACTCCTCCATTCACACACGGCACTGGCACTAAACTCCCAAAAGAACAAGTACAGAAGGCAGGTGCAGTGAATTTGAATGGAGGAGACATCACATGGAGGTGATTTTCCTGATCACATGACCCTCCATCAGACAATGGTGCAGAATTTCACAAAGGTTATATTAGTAAGTGCTATATAATCACCTTACAAACACATTGATCAACAGTAACCAGAAAGTGGCCAACTCCTTTAAGCAGGATTCTGACCCAAAGAGAGCCAGGAGTCCAGTAATGGGGACTCCTGAAGAAGGCAACCTCCAGCAAGGAGGGGACAGTAGCCCGGCAAAGTGTATGATGTAACAAAAAAAATCTTCAGCCACAAGGAGGCCACATCGAGGCGCTACCACCAGATTGTTATGCCAGGAGTGGGTGGCCTGATGGGGAGGGGTTTGGCGGTTAGGCTTCATGGTTGGGTTGCAGATGAGCACATCTCCAGTGCACATTTGGAATGGAGGGGTAAAATCTATGTAATTCTGTAACTATTCTATGTAACTATTTGACTTTTTTTGTTTTACTTCATACAGGTTACAGCGGCTTCTCTGATCTTCACAGTGGGTGTGCCACAATGATTGGTGGTCGCATTCCCACTCTGTGAGAGAACAGGTTGAAGAAAAAAAAACCTCCAATCATTGCATAACTTGACAGTGATAATCCTTGTAGAATACCAATGATGGTCAGGCTTAAAAATTCTACTGTCAGAATTTGATGTATTTTTCTAATTTACCACTAGTGGCCGCTGTTTCTCTCACTCTGAACTATTGTATTGCACTTCCACACCTCACCACTTGTGGCTGCTGTGTTTGTCTTAGGATTTGCCCTTAACAAAGATGGCCGATGTGTGCTGACTGGAAGCCATCTTGCTTCCTGTTTGGGTCTACTTATACCCATGAGGCAATTCAAACATTGCTCGAGTATTGTTTCAGTCTCCTGCTTCTCTGAACCGTCTTCCCCAGACCGTTCCTACACTTCGCTGGATTGTTTACTTTGAGATCTTCACTCAAGCTGCTCTGCGGATTACTACTCTACAGTTCCAAACTGCGCCTGGATTGTTCCATCTGGCCACTGGATTCCAGCCGTGTCTACCGGTATCGTAACATCTACAATGAAAATGAGAAAGAAAGAGAAAAAAAAACAGAATGGGGGTGAAAGCTAGCAGGGAACATACATAGATTTGCTACAATGTAGAGACCATCAGGGACGGATTGGCCATAGACCTTACAGGGAAATTTCCCAGTGGGCCAATGCCCAGGGGGCCACCCAAGTCCTCATGGCCAGCCAGTGGAAGTTTTTGGGGATGTATTTTGTGCTGCTGGCAGTATTTTGTGATAGACTGTGGTATTTGGCTCTGTTGGGGTGGTATAATGTGCCACAATATGGTATTGCTGGCCCTGCCTTCCATCAATTTGCACCCGACTACAAAACGGGGCCGCTTTCAATATTTTTTCCAGGGCCACTTTAAGTTCCCAGTCTGCCCCTGGAGACCATACTGTAAGAGCAAATCCATAGAGAACAAAGCCTTTATAACTGATGAGTAACACCTACAAATATGATAACAGTCAGTTTATAATTTATCATTGCAGTTTCCATATAAATTGAGCAGTGATGTCTACATCTTGGCCTCATCGTGTAATATTGTTGAACTGTAGACCATCACCTTAGCAAATAACCTTAATAACATCACCATATCAGCATCTGGTCAAAGCAATTAATTTCTAGAATATTACTGGCTCCAGTAATCCTGAAAATCTGTCACTCTCCAGTTCCCATGTACATGACATTATGTAGAAAAAAGCTGTAATATAGTAAGAGACGCGTGCAGCCTAATTCAGATATCAAAAGGTCTTGAGAATTCCTAATGTAAAGGTTAGACATGACACCACATTAGCTCTCCTGCCAGGGACTATATATTATTCATGAATGAGTGCTGGTGCAATGGAACATAAATGACACACTCTATAGATATACAGTATATTAGTCCTGATCATACATAAATACCGGGTTACAAGAAGGAGAATACATGCATTTTCCAAGTATCTGTGAAAACATTCTATGACATCTACAGCTTCAGTTGACTATTAATGAATTAAGTGAATGTGATGTTTGTTTGGACACTTGGATCCAGGGTGAAGAAGGGATTTCATGGAAAGACTGATATACAAATAACATGCAATATAATGGATTTGTACATTTACATGATTTGGCTCCCCTGCAGCAAAGGCAAGATCTATGCAGAGAGATTAAGGTGAATACCAGGGGATTGCCAGGACAACGAAGGTCTAGCCCAAAATCAAACCGGTTGACTGTCAAGTGGCTCCACAACCATTGTCTGTAAGAGATAGATAGATAGATAGATAGATAGATAGATAGATAGATAGATAGATGATAGATATGAGATAGATATACATGACGATTGCTAGACAGACAGATAGATAGGTATAAAGATGTGAAGATAGATAGATAGATAGATAGATAGATAGATAGATAGATAGATAGATAGGATGAGTGAGCCCATTTGGGTGAACTTCAGGTCAAAGTTCAGGTTCGGGACCCAAATGTGACCCGAACCCCATTGAAGTCAATGGGGACCCAAACTTCAATTTATTATTTTCCGTTATAACATGGTTATATCGGAAAATAAAGTCATTCTTAAGACAGAATGTAAAACAATATGGCCATTTAGGGGTTAAAAAAAAACAAAAAAAAAACAACAACCCGCCTCAACCACTTGATCGCACTGCAGTAGCTTCTTCTATCTTCACTGAACAGAACCTGCGATATGCGTGATGACATCACTACATGGGAGAGCGTGGTGACGTCATCACGCACATCGCAGATCCTTTGGCAGGTCTTGTTCAGTGAAGATAGAAGAAGCTGTTGCAGCGTGATCAAGTGGATGACGTGAGCTTTTTTTTTAACCCCTAAATGGCCATATTGTTTTGTATTCTGTCTTAAGAATGCTATTATTTTCCGATATAACCATGTTATAACGAAAAATAATAAAATCACCCAAACACCGAACGCAAACTTCAGTGAAAAAGACTTTGCAGTTCGGGTTCGTTCATCTCTAATAGATTAATATTAAGGCCTTTCAGGGGTTAATTATTTAAAAAATACATAAATACTCACCTTATCCATTTGAGTGCGGAGAGGCCGCCGCGGCCATCTTGCTTGAAGATCCAGGACAAAATCCTGCGTGGTGCGTGATGATGTGATCACACTGGTTGGTGTGGTGATGTCATATGTCAACGCACATGAGATTTCTCGCGGGATCTTCAAGCAAGGGAAAATTGATTCGTTACCTCGAAGCATGAGGAATTTCGGCTTCCTGGCGAATCAAATTTTCCTTAAAATTCAGATTGAAGTCCACTTTGGATACTTCAGTTCGCTCAATGCTTGTTACAAACATCTACCCTCAGAATTGTAAATGCATTCAGGAAGTGACCGGATTCATTATTTACATACTATATATAATCCCACAAGATAGCGCCCACAGGTGGACATATGCGTGAAGTGCATTCAGATGTGCTTTACATAGAAAATATACTCCAGGGAATAAGGCTTGCTCCAGAGGCGGTGTATGTGTATCTGTATGGTGCTGCTGTTTGAGCGCTGCTCCTGCACACTGTACAGATACTGTATGGTAATGACTTTTGTTGAAGTTGATTAGAATCGGCAATGTCCCGGATTAATCTGCCATCTGCTTCCTCCTCCCGTTCTGCTAACACAAGCTGCATGCGGTTTAGTGTTTTCAACTGTACAATTTGACCTTAGATTTTTTTCTTACAGGCATCCATGCTATCACCCGCGCCTGGTTTTGTTTACTAATTAATGCTATGCCACCGACTCCTCCTTGTAAGAAGCGTCCCTTACAGGCATCTCCGGGCTCCTATGTTCTTAATAACATCAAGCAAGACGTGTGCTCCTGCGTTTCTAGCATTCACAATGACCCGAGGTGAAATTTCCATACATTTGTGATTCCTAAATCAGTTACTTTCCTCTTGAAAAAAAGGGATATACAGTATATTTTTGTTAAAAAAAAAAAAAAAAAAAAGGGAACCTAACAGATTAAACATTTCAGGTCCCAACCTATTTTTATTTTTTCTTACTACCTTCCAACAACTATAATTTTTTTTTAAGTTTTCTATTCTCATTGTCGTAGGAGGGATTGTTTTTTGTGTTTTTTAATGGCATCATTTTTCTCTTGGTATCTCCATAGTCTGACGCCCATAACTCTTTAATATTTCTACAGAGCTGTGTGTAGTGTGGGTTCTAGTCTTTATTGGTAATTTTTTGGGGTACAGTTGACTCGCTGACTCATTTTGCTTAGGGAGCAAAGTGACCAAAAAACAGTAAATCGTTCATTTTTATATATATATATTTTTTTATTAGTGCTCCGACCAGCAACATTTTCTGACACAGCCATACCAGTAAGGCCTTGGCCGTTCCGTGCATTGGGGACTGAATTTGCATTCTCTAGACATGAGCGATTCTTCGAAGATTCGCTTCGGATAAGAATTTATTCGGTCCAAGTTGCGTTAAAAAATATTCGATATTCTGGTCGTGTTCTTTGTACGTTTCCCCACAAATAATGAACATACAGTCTAAGCGTTGTTAAAAGTACTCTACTTAACTGAATACGTACCCATGAGCGTACCCATACACTGCGAACATTTTCACACAAATAACGAACATACAGTAAAAGTACGCCACTTAACTGAATACGTACGCATTACCGTACAAATGATCAGGGATGAGGGAACCTGAACTGCAAAGTTCGGGTTGGTACTGAACTTTGCGAGTTTGGGTACCTGGACCCGAACCCGGACTTTTTCACTGAAGTCCGGGTTCGGTGTTGGGGTGATTTTATTATTTTTCGTTATAACATGGTTATAGTGGAAACTAATAGCATTTTTAAGACAGAATGCAAAACAATATGGCCATTTAGGGGTTAAAAAAACAATATAACAACTCTCCTCATCCACTTATTCGCATTGCAGCAGCTTCTTCTATCTTTACTGAACAGGACCTGCCAAAGGACCTGCGATGTGCGCGATGACGTCACTGCGCTCTCCCACATGGTGGCAGCATCATGCATATCGCAGGGTCCCAAAAAAATGCAGATGCAATACGGACAGCGTCTGTATTTTGTGGATCCTTGATTTGTGGATTGCAAAATGGACACGATTGTGTGCATGAGGCCTTAGCCTACTACTGTACATTGACAATCCTAGTTCTAGCGTATAGGCACTCTTACCTCAAGTATACTGACAAATCCATCTCTCGTGTATTGACACACACAGCTCTGCTAAGTTGACTGGCTAAACTGTATATTTCAGCATCATTGACAAACCGCACTCTAAGGGCTCGTGCACACAAACAGATTTTTGGGCCGCATCCAATCCGCAATTTTTGCTGGTCAGATGCGGACTCAATGGGGCTGCAAAAGATACGGACAGCACTTACATGTCCGTTCCGCATCCCCACTAAAAAATAAAACATGTCCTATACCGTTTTACAGACTGTGTTTTGCGGATCCGCAATTTGCCTCCGCAAAAATAGCTATGGATGTGTGCATGACCACAACCGCCTCTGCTGCATTAGCAACCTCAGGTCTAATGCTCTGACACACTTGGGCACATTTACTAAGACAAGAGCGCGAGTGCCCTGTGCAAACAGTAGGTCCGTAATATATGGACACCAGCCGTGTGCATTCTGGGACTCTGTGTCATGGATGTGGACCCATTGACTTGTATGTGTCCGTGATCCTCAAGATATGGAGCGGCGGGGAGCAAAGACACGGATCGGAAGCCCACAGAATCACTACGAATCACTTCGGTGGGATTTTAGTGCGAACCGTCTATTGCGGATCGAGGACCCATTCAAGTCAATGGGTCAGCATCTGCAAACAGCGTGCACACAGACGGTGCCCGTGCACGGGGCAGCATGAGCATAGGGCACGCACAATCGTCTGTATGAGCCCTAAAGCCTTGACATGCCTGGGTCTGCTATACTGAAAAACCCACCTGTAGTGTATTGATACACTTAGCTCTGCTATATTGACTGGCTAAGGGTACTTTGACACTTGAGGTAGCCTTTTCCGGAAGGCCGTTCCGGCAATGGAACAGCCTGCAGGATACCTACTACCGCTAGTCCACCGTGCCGCCGGAAGTCCGCTCTGGCCCAATTCACTATAATGGGGGTGGGTCGAAGGTCCGGCTGCAGCACGGCAAATGTGCCGAGATCCCTGCCAGACAAAAACTACAGCACATTGGGGTTTTTGATCGGCCGCCTCTCGCCATGATTGCCATCCTGTGGCCGGACCTCCAGCCCGCCCACATTATAGTGAATGGGGCCGGAGCAAGCTTTCAAACCTTCTGGAATACATTCACACTCGGCACTACTACACTGACAAACCCAGCTCTAAGGCATTCACACACTTAGTGCTGCTACAATAGTTCTAATGCATTGACAGAGTTGAAAACTTTAGCTCTGTATCTCTCCTATACTGACTAGCTCAACCTTGCTGCCCGGACATGCTCAGCTCTGCTACATCTGCGGCAGTGACTCTACATATTTTTGCCGTCACGATCTGAGCACGCTTTCCGTGAGTTTTAATTTTCATAACAACTAAATGAAGATTCCCGCTGATTGTTGATCCCTGATTCAGTAATGTTTATCAGCAGTTTGAGTGAAAAATGGTTTGCAGGTGCAGCGAGAGGAAGTTAGTGCTTGAGTCGAGAGAATTATTTAACCCAAGAACTTGTTATATAAATGGAGTAATGATACGGACCCCGCGCTATGTACACACTCTCCTTACAGGCTGCTCAAACGGAGTCGTTGACAGAGATTTATTACCCAGGACAAGGCGCTACTAATTAGGGGCGACCCATTATTTCTTCATCTTCCCCATTTGCTTCTTTACATAGAAATTCCAATTTACTTAGTATATTCTGAAGAAGTCATGTACAAACACACACACACACCGGCTCATTCATCAATAATGCCTGTGGGGCTAAAAGGTGGCCAAAAAGTAGGGGTTTCCCTAATATAGATACATAAAGTAAGTTTATAGGCTATGAATACTTTTGCAACTGACTTTTAGTTTTAGTGTTCGATAGGCATCTGAAATGAATAAGAAACCAGTGATGCCAGTTTTACTTTGCGAATCGTCTTGAATAAGTATCTTCTACTGTTATGAGCATTCAGGTTCAAGGCAGATTAATGTGTATCCATGGTTACAGACTACAACAAACATTGTGTAGTCTGTTACCATAGAGTTGTGCAGTCTGATCCTGCAGCCATACTTCTGTTTCATACTTCTCTCCTTCTGTCCTGTATTGCTGGCTTTTAATAGATTTAGTAGGGTAGCGTACACATCACGCCCCCTCAAAGCACACATGGGTGTCATGGCAGGTCAGCATCCAATGCATCCAGCATCCAATTGACTAATTAGATGAAAGGATCATATGGTCACAACTATAGCACCTTCCTTGCTTCCTTCGGGATAGGCGACGACAATCGAGATGACCTGATTTTCAGAGGACCGTTGGTGAGGCAGGCCCTCCCAATTATACTTGCACTCATGCACATGGCCGAGCGAAGTGTTCAGAGCTGTATGGCATTCCCTAAGGGGTGATATTCTCCCCTACAAAAAGTAGGCCTCATTTATAAAAACTGTCAGAAAGGAAATCTGTCCATGTTGCCCATAGCAACAAATCAGAGCACAGCTTTCATTTTTCTACAGCTGTTTAAGAAATGAAAGCTGAACCCTGATTGGCTGCTACAAGCAGCAAGGACAGTTTCGCATATTAAGACTGTTTTGAGACATGTGACCCAATGGTTCTGTCAGATTCATATGAAATCTAATAGAAAAAATCCTCCCTGTGCCTTCATTTTGTATAAAATAAGGGAACACATTGGGGAAGATTTATCAAAACTAGTGCAAAGGGAAACAGGCTTAGTTGCCCATAGCAACCAATCAAATTCCACTTTTTATTTTTCAGAGCTCTTTTGGAAAAAGAAATGATCAATCTGATTGGTTGCTATGGGCAACTAAGCCTTTCTCCTTTGTAAATCTCCCTGTTTATGTCTCTATAGAAGCCTATGGGTCATATATGTTAACTTGGCAACTGGGAGGTTAAAGAGTGTGACATGCAGACCTTATTGCCATTTTTTTCTGGTACTGGCATGCCCCTTTTAGTAGGCCATGCCACATTTTCAATGTGCATTTGGATGCAGAGGCTGAGTCTGATGAAGCACTATCCCGGCACCACACAAAGTTAAACCCATACTTGCCAACTTCTTATTGGCATCTTCTGGAAAGAGGAGGTTGTGGTGCATGAAAAGAGCCACCAGAATATTATCAGCCATTGCTTCACCCTTTATAACAGGCTCCAGCCCTTTCATGGGCCGACCCACCCCTTTTGTGTGGCACCCACATACCCATATTGTGTGGCTCTTTGGGAACCTCTCAGACCATCCATGAGAGTTGGCACGTATAGTTATACTTCATCCATGGCTGCTTGCTTCCTCAGAGGCCTCTGTGGTTCCTCCAGATATCTGCCAACTCTTCCAGAAGTCCAGGGGTTCTCCTCTTTTTCCAGGAGTCTCCTGGACCTTTCAGAAGAGTTGGCAAGAAGGTTTATGTGTGCAATGTTCCTGCTTTGTACAAGTAGGTTGTCCTTAACCAAAATCCAGTATGGCGGTGTGCAGGAGACCATCTTTTAATTCCATTAAACCATACTTGCCAACTTTTTACTGGAATCTCTTGGAAAGAGGGGGGTGGTGGCACATGAAAAGAGCCACCAAAATGTTATCGGCCATTGCTTCACCCTTTATAACAGGCTCCAGCCCTTTCATGGGCTAACCCACCCCTATTGGGCGGCACCCACACACCCATATTGTATGGCTCTGGGAACCTCTCAGACCATTTGAGAGAGTTGGCACGTATGGTTATACGTCATCCATGGCTGCTTTCTCAGAGGCCTCTGTGGCTCCTCCAGATATCTGCCAACTCTTCCAGAAGTCCAGCAGGTCTCCCCTTTTTCCAGGAGTCTCCTGGACCTTCCAGAAGAGTTGGCAACAAGGCTTATGTGTGCAATGTTCCTGCTTTCTACAAGTGGCGGCGTGTAGGAGGCCATCTTTTAATTCAGGTTATAAAACAAGTCAGACACAGTACAATCCAACAGTCAATCATTATATATCACCTAATGTTCAAACCTCGGTAAAAATCACTGTTTCCAAGACCCTGACACCTGCCGCACCTGCAGACCCGTGCAATGTTGTTTTACCCCATTGCTCTTAGCAGATGACATTTCTTGCTGTTTATACTCAGTTATTAATTTAAAAATAAATTACAACTTCTACACGTAATAGATGTTTTTCTCCCAAGTCAAGGCCCGTAGCTAGCGGCCAGGTATAGACACGAATGGAATGTATTATCGCTTTTATAATAATATATCATATTGGAAATGAACTAAGATGTATTGTAGCATGGGCTACATAAATGAATAGCCTGGCCCAGCACCTCTCACATAATTATTATATTAATACACTTCAAGGGTCTAGAAAATCACATTTCACTCTTGTAATATATGTTGTTGGGTTTTCATAGTGAAGTTTCAGGAACAGTTCAGAAATCAGAATATGTAATTTCAAGGCAGAAAGTCAGGACTTGTCAAGAAAACACAGATTCTAAATCGGGTAGCACCGTATGCTTTAATTATCCAGGTACGGAAGAGGTGTAAACCCTCATGTATTCAATTTCCTACTTCACCAGTTTTAAGAATGAGAAAAAGTATATACACAAGCCAAAAAATAACAAAGAACACTAGGAAAACGTAATGCGTTTAAGCTGAGATTATAAAGAGTACAAACTGCTTTTGGTGGTTGGTCAATGATCACACAACCAAGGTGAGGCCCCCTTTATTTTGGGTTCTGCAGCAGGATACATGTTGAGGCAGGGTCACATTAATACTGGGTGGTATCTTCCCTGGCATGGTAATGGTCATACAGATGCTGGATATCCTCCTGTGGTAATTCAAAGCTCCTTCGACTTGGACCCGTAGTTCAGACAAGGTGGTTGTTGGCTGCTGTGCATGGAAGATCCCATCCAGTCTCAAACATTCTCGATGGGGGAGGTCGAGGGCAATCGAGCTGGCCAAGGGAACTGCTGGAGATCCTAAGGGCATGTTTTGTAGCATGGGCAGTGTGTGGACGAGTGTTAAATTCTTGCAACAGCACGTCTACTAAGTGAGTAAAAAAAAAACAGTAGGACTTTTTCTATGATGTCCTGGACATCCCAAAGGCTGGTGAATGTTCCTTCCATGAATACCAAAAAGGAAAAGCTATAGTAACTAATGGCGCCCCTTACCATGACATCCAGTGTGGGTCTTGTGGGATCTCAAGCCCTCCTGAGAACTCTTATTTCCAAGGCAGAGCCTGCTTTCATCATTGAACACTACTGTCTTTCATTTATAGTGGACTCTCTTGCATCACCAGTGCAGGTGCTCTTGGCAATGTTGAGAGCTCAGTGGAAATTGAGCTACTGGAGTGTGTGAATGCAATCCTGCTTCAAGTAGACATTTCCTTATGGTCCGGAAGGTCACTGCAGGTGGTACTGCAGAAGCAATTTGAGATGTTGTGGTTGTCCTTTCAGATGAAAAAGCTCTACTTAGACTGTAATCTGTCTGTGTGCATCTGTCTGTCTTCACCATCCAGAATCTTCTCTATGTGTGTCAATGCCCTCCGCTGACCACTGCCGATGCCTAAACCATGAGCCAATTTAAAAGGGTTATCCAGTAATTGATATTCATGACCTATCCACTGGATGGCTCATCAACATCAGATAGACGGTGGTCCTGGGTGTCAGAAGAGGCTGTTACAAGAGGTCAGCACTCCGTCAGTGCCGCAGGCTCTCCCAAGGCCATGTGATATCACTGTACATCTGTCACATGGCCTAGTTGCAGCTCAGCCCCATTGAGGTGAATGGGGCTGAGCTGTAATTCCAAGCACAGCCACTATACAATTTACAGCGCTCTGTTTGGAAAGCTACCAGTAGCCGATTGTGCTCACCAAAGCTCCGGTGAGCATGGCGGCTCCCTCAAACAGCAGATCCTTGCTGATGTGATAATGATGACCTATCCTGAGGATAGGTCATCATTATCTATTCATTATCTATTCATTTTAAAGTACACAGAAGATATTAAGTTAAATAAGCAAAATTTGGCATCAGTAGGGGGAGCACAGTCATTTATGTTTTGTTATTGAAGTCCATGGCTGCTGTTTGCCGAGAGCTCCCTCTAGTGGCATTTGCAGACAGATATTATTATTGCTTAGTTGGAAGTTTGTGTGAAGGAAAGCAGAGGATATTGCAGCCCTGCATTTTAAAAAATCCCCAGAAAACAGATCTGTGATCTCTTTAAGACTCAACATACCACACACCCTTTTTCACAATGTATTTATTTATTTTTCAGAAAATACATGACAAATCTTTGGTGAAATCTACGAGGAGAACGCTCATTCATTACCCTGTAAATGCAGAGAAATATACGGCAATATTTTATTGCCTTGTATATAGACGACCCCTTCTTGTGGCTCGCCATCTAATTAGGGTAATTTTGTTAGAACCATTTAAAAAAAGTTTAAAGAAACCTTTCGAAGCCGAAATACAGTTTTTCTCGAGTAACTCACTAACAAATATGACAAGTTCCATTTATTTTCCATCTTACAAGGAAGCTTTGCAGGAAACCCGTAACATATGGCTCTTTTCATTTCAATCTAGAGCGATGAATGTTATTGGAAAAGGATGTTCCCAGGAGCGACAAACTTTATGCCATTTCTGCCAAATGGACTTAAAATGGCCCTTCTGTGGTCTAAATTCCCAGCGTTCTTAGTAGCTGGCAGACGAGAAACTTGGTTGTGTGCACAGCCCACTAATTTCATTATTGTATTATAGATTCCTCTAAGATGCTTGCAGTCCACCGGTTCTGCATCTGCATCTAATCTGCCAATTTTCCACAGGTCTTAGACAATTCCAAAAAGTTCTGTATATTTTTCTTTACTTCAGCAGTCTTGTTTGGAACCTTGATGATTTGAATGGCTACACAGAAGCTCTACGAAGCCCATCTGCTTCTATCCCACACCAGCCATGGAAACAGCATAGGTGTGCTTCAGATACAGAGACCCCGGGTCTACAGACGGTGAAGGTCTGCAATAAAATTAATGGCTAAAAGATTTTTATTTTTTTTTTCATATTGTAAAGTTGGAGGAAACTGACAGTGCATGTGGTTTCAAATATTAAGCACTGGTGTGTACCAGAGGGCAGATCGCTGTTTCATTCGGTTGCAAAGCATTTAATTTTAATAAATTAAAATAGATGGATTTGATGTTTTGTCCATTAGTGTTTCTTGCTGAGGGCTACAGTTTGGTAGCTAAATTAAAACCTTGCACGGAACAACTTAGGATTTCCAGAGAATTTGAAATATACTATAGAAAACTAACTTATGCAATGTGGGGCATTAAAGCAAAGATTTTCTTTTACATATTGTACCAATACTGGATTGATATTAATTCCATATCCTATCTATCTATCTATCTATCTATCTATCTATCTATCTATCTATCCATCTAGCATGACACTCGGTGCTGGTCCTATGTGTCTCCACACTATGCATGATGGCAGTAGATGCTCTCCAGACCTCTTGAGAACTCTGATGTGATCATCAATGGGAAAAAAATAGTGTTCAGTGATAAAAGCAGGTTCTGCCTTGGTACTAATGATGGCCACATCAGAGTTCACAGGAGGGCTAGAGAGCATCTACTGCCATCATTCATAGTGTGTTGACACACAGTACCAACATTGGGTGTCATAGTATGGGGTGTCATTGGCTACCATGCCCGTTTCCGTCTGGTATTCATGGAGGGAACATTCACCAGCTGTCACGAACCCCACCTGTCTGAACCCCACCTCTTTCCCTGCCTACTTACAGTAGATGCCCTAGGCGGCAAAACCGTAACTTGGAGACGGTCCCTATGCTGAGTACGTGCACAGGGAAGGGAAGGGAACACAGGGAAAGACGAACACAGACAGAACAAACACAATAGCAGAAAAGTCAGCAAGCCAAGTCAAGAACAGGAGGTCACGTCAAATACCGAGGGGAATCGCAAAAGCGTAGTCTAAGTCCGAGGCCAAAATCCAATATACCAATAATCCAACAGCAAGGTCCAACACACAGCACTGATCTCAGAAGACTAATCACAGGCATCTGAGTGAGACAGTTGCCGTCTTTAAATAGCCCGCCCAGGATCATGTGAAATGCCCCTTCTAAAAAATGACGCCATTCCTCAAATGCCCACTTGATTGCAAGTAACTCCCTATTCCCAATATCATAATTCCTCTCGGCAGGAGAGAACTTGCGGGAGAAGAAGGCGCATGGCATAAGATTAGTTAAGGTGGAAGACCCCTGGGACAGTACTGCCCCCACACCATCCTCAGACACATCTACCTCAACTACAAAAGGCTTACTTTGATCAGGCTGGACCAACACAGGAGCATTAATAAAACACTGCTTTAACCTTTCAAAGGCCTCAATAGCTTCAGGGGGCCAATTGACCAGATCAGCCCCCTTGTGAGTCAAATCCGTAATGGGTTTGGCTACCACTGAAAAATTTTTGACAAATTTACGATAAAAATTAGCAAACCCCAGAAATCGCTGGAGCGCCTTCAAAGAGGAAGGTCGCACCCAATCCACAATGGCCTGTACTTTAACTGGGTCCATTTTGAAAGAAAAAGGGGTGAGAATGTATCTCAAAAAGGCCACTTCCTGAACACCAAAAGTACACTTTTCCCCTTTAACGAACAACTTGTTTTCACGCAACACCTCCAGCACTTGCCTGGTGTGAGATATGTGACTCTCCCAGTCTGCAGAAAAAATCAGGATGTCATCAATATAGACAATTACAAATTTCCCAATAAATGGTCTAAAAATGTCATTGACAAAGTTTTGGAAAATTGCCGGAGCGTTACGTAATCCAAAAGGCATTACCAAGTACTCATAATGACCCTCCGGGGTATTAAAAGCAGTTTTCCATTCGTCCCCCTCACGAATCATGATTAGGTTGTATGCCCCCTTCAAATCCAGCTTGGTGAACCAACAGGCCCCCTGGACCTCATTCAGCAAGTCAGGAATAAGGGGCAACGGGTATCTGTTTTTAACAGTGATTTTATTGAGCTCCCTGTAATCGATACAGGGCCTCAATCCTCCATCCCTTTTACCAACAAAGAAAAAACCTGCCCCCATGGGAGAAACTGAAGGCCGGATGTGACCCTTGGCCAGACTCTCTTTGAGATAATCCCTCATGGACTGACGTTCAGGAGTAGAGAGATTATAAATGCGACCTTTGGGATATTTGGATCCCTCAATAAGGTCGATGCGCAATCATATTGCGGTGAGGAGGGAGGAACTCAGTCTCGGACATGGAAAAAACGTCCGAAAAATCGCCAATATACTTGGGCAAGGAAGAGACTCAGTGTACTCCCAACTGCAATACTGATCTACAACATTTGTCACAATTCCATTCCCCATTTTTCCCAATTCACCCTACCGACCAGTTGATCACAGGGTTGTGGTCCTGTAACCATGGCAGACCTAAAACAAGGTCGGCAGGTAAATCCTTTAATACAAGGAAGGAACAAGTCTCGGTATGGGTAATTCCTACAGTTAATACAACCTCAGGAGTACAAAACTCCACTCTCCCATTATTCAATGGAGTGGAATCCAGTGCGATAATTTGAATTACCTCCCTTAAAGGAATTATAGGCACACCCACCAGATTGCACAAAATCATAATCAATAAAATTAGCATCAGAACCTGAATCCACAAATGCTTCGCCGGACCTCTTGAATTGGTTATAAGAAATGGAAATAGGTAACAAGATTTTCTTTCTTACCACCGCAGGGGGTACCTTACTTCTAGGAACAGACTTTTTGAGAGCAGAAGTCTCGGACACTGCTGGAGCCAGTGGTTCATCTCACCGCCAGTAAAAACAGGCCCCTCTCAGGCGTCTCTGATCCCTCATAGTAACTCCCCAACTGCATAGGCTCCTCCTGGACCTTGATAGGGAGACGGGCTCTGAAGAGGAAACTTCGGACAACATGGCAACTTGAGGGGCAACAGAACGTTCCTTTTGTCTCTCCCTAAACCGTCGGTCAAGTTTGATAACTAAGGTCATAGTCGCCTCTATGGTGTCAGGAGTAGGATAACTATGTAACTAGTAAATCCTTCAGATGGTCAGACAGTCCCACCCTAAACTGGCTTCTCAAAACAGGGTCATTCCATTTAGAGGACACACACCATTTTCTGAACTCAGCACAGTAATCCTCAACTGGACGGGTTACCCTGCCGAATGTCTCTGAGCTGAGTTTCAGCTACAGCGGCCAAGTCAGGTTCTTCATATAAAAGACCTAGGGCCCGGAAAAAAGCCTCCACAGACAATAGACAAGGGGTGTCAGGTGGCAATGAGAAAGCCCACTCCTGCGGATCACCTTGCAGCAAGGAAATAATTATTCCTACCCGCTGCTGCTCAGAACCCGAGGAGTGTAAGCGTAAACGGAAATATAATTTACAACCTTTCCTTAAAGGAACGGAAAGTCCTTCGGTCCCCAGAAAAACCGATCGGGCAATTTTACATGGGGTTCAATATTGGGGTTTGGCATGGAGGTGAACGACTGCGGGTGCAGTCCGCAGCTGCTCCTGATGTTGGAGTCTCCCGGCCAAATCCTGGATCATCTGAGCCATGTTACTCATCTGGTCCGTGAGTACTCGCAACGGCTCCATTAGGTACGGCCTGTGATTCTGTCACGACAGGGAAACAAGGGATAGTGTGCCCTGTCTGAACCCCACCTCTTTCCCTGCCTACTTACAGTAGATGCCCTAGGCGGCAAAACCGTAACTTGGAGACGGTCCCTATGCTGAGTACGTGCACAGGGAAGGGAAGGGAACACAGGGAAAGACGAAACACAGACAGAACAAACACAATAGCAGAAAAGTCAGCAAGCCAAGTCAAGAACAGGAGGTCACGTCAAATACCGAGGGAATCGCAAAAGCGTAGTCTAAGTCCGAGGCCAAAATCCAATATACCAATAATCCAACAGCAAGGTCCAACACACAGCACTGATCTCAGAAGACTAATCACAGGCATCTGAGTGAGGCAGTTGCCATCTTTAAATAGCCCGCCCAGGATCATGTGATGTGGCCAGCATCACATGACCTGAGGCGGAGCAAGCTGTCCAAACAATATGTAAAGTAGCCATGTGGTGTGATCAGCACCACATGGCTAAACCCAAACAGAGAATTAACTCATGAAGTGGCTGGCTGACAAGACCAGCACTTCAATTCCCTATTGCTCGTCTCTAGGGGGGCGGAGAGGTCCGGCGATGTCGTGCAGAGGGAGCGCGACGCCGACCTCGCGTGACACCAGCCTTTTGGTATGTCGAAGAAATTTTTGGAGTAAAATGATCAGCACTGAAATAGAATCAGAGTCGGCCTGGCAAGGAGAAGTTCCAAGAAGGAATTTTTGGAACATACAATAAAGAAGGGAAACACATCATGTGTAGGGTGTCATGAGAAAAAAAGAAAAATGCTTCTCACTTTCCTGTGTTGTGCTTGGGGCGCAACACTTCTCCAGTGTATTTTTTGTTGTCTGGCATGTGTGAGGGCTTTTTATTTAGCTGGACAAGTTGTAGTTTTTATTGGTTTCATTTTGGGGCACATACTTACAACTTTTTGACCACTTTTTTTAAGATCTAACCTGGGATACTCTGCCCATAATATACACTTCACTAGTTCTGTTTCACAGTATATCATGTTGCTTGCAGTAAAATGGATAAAATGCCTGTTAAGCCCTGACAAAGACAAGGCTTAATAGAGATCCATACATATCAGGCCTAGGGGGGCTTATTTATACCCCTGGTTGCCACAGCAACCCCTCGCCATACCACTTGTTGTGGGGGGCTAAAAGGATGAGAGATTGAGCCTACTTTCTCTTTCCAACCACCTAGATGCAATGGTTATTCTCAATTATGACATCTGAGGGGTAAACTGCCAGGATCAAATGTAATTCAGACATTGGCAGTGATAGTGGGATGCCAGTTTGTGTAACATGATTTTTACCATACGTGTTGGTGAACACCATGTTATCACTGCACCATGTTGGTCGTACTGGTACAGTGGCTTGTGGGAACTACCTATCTGCCAGGAAGTACTAATGCGGTGTTTGATGGGAAGGGGTTAATGTATTGGGCTCTAAAAAAAAAAAACCCAACAGATTAAGTAGTGATGATGACTTTCAATGTACACATTCAAAGTACACATTCAAATTAGTCCTCAGGGGTGTAACTAGCGGAAGTACAGAGCGTAGGTTGGTACCCTGAATCTGAAGCCAGAAGAGCCATCTGCAACATATTCATAGATCAATATTATTAAAGGTGTTGGCCCATCTGGGACATTGAAGACATATTGCTAGGATATGTCATCAAAGTCAAATAAGTGCAGGAACCCACATCTGAGATCTGCTCCTATCTCCAGAATGGGACCTCCGAAGTGAAGGAGAGCTCAATACACATGTGCATTCATTGCTATGGGAGTTCCAAAAATAGCTGAGTGGGACCATCTCCTATCTCCAGAATGGGGCCCCTGAAATGAACAGAGATCAGCCACGCATGGGCAGCCACCCTCCGTTCACTGCTATGGGAGCTCCAAAAATAGCTGAACCAGCACATCCATAGGAGGTAAATGGAGAGCACACGTTACAGGCCCGGCCACTTCTCAATTCACTGCTTTGGGATTGCCGGAAATAGCTGAGCTAGTGCTCAGAGCCCACATAGCAGTGAATGCAGGGTAGCAGCGCATGTGTGGCTGTTCTTTGTTCACTTTGGAAATAGGAGATAGTCCCAGATGTGGGACCCCCAGCTATATAATATTGATAGCATATCCTAGTGATATGGCATCAATGTCCCAGATACAAGGACGGATTAGCCATAGACCTTACAGGGAAATTTCCCGGTGGGCTGATGCCCAGGTGGCCACCTAAGCCACCTCATAACCGGCCAGTGGAAGTTTATGGGGATGTATTTTGTGATGGACTGTGCTATTTGGCTCTGTTGGGGGTGGTATAATGTGCCGCAATATGGTATTGCTGGCCCTGCCTTCCATCAATTTGGACCCAACTACATAATGGGGCCACTTTTAGTAATTTTTCCAGGGCCATTTTAAGTTCCCAGTCCGTCCCTGCCCACATGTGAATACCAGTTTAAAGGGGTATTCCCATCTTAGACAATGGGAGCATATCGCTAGGATATGCCCCCATTGTCTAATAGGTGCGGGTCCCACCGCTGGGACCCGCACCTATATCGAGAACGGAAGCCCCAAAAGTGAAGGAGGGCACACTGCGCATGTGCGGCCACCGCTCCCATTCATTTCTATGTAGCAGACGGAAATAGCTGAGCCAGCCACTTTTGGGGCTCCGTCCTCGCTGGGACCCGCACCTATTAGACAATGGGGGCATATCCTAGCGATATGCCCCCATTGTCTGAGATTGGAATAACCCTTTAAGGAAGTGTGACATCATCCGAGTCCTATTATAGATTTTTCACCAGGACTAAGGTTCTTCCAATTACTTCCACTGATGATGGTCCTGAAGTTTTTAGAAAAAGAAAAATCCCATAACAGTTTTTTTTTTTTTTTTCAGAAAAAATACTTAAGGTCATTATTACACCCTAATAAGAATGCATTACTTGTTATCCAACAGACTTTTTTTCAATAACTAGTAAGAATATTTTAGATTTCCACATTGTGGAAAAACAGACGGAAATCTCTATGGGCTGTTGTAACTTGGAAGGTTATTTTATTTTATTTTATTTATTTTTTCCTTGCAAGCAATAGTACAGCGAAGCTATTACATTTTGCAAAATATTTAAATAACATTTTTGAACCACTAATGAGATGCAGAATATTTACATTTTTATTTGATGAAGTCAGTTTGTGCTATCTTTGTTCTTAATTTGGTCTCGAAAGAATTAGCAGTGGGAAGAAAAATAGTCTGTAAATATGTATGAAATTAAATTTAGTGGGTGAGCTAAAAGGTAGTGACTGCTGGCGTCTTACACGGCAGGAGGCAAAGTTTCCTCTACAGTTTTATTCTTGGCTGGAAACCCGTTGCTTTCCACACAGATTATTTAATCCTCAAAATGCACATCAAAGCTTCCCATCGGGTGGTGTATATCTTTCAAGGCAATAGAATGTCAAAGATCTAACTTAAAGATTTTTGAAAAATGTAAAACATAATAGACCCGGGATAATGACACAGCAGTGAAACGTGAGCGCTTTATGCTTCGAGCTAAGAAAAACGCCTGGCGGCTCTCTTGGATGTCTCTGGCAAATAAAGAGGAACAAATAGGGAATTTTTCCTGACAAATCGGATATTCCCAAGGCGGTAGGTGTAACTTCAGAGATTAGGATTTGTTACAGGCTAAGAACGAACTGCGGTGGTTCTAGCCCGTCTCCACAGTGTATGGAAATTTTACAAACCGATACGTAGAATATCATCTTGTTTATGACGTTTGCTAATTACAGATTTTTTGTCAACATTTTTATATACAATTGAATATTATTATTATTATTATTATTATTGATAAAAAATATGTATCATAATATTTTGGGAATGTATTCGCTTTATGGGAAAGCATGCCGTGATTATATTTCTGGATCAGGTCACCAAAGTTTCACGTTGTTTTCAGTTAGCGCATCCTAAAATCAAGTTTCTGAAGAAGCCCCACTGCAAAAACAAGTAGTGTTAGAGAGAATTACCACATGATGTGAAAAACTCAAAAACAGATGTTCTGAATCCAGGATAGGTCTCTTGTTGAAGTTCATATCGTTTTAAAAATGTATGTTTTTGTTTTCTACTGAAAGTCATACCATAGTAACCATAGTTACTGTAGAAGATTTGTACACAAACATAGAAGAGGATTCTTTATGGTAAGAGCAGTGAGACTATGGAACTCTCTGCCTGAGGAGGTGGTGATGGTAAGTTCACTAAAAGAGTTCAAGAGGGGCCTGGATGTATTTCTGGAGTGTTTTAATGTTATAGGTTATAGTTACTATAGAAGGTTTTTACACATAGAAGAGGATTCTTTACGGTAAGAGCACTGAGACTGTGGTGATGGTAAGTTCACTAAAAGAGTTCAGGAGGGGCCTGGATGTATTTCTGGAGGGTAATAATATACAAGTTATAGTTACTAGAGAGGGGTCGTTGATCCAGGAGTTGGAATTGTACTGTAATACCAGGCACAGCTACTATACAATGTATGACGCTCATGCCAGGTCTAAAAAAGTGGGCGTGGCATGAGCGGGGAAGGAGACGGACCGGCATTCATTCATCATTCATTCATCATTTTTGATAGAAAGTGGTCTAAATATAAGCCAGCATTAGACCAGCGCTGGATACTCCGAAGCTACAGTATGTAGAGGCTGGCGCCTCTACATAACTTTGGCAGATCCACCGCCAGGGCAGGGCTTATTAAGACCGGAGTCTGAAACACCGGTCTTAATAAACGACCCCCTATATAGTTCACTTTCTAAATTGAATTACTGAAATAAATTCACCGAACATTCGCCGAACTTTTCCTAAGATTCGTATATTCGACGAATAGATTCGTTGAATTTGCGTACAAAATATACGTAATTATATGGCTTTTAGCGAACATTAACGCACTTATAACGAACGTTCAGGTAAAAAGTTACGCAACCTCTTTGAACACGTATGCATAAGCGTACAAAGTGCATGCGGAAATGACGGGCTTTGCTGGAGAGGAATGGTGGAGCAGGAGGAACGCTCTGAGTCTGACCCCTAGCTTCATATGGGCATTGTATCAGCAGATGACAGCAGATCATCCGGCTGAGACTGAGATGAGCGTGCCATCCACTCCACTACCTCATCCACTTTCTCCTCCACTACAATTATGCGCCTTGGTGGGTTAGCCTGGTGGAACAACAGCCAAGTATTGCAAAGTATTGATCCGCCTACAGGTCCTTTGCACTTCTGCCCTGTGCCACCTTCTCCTTTTTTTTAGAGCTCGAGGTCTGGCTGGAACTGGACCCCTTTTGCTTATCCATTCCAGACATTTTTCAATTCACTCTGTGACCCCGCAGCTGGTCTTTGTCTTTGTCCCTGTATCTCCCTGTCTCTCCCTATCTTTCCCTGTCTCTCTCTCCTTGCCTGATTAAATACTAGCCCTGAACTTGCCCTGCACTCTCCCTGCAGTATCCCTGATATGCGTAATATGGATTCCCAGAGCAATTACACCCCAATTTTTACAAAACAGACCTCAGAGTCTCAGAACTTCACACACAGTGCTTCTGCTCATCTCAGCAGTCACAGCAGAAGTGATGCGTCACTGGATTACCGAGCCTGAGCCAATCAGAGCAAGCCCTGCCCACTAGGTCAGGTGACCGCTTTCTTCCCGGGCTTTTGCACACGATAAACGAACTAACAGTAAAATTTCGCTAATGAATTTAATTTGTACGCAACAGTAACTTATACATATCAATAGCGTATAATTTATAGGACAAACTACGTAGCGAATGCGTACAAAGCCGAAGCGAATCACCTAATATTCGGATTCGCTTCACAGATAAAAATTTCCAAGATTCGATACAAATCAAGGAATCGGTGAATAGATTCGCTCATCTCGAATTGAGAGGACTTATCCTGGAGTCCTCTCCATTATGTGTGTCTACTCATAAGTCCTCACAATTTGTTTCAGTGCCAGTTTTTAGATACACAGCACATGGGTGTGTATGGACACAAATTAGTAATGTGGAGTCAGCAGGAGCAGTACTATTCACACTCACAATCACAGTCCATGTAAAAACTGGATTTCTCTGTGAGTAATTAAAAGTTCCTTGAGAATACAATGTTGATAACGACGAAGCATCAGTTTTCCTCACGAGTTGTCCTGAGTGTTTTCTTCCTATTCCTTATCTATTACATGTTCCTTACAGCAGAATTTAGTATTTTTTTTTCTTGGGAAATAATATTCATCGTCATAACAGTATGAGGAAATATCTGGGTGATATTTCAGTAAATGCAAATTCATTACTCTAATTGTAAGATTAATTAAACAAAAGTACCCATTATAAGACGTTCTCGAGATTTATAAAGAATGGGATGGATTTTTTTCTCTTTTCTCTTTCAACTTGTTACGCAAGGGGGATTTGTATATGGGATACTCATTAAAATGTTATTGGATATTGTCAATTGATATGATGAATTTGAATATATTGGCTATTTCTCATATTGTTTTTCTAAAAAAAAAAATAAGGAATAGGATAGTTAAATGCTAAAAAATTTAAATAATTCCTTTAAATGAACATGGCTTTTTGACTATTTCAAGTTTAAAGAGGACCTTTCATCACTTCTGACATGACTGTTTTAATAGCTTCATACATTCCCCATGGAATAACATGTCTGGAACATATATTCTTATGTCTCTATGTTGTGCCATTCCTTTATTATTTCTACTAGAAGTTATGAAGGAATTGCTAGCAGTCTGCAGTAAGGGTACAGAGGGGAGGTAACCAGTTGTGGGGTGTGTCCCTGCACAGACTCACTCTATTCAATCAGTGCTGGCATTTTCAGACTGTGCAGGTACACACCCCCAACTTGTTACCTCCCCTCTGTACCCTTACTGCAGACTGCTAGCAATTCATTCATAACTTCTAGTAGGAATAATAAAGGAATAGTACAACATAGAGCCATCAGAAGAGATGTTTCAGAAAAAAATGTTATTACATGGGGAATTCATGAAGCTATTACAACATGCATGTCAGAAGAACGGACAGGTCCACTTTAATGCTTTGTGGAAATGTACCTATATAGATATATATAATTAAATGGGTTGTCCAAGTTAAAAAAAATGGCGGGAAGGAGTTAAAACAATGATCAAATTTGTAATAACAATAAAATGTGTCTTTCATTTCAGCACCACTCCAGCCCTGGTCCTCTCTGTCATGTTCTTGGCTGGAGTGTTGACAGGTATCACGTATACCGCATGATACTGCTGCAGCCAGTCATTGGCCTCAGTGGTAACAACATGAGACTGCTGAGGCTAGTGTTTGATTGTAGGGGTCACGTGTGGTATACAGTTATGTAAAACGGCCAGGAGGATAAAGGGCGGTGCTGGAGCTGTAGGAGTTTGAATCCGTTTTTAGACTGTAATTTCTTTTATTGTTTTAACATTTTCCCTGTTATTTACCATTTTTTTAAACTTGAAAAATACCTTTAAGTAAAACGCTTTCTCAACCCCTAAAAAAGATTGTTTCCACAAGGCAAAAAATGGCACATCATTTTTAATAACATAACAAAGCATAATGACCTTTTGAATATGGCACTGAGAAAGGTTAAATAAATGTATAAAAATGTAATTTGTCCCGAAAGTAACACAAAGCTTTATCATTGAATGGTTAATTAGTGCCTTGTTAGCTGTTCTCTGCCATTGTGAATACACTGGGATCCACAGTGGTGAGCTTCCCTCTATAATGAGGTAGTGGACTTCCTGCTATAATGTTATAGAAAGCATAGAAACAGGTTGTCCCACTAAGGTTCAAATTATATCAATAAAATTAGGGTAAAAATAGAGCATCAGCATCACAGGAAAAAACAGAACTGGATCGCACATCCCCATAATATGCTTTTGATCTATAAGTGCTTCTCAGCAAAATCTAAACCGCTTCTCAGCGCAATTTTCAATGCACTACCCGCTATACAAGAGGCATTGGTGTGCGTTCTGATCAAAAGGCAATAAGCCCACTCACCACATCAAGGTTGCCTCCAGGAGCGGGACCTACTCTAAACTCTGGCGCAGTACTGCGCAGCGGCAGCGTGGCATTGCCCCAGCAAGCGGTAGGACCCAGAGGTCAAACAGCACTTGTTTTTGTGGCTCTGAACAATTGAGTTAGTGGGACCCAGTGCCATGGGTGGCTTTGTCAGATAGTGCTGTTTTGACCCCTGGGTCCCGCCGCTTGCTGGGGCAGTGCGGCTGCGGAGTACTGCGCCAAAGTTTAGAGTAGGTCCCACTCCTGGAGGCAACCTTGATGTGGTGAGTGGGCTTATTGCCTTTTGATCGGAATGCACACCAATGCCTCTTGTATAGCCTGCAGTGCAGGGGGTAGTCCATTAAAAATTACACTGAGAAGAGGTTTACATTTTGCTGAGAAGCACTTATAGATCAAAAGCATATTATGGGGATGTGTGATCCAGGTTAGTTTTCTCCTGTGACGCAAAAATAGAGCATCACTTTTATTAATCTCCCTTGGCTCTGCTCTGTGAACAGAAATAATCAACTAACCTTTCATAAACATACAGAGCCAGATTTACTAATCCTGTCTAATATTTACATAGTGATGAGGTGATGTAAGAAAGGTTTTGTGCCAGAAGAATGTTTTTAGTTCTTTTGTCTGTGGAGTAGGAAACAACAAACTCAAGAAATGTTTGCAACATTTTTAATGTGTTTTCTACCATTCCTATCACCCTGTCTTTGCTCATAGGTATACAGATATTTTATGGGAACAGTTGGATTTTAAGACATTCTGAACTGTCACAAAAAAAGTTGCAAAACCCCTGGTGGGTTAGAAACTGACAGAACTATTAGATTTAAAAAAAATGGTCCCAATATTAAAGGAACACTAAACACAGAGAATGCACAATTAAATAAAACAAAACATATAACTAGAACTATATAAAGAACTCTTCGTTATGTGTCTCAAGAGATTATTAATGTCCCTCCTGCTCCTCCTCACTTTCCTGTAACAAGTTGTAAGACAAGTGGTTGGAGCAGAAACTTCCCTTCTGTGTCTTGTCAGCTGTTGGACCAAAAGATTGCTCAACCCTGCCTCTTGCCTCAGGGGTGCACCTAGCCTTTATACTTCCTGAGGCGAAAACTGAAACGCGCCCCAACCCCCCAATGCCAATTTCTTAATCTAACCCCTTCCCGCCAGTCCTACTGATAAAGACATACTTAGAAAACATTACATACAGAGCTACAAAACATACAGGGTAATACAGCGCCACATACTGTGCCCATTGTACTTCCCAATACTATACTCCATAAACAAACTCCCCATTCCGCTGCCTCCCTCTTGCCCCTACCTGGTGCTGTCTGAGGCAATTGCCTCACCTGGCTTCATTGGTGGTGCTCCCCTGTCTTGCTGAAGCCCTGCTCCTTTAACTGGTCTCCAGCAAAATATGAAGCAGATCAGCAAGAACTTAACCTCTTTGCTCTCTGCAGTTTTTCTACAGGACCACTTGTGTCTGGATCGTGCAGAAAGGGCAACTTTATTTTATGTTTTTTTAAATGTGTTTATGTGTTCCTCCACCACCTCAGATCACCAGGATTGCCACTACTTTTAAGTGTCTTTACATAGCATTATGTTTTTTGTTGTGTTTGTTTGTTTTGGCAAGAGCTGAATGTTTATTCTTTATCCAACCCAAGTGGGGACAAGAAAGTAAGAAAGTAAGGGTGTCACATCAGTCTTTACCCCTTCCAGCACCATTACTTAAACTTACAGCATGGAAAGCATTGCATTAACATGTACATTTATGGCATGGAGATGGCAGTGGATCAGAAACTGATATGCTACTATTAGCAATTGGTAAGATACAGCTGACACCCTGTTAAAATGGCCGTGGAATCAGTGGTAGTGCCAGTCCCGGCGGCCATTTAAGACCTTAGATGCCACAGTCCATGGCATTGTGGCATCAAAGACGTTTACAGAGGGAGGAAACACCCTCTCTCCACCATAGACCGTCGCAATGTAATCACAGCATCCCGATGGTTGCTATGGCAGCTGGTAGCCTTACAAAGGGCTCTAGGCCTGCCAAGCATGGAAGCCTGCAGTGTCCAGCCAGAAGCAGGGTCTGGTAGACTAGTCTTAACTAACAAGTTCAATACACTGCAATAAAAAACCATTGCAGTGTACCAGCAATTGAACCACTATGTTCAAGTTACTAAGTGGAACTTAAAGGGGTTCTCCGAGTTATATATATTGATGACCTATCCTCAGGATAGGTCATCAATATCAGATCGGCGAGGGTCAGACACCTGGCACCCCCGCCGATCAGCTGTTTGAAGAGGAGGTGCACGCCGTATCAGCGCTGCCTCCTCTTCATTGTTTACATGCTGGCCATAACGGGGTAGTATATGGAAGCGATTCTTCCCATAGAAATGAATGGGGTGGTGAGGTGTAATTACGCCTACTCACCACTACCCCTGTTACGGCCAGCATGTAAACAATGAAGAGGAGGCAGCGCTGATATGGCGCGCGCCTTCTCTTCAAACAGCTGATTGGCGGGGGTGCCGGGTGTCGGACCCCTACCGATCTGATATTGATGACCTATCCTGAGGATATATATAACTCGGAGAACCCCTTTAAGGCTCCATGTACTCGTCAGTGGAAAAAAAAGTCTGTTAAAAAACGATAAACTATCCATTTTAATTTACTTTTTTTCACTGATTCCTTTCCAAGAAATGGACGTTAAAACCTGACCCATTCAATTGTATGGGGGTAGTCGGTCAGTAAAAAACTGACAAGAAAGAACATGTTCTATTTTTTGACGTCCGTTTTTCACTGACAGTCAAAAATCTGTCATGTGAATAACATCATAGACTACCATTGGTCTTAGAACGGACATGTGTCGGCCGTTAAAAAAAGTCAATTACATGTCCGTTTTTCATTGTCGTGTGCATGTAGCCTAAAAGATAACTACATCCCTAGCTGAATTCCTTCACACACATTCCCCCCAAAGAAATAAAAGTAAAATTAAAAAAACTACTAACAAAGTAGACACATGGAAATTGTTAATAACAAACTGTTTTGTGTGGTACAGTGTCTTAAAAGCATACATTTTTAAATCTTGAAAATTGCTAATTTTTCCAAATTTTTGTTAAATTTCAGATTATTTTAGTCCAAAACACAAATCATAACAACCCAAATTTGCTACTAACATTAGGAACAATATGCCATGGAGAAACGATCAGAATCGATTGTATATGTAAACGGGTTCCAAAGTTATTGCCAAATAAAGTGACACCTGTCAATTTTGAAAAATGGGTCTTTATCCTTAAGGCCAAAATAGGCTTTGCCCTTAAGGGGTTAATGAAGGTTTTTTTTTTTTTCAGTAGCTTCCTAAAAATATAATTTTCTCCTTAAAAAAATTAAAAGTTCCTTAAAATATGTGACTATTTTTAACGAACGCAGAAGCAGCAGAATTTCTATTACAATTTTTAAACAGAGTAATGGAATTTTACTTTACTGAAGTAATGACATAATATAGACATACCGGGAGTTCATAATATTTTACTTATTATCTCTAAGGAAAAAAATTTCAAACTTTTAATTTATTTCTAAACTTTTTTTGCATAAATTTTGCAACCATGATGCATGGCCCCAAAGTGTATTCTGAGCACAGCGCTTTAGGAATCATTGAGATACATAAGCTATCCGAGCCCCTAAAGAAAATTCATTCACTCCCCGCCACTGCTTTCAGTTCCATTAATCAAAAGACATCTGGTTCTGACAAGCTGTTCATAAAAGAATGAATATACCATGAAACTAATGATAGGAAGTCCGTTAAATGACGTTACCTGAAGGTTGGATTCTTGCTAACATCTGTTGGATTCATATCTAGTGTAATGTTTTATTTTTATTTTTTTTTCATAAATATAATATTGATCTTCTGAAAAAAATCAATTTACTTTTTAATGGATTTCTCTCTATTTTGTCTATGTACCTTACCTATCTTTAGAGAGTAAAATTGTGTATAGTCTTTATCTGCTATGTATTAAAATAATACATTAAATAATACATTTTAAAAAAAATTGCATTGCTTTCTAAAAAAATATTTTTAGGGGATATTTTTGTTAAATTATAGAGCAGACATTAGATTTACATTAGATTTACCTCCATTTAGCTTTAAATCTACACTTTATGTTCCACGTTCAGATCTTATCAGACTGGGTGCATCTTTCAGTCAAGCTATAAGAACTCTGTTCCCCATCACTTCTAAAAAGGTAACGTCAGAGGTAGAAACTCATTTTTAGTGCATTTTCGAGATGAGCAAATCGATTCTTCAGAATCAAAATTCGACCCGAATTTTCAATAAAAAAAAAAAAAAACTTGTTAAAATCAGAATTTTTTAGATTTGATTCGGACCAATATTTCAAGAGAGAGAGAGAGAGACTTTTCCGGGCACTCTAGAGTACTTTGAACTCCAGCACAATTGATTTTTACCTGAATTAAATCACAATGTTAATTTGGGGCAAGTCGGACCTGAAACTAATTTTAAGAAATTTGCTCATCTCTAGTCTTTACTCTTTACTTTAATTTTGAATTTTCACTATATTATGCTCACATGGTGCAAAATTGAAGACAGGCTCATTGATGTATGTAGGGTTTGATTACAGATAATCTAAATTTTTGATTTGCGAAAAATGCTGCCCTTTTGTAGTACTTTTTGAAACCTTATACCATGACCAAATGAGGGGAGACTTTTTGTCCATCCTTATATTGAATGTATTTCTCACATTGTCATACATCATAGTCCTCAAAAAGGGCATCTGATGTGAATTCATATGGGCTGGCAATGATGCAACAGAGGGCCACACAGGCTCAGACTGGCCCACTGGGTACAGGTGAATCCCCTGGTGGGTCCCTGAGCAAGGTGGGCCCCTAATCTCCCCCCCCCTGCACAAGTGGCACATAACACAGTAGACTTACTGCACTACATACATATATTCAATGTAGAGCACCTTCACCAGCCTATGTTCATATAAAACACTTGATAGATTATTAAAGAAACTCCCAGTTTATTGTTATAGACACGATCAGAGCTGAGATGACTTCTAGGTATAGAGGAAAGCTACCAGTGTCCTTTTCTCCCCAGGACCTACCTTCTCAAAGTTGCTGCAGGGACCCCCATATTCAATCATCTGGCAGCATCATACTGCTGTGTGAGCAGGTTATATCTGAATGTATCCCTATGGTGGGCCCCCAAAATAAATTGTACTGGTGGGCCCTAGGCACCCCAATCTGACATTAGGGCCACACCACAAAAAAAGAAAAAAAATAGCAACCATAGGCCACACAGAGACTTTCTGAAGTGGGACTCATTGATTTTAACTCTTGAGCTTCAGCCAAAGTCCATAAACTTGTGAACTATGGCTGCCACTCAATAGAAAATATCAATCACTAGAGCTACAAAAATTTAGCTCCATTTAGCTCAAGCCTTAATGATATATTTTTAACCTTTTGGTGTGAATAAGAATTTACTGCAGTATACTAGAGTGTAACATTTGCTGCAGTAATTTAAAGGGGTTTTCTCAGCATCAAGTGGGTTCTGCAAAATCAACTTAAATACACAGAACAAACCTGTAGGGGAAAGTCTGTAATATACTTAAAGTTCAAAAGCTGAGTGGATCGCCTGCTTGGAAACCCTGATGTTACTGTTTTGAAAGTCCAGTTCCTGCCAACATCCTTTAAGAGGTTTGTGGTCAGGTCTATGGATGGGACATCACTTCTGCTGTGAATGGGGCTCAAAGTATCCCTTTTCCTGATGCATGCACAAACTGTTGAATCTACCGTTCCAGCCCCTTTCGAAGCGACGTCCCATCTGTAGCTCAGGAAATATGGTTAAGGGTTTGACGATGGTGGAAGCTGGATTTAAAACGTGAGTCATGTAAGTGGGTTCCCAGGAGGCCAGTCCATGCAACTTTAAAATGATAAATATATTACAAACTTTCTTCTGTGCAATTAAGATGGCTTTGTGGGACCTACTGGATCCTAGAAAAAAAAAACCTTAAACATATTTTAAAAATGCAGCAAAATATGCGTGTGAATACTGTACATTCTAAGGGCTTCTAGCAAAAAGTGAGACGTGTGTTTCTGAAAGTTTCATTAGTTTGCTAAATGTTCTATTACCTGAAGAAAAGACTGGGTGTTTCCCTGCTGCATATGGGACAAGACTGTCCCAAGATATGTGCTGTCCACTTGGTCATTCGTTGTGTAAATCCCTCTGGCTCTGCATTATGAAGTAGGGATGAGCAAACCGAACCGTAACGAACCAGATTCGTTACGAACTTTCCCAAAAGTTCGGTTCGTCACCGAACCGAATTTTGAGAAAGTTCGTAACGAATCTGGTTAAAATAACGGCGACGCAAAATATACGCATATTTATTGAGAATGTACGCTAATGCGTACAAATTCAGTTAAGTAGCGTACAATTGACAACGCTACACTGTATGTTCGTTACTTGAGTAGGAATGTTCGCAGACGCAGTGTATGAGTATGCTAATGCGTACATATTCAGTTAAGTAGCGCACCTTTGACATTACACTATATGTTCGTTACTTGAGTAGGAATGTTTGCAGACGCAGTGTATTGCGTACGCTAATGCGTACATATTCAGTTAAGTAGCGTACCTTTGACAACGCTACACTGTATGTTCGTTACTTTATTATGAATGTTTGCATTAGCGTACGCATTAGTTTAAATTCTCGAATATGCGTATATTTTGCGTCGCCATTGTTGAAGTCACTTTGATTTTTTCAACTGTTTTCATTGTAATAGCAACTGCAAGTAAACAAAACTATACCTTACCAGACTCCCATTATTGTTGCAGCAATTATTCAGCCGTTATAGCAAGGTTCGTTTTAGGTTCGGTTCGTACGAATCCGAACTTCAAGAAAATTCGCTGAACCGAACCGAACCGAACTTTTCAAAAGTTCGCTCATCCCTATTATGAAGCTATTGGCAGTTTTTGGCTTTGGAGAATCAAGAAGAAACCAGAGTACCAAGAGGAAACCATGTGAAAACAGAACAACAAATAAACTATGTGTAGATGTTGCCCTTGGTTGTTTTTTCGAATCCAGGACTCCAGTGCTGTAATGTAATAGTGCTAACTAAGGATTGGAAAAAACATGTCTGTTTTCTATCAAAAAAGTGCAAAAGATGTCCATGGGTTAGCTGTGGTGTTGCATCTGAGCCTCATTTACTTTAATGCAACTCATGGACAGGTTTGGTGCTTTTCCAAAGAAGCTGCCATGTTTTTCTATTCCTGGTCAACCACTTTGAACTTTTGAGAAACTGATTAAATTGGGAACACAAATTACACAAAAAGTCACGGACGGATTGGTCATAGACCTTAAAGGGAAACTTCTTGGTGGGCTGATGCCCAGAGGACCGCCTGAACATTCCTCACATCCGGCCAGAGGAAGTTTTTGGGGATGTATTTTGTGCTGCTGGCAGTCTTGTGTGATGGACTGTGGTGTTTGGCTCTGTTGGGGCGGTATAATGTGCCACAATATGGTATTGCTGGCCCTGCCTTCCATCAATTTGGACCTGACTACAAATCGGGGCCACTTCTAGTATTTTTTCCAGGGTCACCTTAAGTCCCAGTCCGCCCCTGCAAAAAATAGATAATTCTGTGTGTTTCTAGGGTAAGATCTGTTAGATATATTTTTCTAAACAGATTAGTTCACACCGTGCTGCTGCTGAACTTACACACATAGATTCTGGCACGAGGCACGTATATTTTTCTGTCTTTCACCAGTAAAGCATATACAGTGGCTGTGGGTTATAAAGTATAGGCAGCCTTACCGCTGTGTGTATTAGTATTTATTAAGATCAATTGGACTTATTGCTTGGTCTGCCAAGATAAAATGATATATGAGGCTGCATTTGCAATGAAACAGTGTCCTAAGGCTAACCATTACCATAAAAGCAATAGAGCGCCTGTCTGCTTTCCCAGCCTGTAAGTTTTGAATAAAGCATCATATGAACACGGGCACTACCTTTGTATTGAGGATTAGTCATTTTATTTCACATTTATAACCGGTTTCAGCACGCATCTCTCCAGTCTTTCCATTCACATTTGTAAATCAGAGCGTATACCACTACTCCAGGCTCAAACTAATTTATGAAAGTTAGACTTCGATAGGCTATCACTAGAAGTGGTGGACATAGAGAAATAAGAGCCCCATAGCAAGGATTAAACCAGGCCCCCCCCACACAGGACAGAAGGGTGTCTGCCTAAACCCCTTTCAATGACCCTTGGGCCATTTTCCACTGCCTTCATTTGCTAAAAGTTGTTCCTTTAGAGGGTAAAGTCCTGACCAAGTTTTCACCCCCAGTAAAGGAGGAGATGATCCCAACTAAGACCGGGCTTCCTCTTGCCCCGGGCCCCATAGCAGTCGCATGGTCTGTCGCTATGGTAGTTAAGCCCCTGATCACTAGAATATGCCATGAAAGTCAGATAGGTGATGGTCCCACCTCTATGACCGTCTCCTGTCTCCTCCCACGAAGGGAAGGAGAGCACACTGCACATGCCCATCTATTTTCCACTAAGTCCCATAGTGATGAATGGAGAATGCCCCATGCATGCATGACCACCTCTCCTTTCATCACCATGGGATGGCAGAAAATAGCCGAACCAATGCTTGGCTATTTTTGGAACTCCCATAGAAGTGAATGGATAGTGGTAGCGCATGCACCGTGCACAATCGCTCTGCTTTTTCCAGAAAGAGCAAATTTGTATGTCCATAGCTGCTAGTGGCACCACCTAAAACACAGGAGTGATGACAAATAAAGGATTTGGTATCAATTGAGATGTAGAGATGTATCACATTTTTATAGTATTATATTATTTTTTTTTTTTTTTTTGTCTGAAAATTATCTCATCTATGGGAGAGTGTTGTGAGCATACTCTTTTATATGTCACTATTTGCTGTGCAGGGAGAGGGAGGAGGGAGAAGGAGCTGCCTTGTCCCCATTACCTAATGTCAATATTGTAATTCTGTGTTATTTGCCTCTAATTTGAATGAACCTGTTACCTTCACTATAATCCTGTCTGTGATAATAATGAGATGACTGCTGATCCTGCCCCTGGGAAACACAGCTTAAGCTAAAGAGTAACAAAAGTGCAGATCAATATAAAAGCCGTAAAGGTTTATTTATTTATGTATTTATTTATTTATTTATTTATTTATTTATGTTTTCTTCTGGACAATTAAAAAGCTATTTCCAGAAAAAAAGGTTTTAGAAAAATGTTTCACAGTTGAACAGAACATAAACTATGTGTGATTTTTTTGATGGTTGATTCCCTTCAAGTTTATGAGGGAAGTTTTCACATAGGAGATGGATATTGAATAGAAAGATTGCAAGGTTGTAATGGTCAAAATCTTTCTTCCTAAAAATGCTTGAGCACTTTCAATTGATGATATACTATATATTTCGCCCTATAATATGTACTTTTTCACCCAAAAGTGGGTGGAAAATATCAGTGCATCTTATGGGGCAAATGCTACTGAGTGCTTCCATTATGGAAGTGCTCATTAGTACAGTAGGACCGGTGAATGCAGCACTCCTAGTGCTGGTTCTGTACTCACCTCTTCCTTTTCTTCTTTTGCCAGCACCGCAACGCTGCCCTTTGACCTGCGCACAGCATAAGGACCTAGGTGCACTCGGTAACCACGCAATGCAATGTCGGGTCACAAGACAGTGCAGCAGAAAGAGCTCTAGATCTCAGGGGCGGTGAAACAGGAGAGATGAGTTGATTTTTCTTTTGTGAGATGTGAGGTCAGATTAACATTGAGATCTGATCTGAGGTCTGACTGAGAGTCTTATTAACACTGGATGTCTGATCTGAGATCTGAATGGGGGTCTTATTAACAATGGGGATCTGATCAGAGGTCTTATTGGGGGGTCTCAACTGGGGTCTAATTAACATTGGGGGTCTGATCTGAGGTCTGATTGAGGCTATGGGCTGGGGTCTAATTAACACTGGGGATCTTATTTGAGGTCTTTTTGGGGGTCTAAGATGAGGTTTAATTGATGGTCTGATCTGAGGTCTGATTAACATTGGGGGGACTGATCTGAGATCTGATGAAAAAAATATTTTTTTTTTCTTGTTTTCCTCAAAAACCTAAGGGGATCATTTATTAACCATGAAATACGCTTATATTAGGAGTAATTTAAGTGCATATTGCGCCCCAATCTGCGACTTTTCCCTGCTCATGCCAGGTCTAAAAAAGTGGGCGTGGAGTGGGTGGGGAAGAGCCCCGTTTCAGTCATCCTTTTCCACACCTGTTTTAGGCATAGAAAATAGTCTAAATCTAGACCAGCAAGGAACCTGGAGTAGATTTAGAAACGGTGCTACATGCGCCAAAGTTATGCTAAGGCCGGCGCCTCTACATAACTTCAGCGATCCACTGCCAGAGCAGGGACTTTATTAAGACGGACGTCTAAAATGCCGGTCTTAATAAATGGCCCCCTAAGTGTGTCTTATGGGCAGTTGTGTCTTATAGGGCAAACATATGTTAATTTACTGGTTCAAAAAATATATAAAATAAATAAAACACCATCATTGCCACCAGCCCCGGAAAACAGGCAGGAAAGGGTAGAGCCGTTTGCACTGGGGACAGGAGTGGGGTAGCTTTTTTAAAAAATTTCTCCAAAGTGGGAATTTTAGGGCAGTGGTTTGCAGAACTTAAAATTCCAGAATTTTGCAGCCAAATATGAAATACAAAAATAAAATAAAAACAAAATAAAAAATAGAAAATGTATCAAAATCTCCATTTGAAAGTTTCCATTCACAATCCACAGGATCAAACAGCTTCATCTTTAACACTGTGATTTTCAACCGTAGTCAAATTTTTGAAAAATATTTTTGTTTGTTCGGATTCAACATTTCACAGCATTTGCCGGATGGTAGAAACGACACAATCTGTGTTTTCCACTCTGATGTTGTTCTCAATATGTAACAGGCGGTCTGTTTCTGAGCTAAATATGTGAATTGACGATGCGAGTACGTAAAACGCTGAGCAGATTCCGGCCTGGGAAAGCAATTATAAAGTCAGAGCCTTAGAGGAGGCATTCTCCTCCATCTGTAAGCAATGTTGTCTTACGGCCAAGAAAAAATCAAGAAGTTTAGGTCTATATGAAAGTCAGTAAAGACACAGAGGCAGCAGCGGGCAGGGACAATGTGGCTGATTCATGTGCCGCGGCCCACCGTAGCCGTAACTTCAGGTTCTGGTTTCCTAGGTAACTAAAAGTGCATATTATTTGAGATATAAAATATATCAGCTCCACTGACTGGGAATGTACAGCTAAAGAGTAATTGATTTTCCATGAAACTCTGGATTATCTTGTCTATTGTATTTCTAGAAGATGCAATGACACAAAACATATCTCGGCACAATTCTGGCGCGTTTCTGTGTTTTTTCTTCTTCTCCTAATTAGATCAGCGCATGATGGTAAAATGCGGGCTCTGCTCTTCATAGAATGTAAAATATGTAGTTCAAACTGTTTACACTGCGACATATGAGATCTGAGGAATTATAGCGAAATCTGAGTCTTGTGGAGAGATTTCTTCTGTGCTGGAAAATAACTTTATACACCATTTTACTATTTTATACTGTATTGTCATCTTTTTTCCACAAAAGATAATATTTCATTCTCTATGTCTGTCTATAGTATTATCTATGTATCTATCTATCTATCTATCTATCTATCTATCTATCTATCTATCTATCTCTATCCATCTAATATATATATATCTAGCTCATATCAATCTATCTATTTTAATCTATCTATCTATCTATCTATCCATCCATCTGTATCTACTTACCTATCTATATATCTAATTATCTGTCTCTCTATGTATGTATTTATCTCTCTCTACGTCTATTCTTCTATGTAAATCCATCTATCTTATATAGTCAATCAAATAATCATCAAATATTGGTCACTGTCAGTCTATATTCAATATAATCTATCTGTCTGTCTGTCCATCCATCCATCTACCTATCCATCTGTATCTTATTTATTCAATTAATTGAATTGGTCATTTGCCCCATATATATGTCTATGAAGCTCTACATCCATTGATTGATCGATCGATCAATCAACTAATTTTCAGTTTAATCTATCTATCTATCTATCTATCTATCTATCTATCTATCTATCATGTGTGCCACTTTTGACCAAAACCTGTCTATTAATTTTATTTTACTAGATTACAGAAGATTTGTTACGTAGGTACATATGGGATAGAGAGATCATAGATATATGGATGGATAGATAGATACATAATAGATAGATAGATAGATAGATAGATAGATAGATAGATAGATAGATAATCGATAGATAGATATGAGATAGATAAATATCTCTTACTGTATTATGAGCACCTGTCTAAAAGAAGACAAAATCAGCCCCACAGGACACTACAGCCAATTGTCACCTGACATCTGCCATTCAGGGACTGGATGATTGAGGACTCTGCTTTGACTTATTGCACTCTTCCTTTCAAAATATAGTCCACATGCATGCTCAGTCAGCAACTTCATCCGTGTACAGTATGTCTATGGAGTAGGACCGTCCTGAATGCATGTATCTTGTATACAGTGATATGGAATACGTCGGCTCTATATCCTGTGAGCGGCCGCTCGACCTCGCCGTATTTATTCACAACTACCGTCCTTAGATCACAGCGCCTTTGACAACTAAATGAGTAAGATCCCATAGTCCACCATTCTCTCCATTGCTCTGGATATAATTGCTTGTTACAGAAGAATAAAAATGCTGAACCCTATGGTTTTAAGCCAGCTTTTGCTCTTTTTTTTGCAGTATATTACTTTGTAGAAATCCGTTATCACGAAGCCCTACAGCCATTTGTAATGTACTTTTTGCAGCCTATTGCGCCTTTCGGTTGGAATGTATACAATATAATTCCTTTGCAGGTGCAAGTAGAGGTGGCCCCTTGTGTGACCGATGCATCTAATCGTGTTTCCCTACTCCACAATTATTCTGCTTGATGGATGTGCTGAAATGTAATTCTTCAGTGGCCGTCGGGGGAGTTGAAAGGGGGTGAGAAGGTCACAGATGTGAACACTATACAAAATGCATTACAGTAAAGGGATTAAATGCATCCCTATGTATACAACAAACACACATTTCCTACAGAACTACGATTCAGATTAATTATCTTCATTAAGTCTCTAGAAATATAGGAAAAAAGGAGATTGCTGACGGAAACGCTCATAGACCAACAAAATGAGCAGACCCAACGAGCTCACGACATCCACCCTATACACAACAGACACCGGCAATGGAACAAATGCATTGTGGGATGGTAACCCCTTCCTGCCTCTTCACATATGTCCAGTGGCTGCCCCATTTGGACCTACATCTGGTACTTATGGCAGTACTCAGGGGTGCACCACCAATGAGGCGAGGTGAGGCGATTGCCTCAGGCAGCACCAGGTAGGGGCAAAGGGGGGGCAGCAAAAGGGGGATTATCTGTTTCTGCAGTATAATATTGGGGAGCACCATGGGCACAATATGTGTCGCTGTATTACCCTGTATGTTTTATGTTCATAGAAGGACAGCAATCAATGCCTACTGGGGCTACCAAAGTGGTGGTGATGGTTGGACAAACTGCTATTTCTGAGGTTGATACCAGGGTTGGACTGGGATTTCTGAGACCCATAGCCCATATCATCAAAAAATTTTAATGGGTTTTAAATAAAAAAAATAGACCCTAGTGGCAAGTGATTGGCTCCAAACGTAGACTTTTTTTCTCTCCTGGATGTTTGGGGCCCATTATGGTATCAGGGTTCAGGCCCACTGAAAGATCTTCTGGTACTTTGGTGGGACAGTCCGACCCTGGTTGATAGTATGGTTGTTGATAATTACCTGGGGCACTATGGGACACCGGTAGAGAAGGAGGACACAGCACAAAGTGAATATTGCTGATGACCTGTGGTGTACATAGAGAAGTAAGGGCCCCATAGCAAGGATCAAATCAGGCCCCCCACACAGGACAGAAGGGTCTCTGCCTAAACCCCTTTCAATGACCCTCGGGCAATTTTTTCCACTGCTTCATTTGCTTAAAGTTGTTCCACTAGAGGGTAGAGTCCTGACCAAGTTTTCCCCTCCAGCAGAAGAGGAGAAAATCCCTACTAAGATTGGCCCCCCTTTTGCCCTGGGCCCCATAGCAGTCACATGGTCTGCTGCTATGGTAGTTACGCCCCTATTGGGACCTATTATGGTATTAGCGCATGGGCCCACCGGAGGATCTTCTGGTACTTTGGTGGGATAGTCTGACTCTTGTTGATAGTATGGTTGTTGATAATTACCTGGGGCACTACGGGGCACCAGTAGAGAAGGAGCACACTGCAGAAAGTGGATACTGCTAATGTCAAAACTCCTGGGGCACTGGGTAAAAACTAAGGGTGAGTACCTTTGATGTTAGTTATACCCCTGGCTGTTAGTACGGAGATGATCAAAAAGATCAGGCTGACTTAGGTCCTAGAGGTAGAGCTGCAACTAGGCTTTCCTTCATGCTGGGCAAAGGTTGAGTTCACTGCCCTCATTCTATATCTAAATCACCCGGCCCAGTACTGTAGCCGGCTGGTGCTACCCATTATACTGGCTGCTGCAGCAGAAATATGTATGGCCAGATGTGGCTTTCCTTTGACTGATTGCTGAAGGTTGGAGAAGCTAGATCCATTGAGATTTGAAAAGGACTTGTTTTTAAGTGCCTTCACAGGGGCGGACATACCGGCTGTGCAGCTGCTTCGGCTGCACAGGGGCCCAGGGCGGGAGGGGGGCCCAGGGCGGGAGGGGGGCCCTTTCTCACCGGCGGCAGGGCACAGGTAGATGAGCGCTTCCATTGTGTGTGAGTGTGTCATGGAGGTAAGTATGTGTTTATTGTTTTATATTGTGTCAAGAAGGGGGTGGGGGCCCTAAATACTGGCACATTATAGGGGGCATAGTAGAAAGGCTTTGGGGCCCTATTTACTGGCATATTATGGGGGGCAACATGGAGAAGGGGGGGGAACACTTTGGGGGCCTTATTCACCGGGACATTATAGGGGGGGCAATATAGAGAAGGGAGGAAGGAGCACTTTGGGGGCTCTATATACTGGTACATTATGGGGGGGCACTATGGAGGGGGGGAGGAGCACTATGGGGGCATCTACTGGGGGCCCTATATACTGGCACGCATTAAGGGGGGCACTATGGAGAAGTGGGGGTGAAGGAGCACTATGGGGGCATCTACTGGGGGCGCTATATACTGGCACGCATTATGGGAGGGCACTATGGAGAAGTGGGGGAGAAGAGCACTATAGGGGCATTATAATTATATAGTGGCATTTAATACTGGCACCCATTTTGGTGCCACTATGGGGAAGGGGGAGAGGGGCATTATGGAAGCATCTATGTGGGGCAGTCTATAGGGGCATTTTATACTAGCACATTATGGAGGGCACTATGGGGGCATCTCCTGGGGGCACCAATACTGGCACAAATTATAGGGGCACTATGGGCACCTAAGCTCAACTGGGGGCACTAAGTGTTTTTTCTAGTGGCACACAGTATGGGTCATTGGAACACATGAGGGCACTCTGGGGACATTGGCTCTACTGGGGGCACTAAGAGGAGGTTTTTTTTTTACTGCCACACAACGGGGCATTTTTTGTACTGGCACACATTATAAGGGGGTGTTTTTCTAATGTCACACATTACAAAGAGAATTATTACTACCAGGGGCATTATGGTGGGCTTTATTACAACTGGGGGACTCAGTGGGGACATTATTACTGCAGGGGCACTATTACTACTAAGTGCACTCTGGCACAGAATTATTACTGTTGTTGGGATTTTGGGGAGCAGTATTACTGTTGGGGCACCCTGGCACAGTAACAGCTTAGCATAGTTATTTTTGGGGGGACATTATGGCTACACTATTAGTGTCAGGGACACTATTTGCTGGGTGCAGTTATTTTTTAGAGCACTGTGTTCCAATAATTATTGAAGGGGGCACTATCTGTGTGTTACTAGTATTTTCATGGGGTTTATCTGTTTCTGCAGTATAGTTTTTGGTGAGCACAGCATCTCAATATTGGGGGTGCATGATGGGATGTCGAGAAGGTGGAAGGATGATGGAAAAGTAGGAAACTAAGATGTTTATTTGTCAAACTCTGCAGAGAGAAGAGATGGCTGAAAGAAATCATCATGGTGGTCTGGTCTGAAAGGAGAAGATGAGGAAAGAGAACATCGACATCAAAGGAGACGTCACTGGATGTACGAGGTATGGGGCGCTGTATTAGGCTACCTTCACATCTGAGTTAGTGATTCTGGCAGGCTGTTCCAGCAGAGAACAGCCTGCCAGAATTCACCGGCTCCGGCACTGCTGGATACAGAATGCCCGCTGGTCCCATTAACTATAATGGGGTACGGCAGAGATCCGGCCAGAGAATCAGCGGGACACAAACCACTGCATGCTGGTGTTTATGTGTGGCCAATTCCTTGCATTATCTGCCGAATCAGGTGGCCGGATCGTAGTGTAAAAGTAGCCTTACCCTCTATGTTTTGTATTGCTGTATGTAATGTTAGGATGGAATAGGTTAGGTCGAGAATTTGGCATGGCATGGCATGGCATGGGGAGGGGGGGGGGGCCCAGGCACATTCTTTGCACGGGAGCCCTCTGCTGTCTGTGTCCGACGCTGTGCCTTCATACTAATTAAAATCAAAGTCACTAGTACAATACGTAATACACACATTAATAGTGTCCATATCTCCATAACAACATGTACATAGTTATTTGTTTGTGCTATTTGTAAAGTTACTATATATAAAATAAATGATACTTTTTAGTTTCCCTAAGTTAAAAAAAATATGTAAATGTATCTATATCCAAAAGAACATTTTGTCTCGAAGGAGGCAAATTCTAAGTAACAGAATTAGGTTAAGAAAAATGTATTTTTCCCAATCTAAAAACGTTCTACAGCCTTAATGATTTTCGCATTGAGATTATTGAATTCCATTCTATGTTCCGTTATAATGGAATATAATGGAATTCTAAGATGGAATGCAAAACGGAAACCTTTAAGAGGCATTCCTGTCAACAGGACTGTTTTTTCCATCATGTATAATGGAAACAAACAGAACCGTTATTTGGCCCCATAGACATGTATTAGGATGGAGCAAAACGGAACGCCTCTTAAAGGATTCCTTCCGTTATAACTCTCTGTCATAATGAAGCCTACAACGGAATTCAATAACGCTGATGCAAATGATGATGATAAACACTATATAGCCAAGATCTCCTATAGGGTAATCCTCGGGGTGTTAATATATACAAAACTGTGATCAAACTGGTTTTGTATAAATGATGATGATGGCACACCATTTTTCTTAATAAAAGGGAAATTAATTGATCAGTAGATGAATATAAGATAGATATGAAGTAGATAGAGAAAGAAAGAAAGAAAGAAAGAAAGAAAGAAAGAAAGAAAGAAAGAAAGAAAGAAAATAGATAAATATATTAAGAAAGAAAAGAAAGAAAGAAAGAAAGAAAGAAAGAGTAGATAGATACAGACTAAACAAAGATGGCTGCTTATCCAGAGAACATATGAACTTTTTCAATCAGTATTAAATCTTGTGTAACTAAATGTATACATAGGTTAATTCCATTATGCAGAGTATTTAATACTTAAGTGTTTGGCAGAGGACAGGAAGTACCTCTGGTCATAACTACATGACTTGAAAATGAGTCATTGTAAGTTCAAGACCCCTTAATTGAGCTGCAAGTGTGGGAATGTTTTTTTCTCAGAGTAGTTAAAGAGTGCACAGAAGCTCCTCGATACCCCGTGTTCTTATGCATTGCATTCTGTTCTAATAAATTTTCCCTGGATGAGACATCTGTAGGCAGACTACTAACTCCCCCTGGAAAATCTCTCTCAATAGAGAAAGTGCTTTACAGAACGGGAGTAACTTTAAGAGGCTGTAAACATTTTACTCAGTCCAACTTAGAACATGCATAAAAAGTATTCCAGCTCTTCCTCCCCTCAGCTTCTCCTAGCCATTGATTTTATTACTCTGTTTTAACTCATTTTACAACTAAAACTGAGAAATATAATTTATAAAGAAATGTTCTCTGTGTGTCCCAGAAGACGAGTCACGTCCTCAGTCCTCCTCCTCACTGTCCCATGTCTGACTGTAAAACAACTAGTTGAGGCAGAAGCCTACCTGCTGTGCCCTCTCTACAGTAGGGCCAAAAGATCATTAAGCTCCATCTCTTTGGCTAATCTCCTCCCCTTATCCATTCCCCAGCCAAAAAATCGAGACAATCAGGAAGAGATTAACCCCTGAGTTCTCTGCAGGATTTCTCCAAGACTGTTCGTTTCATGAACATGTAAAAAATCCATCAAAAATAGTTGGGTCAACTATACAGTATCTCCTGTACTTTTATCATGTATGTGTAGTTTGAGAGCTAAGTAGTTTTAGACATTTCTATATATAACATATTAAAGATGTTTTCCGGGATTTTACTACTGATGACTTATCCTCTGAATAGGTCATCAGTATCTGATCAGTGGGGTCTGACACCCGGGACCCCCGCTGATCAGCTGTATGAGAAGGTACTGGCACTCCTGTGAGCGCCGCTACCTTATTCCTGCTCACCAAGCACAGCACCATAAATTGTACAGCGGCTGTGCTTGGTATTGTGCTCAGCCCCATTCACTCGAGCTCCTAGGCCACGTGACCGATGAACGTGACGTCACAGGCATACGAAAAGCTAAGAGAAGGCAGCGGCACTTACGGGAGCACCGGTGCTTTCTCAAACAGCTGATCAGCGGGGGTCCCGAGTGTCAGACCCCCACAGATCATATACTGATGACCTATCCTGAGGATAGGTCATCAGTAGTACAATACTGGAAAACCAATTTAAGTTCTTACTGGTCAAGGAAAGGAAAAGTGAAAAATGTGGTGATCTACCCATAGCCTTAAAAAAGATGCAGGCTTCTCTATAAATTTTCAGCTCAAATTCTTGTAGACCACAGACTATTTTCTCTTTACTTTTTAAAATTGTTGGGGCACAAGAAAAGTCACAAGACTTCTTTTTGAGTGGTTTACACCAAAACTGGCTTCATGTAGATTCAGCAAAGTTCTAACTGTGACAACTCAACTATATTTTTTTGCTTGGGACTGGGGTTGGTGTTGAATCTTCTGTTACAGGTAAAGAGTTGTGTAAAAAAAGGAATGTAAAAAATATCAAGCTAGGGGTAAAAATATAGGGGTGCAGGAGTTGATGTCCTACCTGAACTTTGAGTCTACAGTTTCCCAAAAATTGTGTCCCATATGAGAGATTCTTGCTGTAAAATCATTTCATATTTGGGTGTTCTGTTACAAATTTTGGAGTGGGACCAATGAGCTTCTCGTGAAGCCCCTGCATCATGTCCTCCAATGGTTGGTAATTTCTAAACCTTTTTTTTAAAGAAAAATCCAGATACCATGTGGGATGGGTTTTAAAGGCTAAAACACCCTGGTAATTAATGTTGTACCCTTTCCACAAGAAGTGTCCTTGCAGTGCTCCGGCCCACAGAGAAGGTGTTGGTAGCGTAATGGATAGGACAGGAGAGGTGGCAGTGTCATCAAGGGTGTTTGTGGTCCTCATGTCCTAAGTGGCTAATCCTTCTCCCTAGTGCTCCCTGGGCTTCAAATGCTTTATATTCCTCTTTCCTAGGGTGGACATAAACAGTTGAATGCCCCTGTGCAAGAATAGCATGTGAACCTTTGCTGTTTAACAGCTGATTTATCAAAATCATAGTCCTTCATTTCTATGACTCTCTAGTCAACCATCAGTAGTTCTGAGACAAGGGAACCTTAAGGTCTTTTTTATTGTAGTAATCTACACCAAATGATATATCTACACCTCCTCCATCCTGTTTACTCTTTATTATTCTCCATTCCTCCTCTTTCTTCTTCTTGTTCCTTTTCTTCTTCGCCTTCTTCTCCCCATCATTTTCCTCCACCAGTTGCTGCTCTTCCTGTCTTACTTTTCTTCTTCTTCTTCTAGTCAACTTTTTGGTTGTTTTTTTTTTCTTTTCTTTTTCTTCATCTTCTTTTCTTTCCACTTTTTTTTACTTCTTCCTCCTCTTCTTTTTCTTACCAGCACCCAACACAATTAAAATAAAATTTCTTGAATCCCAGGAGCCTGGCCGCCCGCCACCCCTTATTTTGAAGCTCTTAATAAAATAATGAAATGGATATTGAAATGTATTTTCAACACAGCTTAATCTAATGAAATACATTTGGCATAGTAATTATATAACAATAGATTTTTGTTTACCATGCACTATATGTTTTTTCGATTAGTTTCATCTATAATTCATGTGTTTTTGCTTATGCGATTGCTCCTGTGCGTAATAAAAAAAAACTGTCATGCATCCAGATAGACTGGAAGAGAATTGAAGAAAGATTGCAAGCAAGCAAGAGATGTGTCAGGGAAAAAGTGGGGGGAAATTAATTGATATGTATCCTGTATGTATAGAACACCCAATTATCGATATGCTCTATATTTGGAACTTGCCTTCCTAAAATGCAAAACTCGTTATTCAAATTCCTCAGTATTCCAGGAGGATATAAGTTCTATGGAGATGAAATCGGTGGATTGATCTTGTTGCATATTCACGGCATCCATCTTGTAAGGAAAAAACTCTTATGGGTTTAACTGGATGCAACTGGATATGACCTTCTTACAAAACTTTTAATATTTTCATTGTTTTGAAAGATTTATTTTAACGTATCTTTATAGTGATAGGTAATATAATATATAATATGTTTTCATCACTTGTCATGTTGACGGAAACTGAATGAAAATATAAAAAATATTTAAAAATCTAAGGGTGCGTTTATCAAATTTGTCATGCCAGATTTTTGTAGTGGAAATTTTGCAAGTGCTGCCTCATATGGGGATTTGAGCAAAATTTTGTGACATTTTGAGAGTTGCGCCTTCCTGTGCCACTTCCAGAAGTGGAGCGAAAGTTTGGTCTGGATTTGTCAAAAGATCACTTCTCTGAAAGTCAGTGCAACTTTTTAAAAAGTCACAAAAAATTGCAACTCCATGCCAGATATCCCCAGGTGTACTTTCATTAAAACTGGCACATTGCACATGATAAATTCCCCAGTGTAAGTCTGGCCATACTTGATTTTTGCAGGATTTGTTGACTATGTAATGTGTATAGGGGGCTCCTAACTCTCCAATGATGAAAGATGTTTGGAAAAAGAGGCATCAGGCATTTTTGATTCCAGCTTGTCACCATTCTTTTACTATTGGATATAGGCTCTGGTTTCCATGTCATTCTCAGACATGGATTTCAGTGAATTAGTCGTGGTTAAGTTGGGTATAATAGCTGTTAGACATACAAGAATTTTCCTATAGCATGGTTATTTTTTGGTTAGTCACTAAGGGTATGGCCACACGGTCAGGTTTTCTGACGCAGTTTTGGAACCCAAAATCAGGAGTGAAAAAAAAAAAAACAGAAGTCTCATGTGTTCTGTATACATTCATACCTTTTATGATCCACTACTGATTTTGGCTTCCAAAACTGAATGCAAAAACCTGATCGTGTTGCTGTACCCTAAGGAGATATTGAGCTGTTGTTTAGGACTAGCATTACACACTTTCACCACCGTTCACAGGCAAAAACTCCAGGTTTAGAGAAGAGGAAAAAAAACACAAAACATACAATTATTTTAATAGGGTGATTGTTACATACATTATAGGTAATGGGTGTGATGACCAGGTAAAAAGAAAAATGACTTAATTTAGAATTTTGGGATTTTTTCTTTTGACAAAAATAAGCGGACATACGTGATACATCCAAGGAAACATCACATCTTTTGCGAGACACAATCTGTAAAAATTGGTAGCTGTTGTTTTCTGTCAACATACAACACAAATGCCAGTATAAGGGTACGGCCACATGATCAGGTTTCTGCATACAGTTTTGAAATCCAAGATCAGGAGTAGATCATAAAAGGAGAGAAATTATAAAGGACAGATACAACCCTTTTTTGAATTGGCTTCCAAAACTGATTCAGAAAACCTGACCACGTGGCCGTAACCTTAGAAGTGTTGTTTGCTTTTGTTGCCCCCTAATAATTTTTTTCTGCTTGTTTTTTAAGGTACCATTGGCCAAAGTACAGTTGAATATAAAGTCTTTAATACAACTCTACAAAGCTCATGGGAATGGCCAGCTTTGGACTTCCGTAACTACATGCAGCCTTGTCCCCACTAGTATAACCACGTGGGAATGGCGGCTCAGTGGTTGACAACGTTATGTTGCAGCACAGGGTTCCTGGGTTTTATTCCAGGGTAATATCTACATGTATGTTCTACAGTGGTGTAACTTGAAGCTCCTGACTCACACGGAAAAATTCTATACCATGGCCCACAATCGTGTACCACAGATGAGCAAATTGATTCAATTTTTCAAACAATTCTGCTTCGTCATAATCAGAATTTTTCTTGATCTTGATTTTTCAGGAGTGAGTGTGAGAGGAAGAGAGACTTTTCCAGGCATTTACAGTACTTTTCATTCAGGTATAATTGATCCCTACCCACACTGAAATGGAAGGTCAATTTGGATTAATTAGACCTGAAACTAATTTTAAAAAATTCTATATTCTCTACCATGTACAGTTTATATTGCACTTGTCTTCTTATGTTTCAGAAAGGCCTCTGGTCCCCCTCAGGCATCAGAACCTAGGTACAGCTGCTAGATAGATACCGATAGGATGGGCTTCCATTACATTGGTCCCAGTGTTTGTGCCTGAGATAGGGCACTTGCCTGAGATTGTGAGTTTTTATGGTCCTTTAATAGACAAAGAGTAACATAGTAACATAGTTTATAAGGCCAAAAAAAGACATCTGTCCATCCAGTTCGGCTTGTTATCCTGCAAGTTATTCCAGAGGAAGGCAAAAAAAAAAAAACCCTGTGAGGTAGATGCTAATTATCCTCACTTTAGGGGGAAAAAAAATCCTTCTCGACTCCAATCAGAATAACTCCCTGGATCAACGACCCCTCTCTAGTAGCTATAACCTGTAATATTATTGCCCTCCAGAAATACATCCAGGCCCCTCTTGAACTCTTTTAGTGAACTTACCATCACCACCTCCTCAGGGAGAGAGTTCCATAGTCTCACTGCTCTTACCGTAAAGAATCCTCTTCTATGTTTGTGTACAAACCTTCTTTCCTCCAGACGCAGAGGATGTCCCCTCGTCACAGTCACAGTCCTGGGGATAAATAGATGATGGGAGAGATCTCTGTACTGACCCCTGATATATTTATACATAGTTATTACATCTCCCCTCAGTCGTCTTTTTTCTAAAGTGAACTCTAATTTTGATAATCTTTCTTGGTCCTGTAGTCCACCCATTCCAGTTATTACATTCCATGTGAACAAAATGGAAATCATTGTACAGTTCCGCAGAATATGTTGGCAATTTGTAAGCAACGGTGAATAAATCAGATGTATAAACTGTATGAAATGTATAGGTCACTGCTTCCTGCAAGATCAGCATATTCCTCTACTGCTGCTGTCGTCAATTTCATGGTATTCTTCCCATTTTATAATCCAGTAAAAAAAAAATAATAGTACCGTACATGTTCTACCCCAGTTCCACATTATTGGAATTTCACTGTCACAAAATACAAGACAAGACTATCAAGACACTCGTCACACATAAATCAATATGGTCGAGTAACTGTCTAGCGTATGCCAAAGTTTTTGTGGTAGAGGTTGACATCTTTTTTTATAGCTGACATCCTTCTGTAGCTCGACTGCCTGTCGTCAACCCTGAAAACAAGTCATGGTGACGAGGTTTATTTGTGACCAGGCTTGAGTGACATCCATTGGATCTGGAGACCAAAGAGCGGCTTATTTTAGAACATCATCACTGCTGACGCCTGAAATATTCATTAAAGAGAGCCTGGTTAATAAGTAGAGCAGCATAGTCCCAATTTCCACAATTCATGTCTCCAGAATCTCGCAGTTTAAGGCTAATTACTATTTTCTGCTACCAATGAGCTAATTAATAATTTTACAGCTACTATTTGTAGTGGGGTAATTAACATTTTTGTAGCTAGTGGGTTATGCGGAAGAGCAGATTTAACACTTTAATAAGTAGCTGCAAATGAATTGTTACAATATTCATCAAATGGACAATTAACTATTCCTTGTCAAGTGCTTGCACAACATGTAATTGTAGGCTCGAGTGCTTTTCTAAAAAACTATGCGAGTCTTATAATAATGAAAGAGAAATCACAGAGAAATTCAAATAAGACCCGAGACATGGGTTCAGAAAAGTTTGTCAAAATAACATAAGAGCAATTAAATCTGAAATAATAAAAAAAAAGAAATAAAACAATTATGAAATAAAAATAACGGAAAAAAAGACAGTTAACTAGCAGAAATGTCAATTAATTTTCTAAATTTATTTAAATTATTTATTTGTTTCATGTATTGTGGATGTACAATTGGTAATTAAAGTTAATTAAAATTATGAGTGTTGAAAATAGAAAAAAAAGAATTTGGCTTCATATAAATAGTCACATAAAAAACTGAAAATTGTATATATATATATATATATATAAACATGGAGTAATAGAAACATTTTTAAATTTTTAATCTATGTGTAAAGACAATGTTTCATTAGCAAAGTGCATAATTGTTTTATATATGTATATGAAGCAATTATGTACTTTGCTAATGAAACATTGTCTTTACACGTAGAATAAAAAAATGTTTCTATTAGTCCATGTTTTTTCTTAATTGGGTTCGAGAGCTCACATCTACCAGACATGTGTGGCATAATAACCCTTTAAGGGCTGATGCACACAACCGTATGTATTTTGCGGTCTGCAAAAAAACAGATCCACAAAAAATACGGATGACGTCCGTGCGCATTCCATATTTTGCGGAACGGAACAGCTGGCCCCTAATAGAACAGTCCTGTCTTTGTCTGTACTACGGACAATAATAGGACATGTTCTATTTTTTTGCGGAACGCCAACACGGACATATGGGAATGGAATGCACACGGAGTAACTTCCGTTTTTTTTGCGGACCCATTGAAATGAATTGTTCTGCATACAGTCCGCAAAAAAAAAAAAAACGGAACAGACACGGAAAGAAAATACATTTGTGCTCATGAGCCCTAAGGCTGGAGCTACACGGCAACATTTTTTTATAATGATAGTCAATGGTGTTGCACTGCGACAGGCGACATGCTGCGACTGTGACATGTTGGATTTTTTATGACTGTTGCAGTGAGACACCATTGACTATAATTATAAAAAATGTTGTGCGACATTGGTGCGCATGTCGCAGTGTATTTGTACCCTTTTTGTCACACAGCTTATTGTCGCGCTACATGTCGCCGTGTAGCTCTAGCCTAAGGCTAGTTTCACACGAACGTTTTGTTTTGCGGATCTGAAAAAAAAAGTAGATGGCATCCGTGTGCATTCCGTATTTTGCGAAACGGAGCAGCTGGCCCCTAATAGAGCAGTATTATTCTTGTCCGGACAAGAATAGGACATGTTCTATGTTTTTTACGGGCTACGGAACGGGCATACGGATGCGGACAGCACACAGTAAGCTCTCAGTATTTTTTGTGGACCCGTAGAAATGAATGGGTCCGTATTTTTTATGTGAAAAATGCGGATCGTAGCCCGCAAAAAATACTATTGTGTGAAAGGGTGGTGTCACAGATTTTTGAAGAAAAAAAAAAGAAAAAAACTGCATTTTTTCCTGTAATTAAAAAAAATGCTGAGGTCAGATGTTAGCTTCAGCCAATAGAATAATATAAAGTGCACTCCAAATAGGGAAGTATTTTGTGGTATTTTTGCTCTTTGCTAATTGTGCTTTTGCTATGTTTTTTTCAGGGGCAGTGGTATTTGTTTCCTTCACACACGGTTGTTTTTCTTTATTACATTTGTAATATGCATTTTTTTCTGACATTTTTCAAGTTTTATAAAGAAGCCATTGGGAAAAAACAGCAGAAAAAATACATTACCCGGGTGAATAAAAAAAAAAGCTACTGACCCCCAAAACACCACAAAAATGCCATATAACAATTTATATGTAGTAATGTAGTACATTTATATTGCCTTTTATGATTTAATGTAATTTCTGAGCACACAAAATATACTAACCCATTATTTAAAAAAAAAAAAAATTAAATAAATAAATTGTTAATATTACCATGGAAAATGTAATTAAAAAAACAACTTTTTCCACAAAAATTATGTATGTGAAACCAGTCTAAACCTAAAAACAACATGGTGGCTCCTAAGACCTAAGTAATTGAATGGTTTGAGTACCCCAGAGCCAGGGGTGTGACTAACTACCATAGCGGCAGACCATGCGACTGCTGTGGGGCCCAGGGCAAGAGGGGGCCCAGTCTTAGTTGGGATTATCTCCTCTTCTACTGGAGGTGAAAACTTGGTCAGGACTCTACCCTCTAAAGGAACAACTTTTAGCAAATGAAGCACTGGAAAAATGTCCCAAGGGTCATTGAAAGAGGATTACGCGGAAACCCTTCTGTCCTGTGTGGGGGGGCCTGGTTTGATCCTCGCTATGGGGCCCTTTACTTCTCTATGTACACCACTGACCAGAGCTGTATGTCGTGAGCTCATAACATCCTCCAAATGGTGGCTGGAGGTAGCAAGAACTTTTTTTTTAATATAACTAAACCTATGCAAGGGATTTGGAGCAGTGCATCATAAAAATGGAGCTCTGAACCCTATGATGTTATATTCAAGGGGATCTGTCACCAGGAACCTCACTGTTACACCAGGCACAAGGCCTTGTAGGGCTAGCTCAGCTATACCTTTACATTCACACTCAGTTGCCTCATTATGGAGAAAATCAATATGTAAATGAGCTGTAAAGTGCACTGAGGGTGGACCCAAACCATTCTATGCACTCTTGCTCCTCCTACTTTTTCTGCTAGCCTCTCGTTCTGATTTTTGATTCTCCACATAGTCATCTCTCCTAGCCAAGTCATTCAGGAGAAGGAGTAAGAGTGTCTTGGACCCGCCCTCGGTGCACTTAACTGCTCATTTGCATCTGGATTAAAAACACCTTTTCTCCAGAATGAAGCAACATATCCCTAAGTGAAAGGTATCACTACATTCAGGTGAGCTAGCCCTATAAGACTTGGTGCACCACAAATGAGGCCAGGCGAGGTGATCACCTCAGGCAGCACCAGGAAGGGGGGGCAGCAGAAGGGCCATGGGCAATGAGTGCTTTCATTGTGACAAAAGGGTTAGGTTAAGAAATTGGCATGGGGGGCGCCATTTCAGTTTTCGCCTCAGGCAGCAGAAAGGCTAGGTGCACCCCTGGCTTCAAGGAATCATGCCGGGTGTAACAGTGAAATTCAGAAATTACTCAGCACAGGATCTAAGAACGACACAGTGATAAAAGGTGAATACTACCATGTTCTGTGCTTGTCTAGAGCAAATCTGATGACTAAAAGGTTCTGATATAGGATACAAAATCCAAATATATTGTAATAAATGGCAACAGGAGGCAAATGCCAAATGCAATTTTTCAATGTACAAATTATAGTCTAAATAAAGTAAAATTCTGCCTCAACTTCTTTCACTGCAGGATTCAAGGTCGTGTCCTTTTCTCCCACCACAGAGGCCACATCTAGGATTTTACAGGGTTTTTCTCTACTGAAGGCCTGGAAATCCAGCCGTCGGAGGGAAAAATGTTATTGAGAAACCTCCCACCCCTTATAGGCCCATTTTGACAGGAAATCTTTCAGAGGCAGCAACACTGATGCGTCCTGAGATTTCATCTGTCTTTTCTTGCTTGAGGAAATGCTGAGCCAGTCTTCCTATTAGGCAAAAGACGCGGAGTACGAAAATCCTTCTAACAATCATCTTTTGGTCTGCTCTTACCATGACAGCTTTCTGTCTGTTCCTCTGTCAGACAGGACCCGAGAACGAGCCTTTTCGACGAGAGCTCCGGCATTTCCCAGACATTGACGGGACTTAGAAGGATGCGTTATTTAACCAGTGTCCAAGTTATCGCCGGAAACACGCTTGGCATTGACGAGCCTTATCCCAATGTGCAGAGATATGATAAATGCATTAATAGCCCGACTCTCATAAAAGGAAGAATGTGAAATGTCTTTCCAATTCTTTCCTGATTGGCCTGGAATCCTCCTGACTCAGTAGTCCCATCATCCTGGCAGATGCCGTACCTAACACATAACTTCAGGAGCACAATTGCCAGCTTGCAATAATTTCTGCAGGTGTCTAAACAGATGTACTTTCAGAGACGGCGGAAATACATTTGGGTTCTTGTGATATTAATATTTACGTATACTTCTACACATGTTTTCTCCCTGGAAAATGACTTTTATCATAAACTGGTAGAAATGCTGGAAAATGTGACAGTTTCGAGTCCCGTCTCATCGACCACAGAAGTCTCAGCTCACGTTAAGAATTGAATTTTATCAACAGAATGTTCACCACGGGGCTCAAATATTAACCCCTTAAAGGGGTTATCCCATGAAAAATATAAACATTTTAAATCAAACATCATATGGTACATGACAACCAAGCTAAAACCTGCCCTGTACCTCACATGGATCCAGAGATCTCCTAATTCGTTGCTCCAATAGTTCTGTTAGATTTATGTAAAGCTGGAAGCTCAGGGGATGTGTTCTTTCTCAGGGGTGTGTCCTTTAGGGCGCATGGACATGGCCATTGCTCGGCTGTCCCCAAATTGCGGGTCCTCAATACACGGGCACCAGCTGTGTGCACTCCACATTCACTTGAATGGGTACACAATCTGGAAGGTCCGATGCAGAACAGAGGCACGAAACCCCACGGAAGCGCTCCAGGTTTCTCTCCGTGCCTCCGCACTGCAAAGAAATAGAATATGTTCTATTTTTTTGTGGTATGGATGGATCACGTACCAATTCAAGTAGAATGGATCTGGATCCATCTGCAGAAACTGTTGCAAATTGCGGCCCTCAATGCACGGAACAGCCGACCAACGGCCGTGTGAATGAGCCCTACAGAACTGAGCATGTGCTTGCATCTCAGTGAGCGAGACAGAGATATTAGAAAAGGAGAAAACAGCAGGTGGCGCTATACAGATAAAAATAGTTGAATAACTCAATCGCTATCATACACTTTTTTTTTTTATGGTGTTCATTATATGCTAAAAATGACAAGACAAGATTATCCTCCAGATCAATACGATTACAGCAACAGTGCATTTATATTGTTTTCATGTCTTTTAGGGCTCATGCACACAACCATCTGCTGTCCAGGCCCGTATTGCGGCCCACAAACAACAGGTCTGCAATATACAGACCCCAGCTGTTTTTGCACCGCATCATGGATACGCATGAATGGGTATGCAATCTGGAAGGTCCGGTGCGAAATAGAAGCACGGAACCCCACGGAAGCACTACGGAATGTTTTAATGGGGCTTCACTGCGTATCTCCTACTTTTTTGCAGTGCGGACAGATCACTGACCTGTTCAAGTTGGATAGGTCTGGTTTGGTTCAGTTGTGGAATCTGTATTGGGGACTGCAATTTGCGGTCCCCAATGCACTGAACGGCTGAGCAACGGACGTGTGCATGAGGCCTTATAAAAATGTATTCAAAATTTAATTGTTTTCACTGTAATTTTGAGTCCCTTTAGGGAACCTGAACATATGTTCATCTGATCCTTTATACCATTGACTGCAATGCTTTTGCAGGTAGCTCACCATGGCATTGCTGGGACTGTTTACAAGGACCTAGGCTGTCATAACAAAGTATTTAAAGGGTCATTCCCATCTGAGAAAATGGGGGCATATCGCTAGGATATGCCCCTCATTGTCTGATAGGTGCGGGTCCCACCTATCGAGTACGAAGCCGGGAAATGAACGGAAGGCGCACTACGCATGCTCAGCTGACCTCAATTCATTTCTATGGGGCCGCTGAAAATAGCCAAGCGCTGGCTTGGCTATTTCCGTCGGCTCCATAGAAATTAATGGGAGCGATGGCCACACATGCGCTGTGCACTCCCATTCATTTCTATGGGAGCAGCGGGAAGCTGCCCTAGGTGGTGGCCGGACCCCGGGAAACCTGGGGTCCTCCAGGCACAGCACTACCCGCCCCGTTCTCGACATAGGTGCGAGTGGGACCTATATATATATATATATATATATATACAAAAAATATATATATATAACATAATACATCACTGGTCCAGACTGTAGCCTCTACTTTTGAACTTTATAATTTAGTTGAACTTTCTGCTATAAAAGAAAATATTTTATATATATATACAGTATATTTTACCAGGATTAAAAAAAAATACTAAAATAAAAATTATACAAAGATATAGCCACATTTGTAGAACAATAAAAACCTTCAAAAATAAAAATAATAGTCGACTGAAGAGAAAAAGCTATTGCTTTCAAACCTACATGTACAAAAAAAAAACCAGGAAAAAATAGCCTTGTCTTGAAATTGTTAGTTTCATTTTTATTTTTGACAGAATTTTTCCATTTACTGTACATATGACATTTTTGGAACCTTTACCGCATTCACTGACTGATAATATACTCTACTACATGTCTATAGATGTTTAAAAAAAATAAAAATAAAAAGTAAAATTTTGAAAAAAAAAATTGACAGTGGATTTAACAAAATAAAAACTACTAAAATAAAAATTGTATCAAAATAAAAACAATATTTATCGAAAAAGCCTCAAAAATAAAAAAAATAATAGTCAAAGGAAGAGAAAAAGATATTGCTTTCAAACCTTTATGTTCCAAAAGAAAAAAAAAACTGAAAATGTATCTGGTCATGAACAGGAAAACATGGCCTGGTCTTGAACTTGTTAGTCTTATTTTTGATACAATTTTTCAATTTACTGTACATATGACCTTTAAGGAACCTTTACCCTATTCATTAACTGAAAATATACTCTACTACATGTCTATAAGTGTTTAAAAAAATAAAAATAAAAAAGTAAAATATTTAACTCTTTAAAAAAAATTGACTGTGGATTTAACAAAATAAAAAATACTAGAATAAAAATGATATAACAATAAAAACAATATTTATTGAAAAAGAAAAACCCTCAAAAAATAAAAAAAATAATAGTCAAAGGAAGAGAAAAATCTATTGATTTCAAACCTGTATGTAAAAAAACAAAAATGTATCTGGTCATGAATAGGGATGAGCAAATTTCAAAGTCACTGAAGTCTGGGTTTGATGTTTGGGTCATTTTGTTATCCTCTGTTATAACATTGTTATAGCAGAAAATAATAGCATTCTTAAGACTCAATGCAAAAGACGATGGCAATTTAGGGGGGGGGGAACAAAACTCACCTCGTCCACTTGATCATGCTACCGCAGTGTCTTCTATCTTCTTTCATCAGGTCCTGCAAAAGGACCAAAGGACCTGTGATGATGTTGCCGTGCTTACCATGTGGTGAGTGTGGTAACATAGTTTATAAGTAACATAGTTTATAAGGTCGAAAAAAGACATCTGTCCATCCGGTTCGGCCTGTTTTCCTATAAATTGATCCAGAGGAAGGCAAAAAAAACCCTGTGAGGTAGAAGCCAATTTTCCTCACTTTAGGGAAAAAAAATTCCTTCCCGACTCCAATCAGGCAATTAGAATAACTCTCTGGATCAACGAGCCCTCTCTAGTAACTATAACCTGTAATATTATTACCCTCCAAAAATACATCCAGGCCCCTCCTGAACTCTTTTAGTGAACTTACCATCACAACCTCCTCAGGCAGAGAGTTCCATAGTCTCACTGCTCTTACCGTGGGGACGTCATTGCAGGTACTTTGGCAGGTCCTGCTGAATGAAGATAGACAGACCAGCAATGACATCACCACGCTCACCACGTGGTGAGCGCCGTGACATCATAGCAGGTCTTTTTGCAGGTCCTGCTGAAAGAAGATAGAAGACACTACGACAGCGCGATCAAGTGGATGAGGTGACTTGTTTTTGTTTTTACCCCTAAATGGCCATACTCTTTTGCATTCTGTCTTAAGAATGCTATTATTTTCCGCTATAACGGAAAATAATAAAGTGAAGTTTGGGTCCCCATTGACTTCAATAGGGTTTGGGTTCAGGGTCAAGTTCGGGTATGTCCCGAACCAGAACTTTGACCTGAAGTTCTTCCGTGTTGTTACGGGTTCGCTCATCCCTAGTCATGAACAGTAAAAATGACCCGGCCTTGAACTCGGTAGTTTAATTTTTGACAGAATTTACAAATTTACATGTGATACTTTAGCTAACCTTCACTGCATTCACTGACTGACAATATCCTACAAGTCTATATGTGTTGAAAAAAAAGGAAAAAAAAGAAAACATTGAACTCTTTAACAATAAATGACAGTGAAATATTTTTCTGCTGTGAGTGATCACATCGATGTCCTTGCTGACGGTGTGTGTATTCCAACATATTACAAAATACAGTAATTCTCACTGGCAGAAAAGTAGAACCTGAATTATTATTCAGCTTTGACTTATGTGATTTCTCCCCAAGAGGCCCAAAGTCATCGGTGGCACAGATTCTAATAATGGATTGAGCGACTGATGTGTTAATCAAGCAGTTTTGAAAATTCAGTCCGATTTTTATATTTCATGCTATAAAGAGATGGTAATGAAGAGAATGTTGGATGGGTGACCATTGATGTAAATTCCATCTGTGGAAATCGGAAAGTTTAGAATTCATGAAGCTCATCAAGGAGGACTCTCATTATCCATACTGTACGCATTATATCTGTATGTGTGGAGTTGTTTTATGTAAAGTATTGCCACCCTTCATATTGTCCTACAATTTAACCTTGCGGCAACCTTACTTAAAATGATGGTAGGTTTTCCATGAAAATGTAAAAAATGGTCGTCAAAAACTGTGATACTACTGTATGTTAATAGCGGTAGTCTCCAAGAGCCAACATTTAACCCCATAGAATCTCAATACTTTCATAAAAAGCACGCGTGTTTGGGGTTTTTTTTCCTATTCCTCTGCTTTTTGAGGATATAAGATCTTCATTGTGTGATTTGAAAGCACTCTGAGCCAAACAGATGTCACCCTACTTGCCCCAAATGCAGTCTCGCAGTCACGGAGAGAAAAACTGCAGCTGCATCTCCCCCCTCCCCCTTTTTCCCTGTTTTAATTTTTACTCTGTTATTCAATATACATTGATGAGGTTTCTGAACATTTAAACAACAAGCGGGAGAATGAAAAGTAAAATTTATTGAAAGTATGAGCTGCTAGGTGGCACTTGTATAGTAGTGGTGACACTTGTAAACCAGTGGTGGCACTTGCATAGCAGTGGTGGCTCTTTTATAGCAGTGATGGTTCTTGTATAGCAGTGGTGGCACTTGTGTAGTAGTGGTGGCACTTGTATAGTAGTGATGGCACTTGTAAAGCAGAGGTGGCACTTGTATAGCCATGGTGGCTCTTTTATAGCAGTGGTGGCACTTGTATAGTAGTGGTGGTACTTGTATAGTAGTGGTGGTACTTGTATAGTAGTGGTGGTACTTGTATAGCAGTGGTGGTACTTGTATAGTAGTGGTGTCACTTGTATAGTAGTGGTGGCACTTGTTAGTAGTGGTGGTACTTGAATAGTAGTGGTGGTACTTGTATAGTATGGTACTTGTATTGTAGTGGTGTTAGTGGTGGTACTTGTATAGTAGTGGTGGCTGGTGGTACTTGTAGTGGTGTACTTATAGTAGTGGTGTACTTGTATAGTAGTGGTGGTACTTGTATAGTAGTGGGGTAGTATAGTAGTGGTGGTATTTTTTAGTAGTGGTGTCCCTTGTATGTAGTGGTGGTACTTGTATAGTAGTGGTGTACTTGTATAGTAGTGGTGGTACTTGTATAGTAGTGGGTACTTGTATAGCAGTGGTGGTACTTTGTATAGTAGTGGTGTCACTTGTATAGTAGTGGTTGGTATTTTGTATAGTAGTGGTGTCACTTGTATAGTAGTGGTGGTACTTGTATAGTAGTGGTGGTATTTGTATAGTAGTGGTGGTACTTGTATAGTGGTGGTACTTGTATAGTAGTGGTGTCACTTGTATAGTAGTGGTGGTACTTGTATAGTAGTGGTGGTATTTGTATAGTGGTGTATGGTGGTACTTGTATAGTAGTGGTGGTATTTGTATAGTAGTGGGTGCACTTGTATAGTAGTGGTGTATTTGTATAGTAGTGTGTACTTGTATAGTGGTGGTACTGTATAGTAGTGGTGGCTCTTTGTATAGTAGTGGTGGTATTTGTATAGTAGTGGTGTCACTTGTATAGTAGTGGTGGTACTTGTATAGTAGTGGTGGCTCTTGTATAGTAGTGGTGGTATTTGTATAGTAGTGGTGGTACTTGTATAGTAGTGGTGTCACTTGTATAGTAGTGGTGGTACTTGTATAGTAGTGGTGGTACTTGTATAGTAGTGGTGGTACTTGTATAGTAGTGGTGGTACTTGTATAGTAGTGGTGGTACTTGTATAGTAGTATGGTGGTACTTGTATAGTAGTGTGGTGTACTTGTATAGTAGTGGTGGTACTTGTATAGTAGTGGTGTCCCTTGTATAGTAGTGGTGGTACTTGTATAGTAAGTGGTGGTATTGTATAGTAGTGGGTGGTATACTTGTATAGTAGTGGTGTCACTTGTATAGTAGTGGTGGTACTTGTATAGTAGTGGTGGTACTTGTATAGTAGTGGTGTCAGCTTGTAGTAGTGTAGTGTAGTGTACTGTGTAGTAGTGGTGGTATTTGTATAGTAGTGGTGGTACTTGTATAGTAGTGGTGTCACTTGTATAGTAGTGGTGGTACTTGTATAGTAGTGGTGGTACTTGTATAGTAGTGGTGGTACTTGTATAGTAGTGGTGTCACTTGTATAGTAGTGGTGGTACTTGTATAGTAGTGGTGTCACTTGTATAGTAGTGGTGGTACTTGTATAGTAGTGTGTCACTTGTATAGTAGTGGTGGTAACTTGTATAGTATTGTAGTAGTGGTGGTACTTGTATAGTAGTGGTGGTACTTGTATAGTAGTGGTGGGTACTTGTATAGTAGTGGTGTCACTTGTATAGTAGTGGTGGTACTTGTATAGTAGTGGTGGTATTTGTATAGTAGTGGTGGTACTTGTATAGTAGTGGTGTCACTTGTATAGTAGTGGTGTTGTAGTACTTGTATAGTAGTGTGTCACTTGTATAGTAGTGGTGGGTATATGTATAGTAGTGGTGTCACTTGTATGTAGTTGTACTTGTATAGTAGTGGTGGTATTTGTATAGTAGTGGTGTACTTGTATAGTAGTGGGTGGTACTTGTATAGTAGTGGTGGCTCTTGTATAGTAGTGGTGGTATTATGTATACTTGTATAGTAGTGGTGGTACTTGTATAGTAGTGGTGGTCTACTTGTATACTGTATAGTAGTGGTGGTATACTTGTATAGTAGTGGTGTCACTTGTATAGTAGTGGTGGTATAGTTGTATTGTAGTGGTGGTACTTGTATAGTATGTGGTGTAGTTGTATAGTAGTGTGGTACTGTGTATAGTAGTGGTGTCACTTGTATAGTGTGGTGGTACTTGTATAGTAGTGGTGGTTACTTAGTATAGTAGTGGTGTCACTTGTATAGTAGTGGTGGTACTTGTATAGTAGTGTAGTAGTGGTGTCACTTGTATAGTAGTGGTGGTATTTGTATAGTAGTGGTGTCACTTGTATAGTAGTGGTGGTGGTAGTACTTGTATAGTAGTGTGGTGGTACTTGTATAGTGTGGTGGTACTTGTATAGTAGTGGTGGTACTTGTATGGTATTTGTATAGTAGTGGTGTCACTTGTATAGTAGTGTAGTGTGGTACTTGTATAGTAGTGGTGGTACTTTGTATAGTAGTGGTGGTAGTGGTGTATATAGTGGTGCTTGTATAGTACTTGTATAGTAGTGTGGTATTTGTATAGTAGTGTGTCACTTGTATAGTAGTGGTGGTATTTGTTGTAGTACTTGTAGTGGTGTCACTTGTATAGTAGTGGTGGTACTAGTTTGTATTAGTAGTGGTGGTTTGTATAGTAGTGGTGGTACTTGTATAGTAGTGGTGTCACTTGTATAGTAGTGGTGGTACTTGTATAGTAGTTGGTGGCTCTTGTATAGTAGTGGTGGTATTTGTATAGTAGTGGGTGGTACTTGTAATAGTAGTGGTGTACTTGTATATAGTAGTGGTGGTACTTGTATAGTAGTGGTGTCACTTGTATAGTTGGTATTTGGTACTTGTATATGCAGTGGGTGTCACTTGTATAGTAGTGGTGTCACTTGTATAGTAGTGGTGGTATTTGTATAGTAGTGTGTGGTACTTGTATAGTAGTGGTGGTACTTGTATAGTAGTGGTGTCCCTTGTATAGTAGTGGTGGTACTTGTATAGTAGTGGTGGTATTTGTATAGTAGTGGTGGTACTTGTATAGTAGTGGTGTCCCTTGTATAGTAGTGGTGGTACTTGTATAGTAGTGTGTACTTGTATAGCAGTGGTGTCACTTGTATAGTAGTGGTGGTACCTGTATAGTAGTGGTGTCACTTGATAGTAGTGGTGGTATTTGTATAGTAGTGGTGTACTTGTATACAGTGGTGTACTTGTATAGTAGTGGTGTCACTTGTATAGTAGTGGTGGTACTTGTATAGTAGTGGTGGTACTTGTATAGCAGTGGTGTCACTTGTATAGTAGTGGTGGTACTTGTATAGTAGTGGTGTCACTTGTATAGTAGTGGTGGTATTTGTATAGTAGTGGTGTCACTTGTATAGTAGTGGTGGTACTTGTATAGTAGTGGTGGTATTTGTATAGTAGTGGTGGTACTTGTATAGTAGTGGTGGTACTTGTATAGTAGTGGTGTCACTTGTATAGTAGTGGTGGTACTTGTATAGTAGTGGTGGTATTTGTATAGTAGTGGTGGTACTTGTATAGTAGTGGTGTCACTTGTATAGTAGTAGTGGTGTGTACTTGTATAGTAGTGGTGGTATTTGTATAGTAGTGGTGCACTTGTTATAGGTAGTTGTATAGGTGGTGTCACTTGTATAGTAGTGGTGGTATTGTATAGTTGGTACTTTGTATAGTAGTGTGGTTACTTGTATAGTAGTGGTGGCACTTGTATATAGTGGTGTATATGTAGTTTGTATTATAGTTGGTGGTACTTGTTAGTAGTGTACTTGTATAGTGTGTGGTACTTGTATAAGTGTGTCACTTGTATAGTAGTGTGTACTTGTATAGCAGTGGTGGTCACTTTGTATAGTAGTGGTGTCACTTGTATAGTAGTGGTGGTATTTGGTAGTAGTGCTGGTACTTGTAGTAGTTGGTACTTGTATAGTAGTGGTGTCCCTTGTATAGGTAGTGGTGGTATTGTATAGTAGTGTGGTTACTTGTATAGTAGTGGTGTCCCTTGCCTATAGGTAGCGGTGGGTTACTTGCATAGCAGTGGGTGGCACTTTGTAATAGTTAGTGGTGGGTACTGTATAGTAGGGTGCGTAACATTGTATAGCCGTGGCAACATTTGTATAAGCAGTGCTGGCAACTCGTATAGTTAAGTGGTTCTAACTTGTATAACAGTGGGTTGCACTGTGTAGCTGTTGGTTGACATGCTGTATAGCCAGTGGTGGCCACTCATACACAATGGTAGCTCCTGTATAGCAGTGGTGGCACTCGTGAAGCTGTGGTGGCAGTTGTATGACAGGGGTGGCACTTATATAGCTATGGTAGCATTTGTAAAGGAGTGGTTAATCATTAGGTATATCTGTTGGTGTAATTGGTTATAGCAGTGGGTGAATCTTGTATAGCTGGTAAATGCCATGTGTATAGCAGTGGTAGCTCTTGTATAGCTGTGGTGGCTCTTGTATAGCAGTGGTGGCTCTTGTATAGCAGTGGTAGCTCTTGTATAGCTGTGGTGGCTCTTGTATAGCAGTGGTGGCTCTTGTATAGCAGTGGTGGCTCTTGTATAGCAGTGATGGCACTTTTGTAGGTTATTCATCAGGAAGTCAAAGGTTTCCCAGATACAGAGTCGGCTACTTATTCCCTTCCTTGAATCCTTGGGTGTTAAGGCAATTTTTTAAATATTTTTTTTTTCTTTTATGCAATGTTTCCATTTTTAGCTTCAGTCTGGCTCCATTATAAAAGCTTGCATTGTAACATTCTCCTTTCAGTTCATCATCATGAAGGAAAATAGCAGAGCCTCTGAGATTGCTATATTACCCGGTATGTGACAAGAGCATCCTATTATTGTAACCATCCATCATCCCTTAAAGCCCCCATTTCTGTAAGTACATGTGGAGTCTTACCCACAGCACAAGGCATAACCTGTTGCAGTAATAATAACATTATTAGATCTTTTTTTTTCTTCTCCTTTTGGGCATCCCTTATTATTTCTTTGTTAAGAGAGCTAAGATAGCTCTGGGCAACCGAAGCATGCACATATTAAGGGAGAGAGCGGGGACACATGCCGAAACTACATTTATGTTTTAATGCTACGGTCATAAATCATACGCTAAAGACAAAGCTGCTATTGTCAGACCTCCAAGAACATAAAAAGTTTATTATCCCGCAGAGTGACCTAATATTACTTCCAGCAAATTATGTGACCCCCTTTTTGAGTGATTACAGAAAATTATATTTCGCAGACCCTCCAGAGAGTACAATACATTTACCGCTTTTACAAACAACATATTATTTTCTTTGATACAATGTAACGCTCTAAAAAAAGGCAGCAGTTCCCTAAAATCTGCTGGGAATGAAGGACCGAGAACCTTAACATATGGGGAATGTGCAAGATTGTGTAGGACCGCATTGGACTGGCCAGAGCGATGGTAATGACCCCGAATTTCGCAAAGAAAACCGTTTTGTGATGAATTACTTGTTTCTTTGTAAGTAGCGAGCACAATGACGGGGAACGCCCCCCCCCCCCGTCATTGAACCCCCTAAGATGCTACATTCATCACTGGTCGCAGCCTTTCAGAGGTTGGACATTTGTGTTGATTTTTTGCCTTGTTTTGTCTTTGTTGTAGTATAAGGAACATGTAGATTCATATTAAAGAGGATCCATCACCTCTCCTGACATGTCTGTTCTTATAACTACTTGGATTCCCAATGTAATAACAATCCTTCATATGATTATATGTTGTGACATTCTTCTATTATTCCTACTAGAAGTTTATGAATAAATTGCCAGCAGTCTGCAGTCATGATCAATTGTGGTGTTACCAGTTGGGGGTGTGGCCCTGCACAGTCTGACACTATCCAATCAATACAATCAGTGTTAGACTGCACATGGACACCCCCCCTTCTCCTCCCCCAACTGGTAACACCCGGCTGGATCTTTATTTGCAACTGCTGGTAATTTATTCAGTTGGAAATAAATAAATATTCAGTTGGAAATATAAATATTTGAATACTCCAGCTAGTAATAGGTGAGGGGGGCCTATCTTTTAGGTTATGGCTGGAACATGGAATTTTCTCAGAAATCGATTGCCACAATCAGATTTGCAATATGTCTTGTGGTTCAAAAGTTATCAACACAATAAGTTCAAAACTTCAAAGTTCAGAGTTCTGTTTTCAGCACCAGGGACGACACATTGAAACACTTCAAATAGCTGTGCATCACAGGGAACGTTCCCAGTTATTGTGCAACTTTCTGTGTTGATAACACAAGAGATACTGCAAATCTGATTGCGGCAATTGATTTCTGATAAAATTCTAGTCTTTTTTGATATGCTATATGAGCCTCTTCCCACTGGAAAAATTTACCCTAAAGATCCTATTAAAGGGGTTATCCCATGAATAATGTAAAAATGAAAATCAGACATCATATAGAACATGACAATACTTTTCTAACAAAGCTAGAACCAGCCCTGTACCTCACATGGATCCAGAGATCTCCCCATTCATTGCTCTGCTAGATTTATATCAAACAATCACTAATAAAGGTGCACTGCGGCGGTAATACAATTGATAATATATGGCTAAACCCTCACACTGATATTAAAATGAGACTTTCGCCAATATATTCTTATATCAGGAGCATATCTTAGCCCAAGCACCGCGTCAAGGTATCTCAGAGTGGCATGGGACCTAACACTAACTTACCTAACCGTATGGGCAATTGCGGAAGGAGCATATATGCCGACACACAGCCACCAACTCCTAGTTACCTCCAGTGTGAGATCACACATGCAATGGGAGGAGGGTGGAGGCTATGAGCCCCACCTACCAATGACTCATGTGACTCAGGCTGCACAGGTGCACCAGAATGTTACCATAAGATGTAAGAAATGGTACATTCAGACCTGGAGTTGCCACACCTCCAGGTGTAAATGTTAAAATACAATCACAGAAAAACAAAACGTGGTTAGTGTTAGGTCCCGTGCCACTCTGAGATACCTTGATGCAGTGCTCGGGCACATATGCAACAGCATATGGGGTTTGAGCAATTTTCTGCCATTTTAGACCACGTTTTGTTTTTCTGTGATTAGATTTATATCAAACTGACAACTCAAGGGGAGTGTCTTTTCTGCTGCAGCTCAGGAGGCGTGTCCATGCTCTCCCTATCACAGCTCAGGGGGCGTGTCTCAGCTCTCCCTATCACAGCTCAGGGGCATGTCTCAGCTCTCCCTATCACAGCTCAGGAGGCAGTTGAAGGATGAAACTGAGCATGTGCGGCCTTCTCAGTGAACAGGTCACAGAAATAAGAAATTAAGTGGCACTATACAGATATTTACTGAATAACTCAGTAGCTATACAAAATTTTTAATTACATGCAATTACAAAACTATTCAGATCCAGTTGCTGGTTTTAAAACTGTAGAATATTTTTCGGGGGACAACCCCTTTAAATGTTATCTCTGTAATAATCTGCCCTCCAGAAATTTACCTGGAAAAGTATCAGATTCTCTTTCAAATAGTTCAAATAAAACAAAAATAATGAAATAAATTGATAAAATATGAAAAAAAAATCTGCACCTTTAAATGAAAAAAAATCTCTTTAATAGTACATCAATTGTTTCAGTAAAATAAAGTCTTGCTTTTGTCTTGGAAGTGCCAGGATAATTTCGGGGGTTATGAAATATTTAATTAGAGAATTGTTCTGATAAAATGTGACTTGTTTTCGCTATCGTATTATATCGTTTCCTCCGTTCCTTGTGAAATTCGCCTTTTTTTTGTTATCTTAATCAGTGATGAGAAAATGACACTGAGAGTTTTTACTTGAGAATTGAGAAGAAATTTGTAAGGTTTATTCTTGATAAGAGGGAGAGCAAATTTTTGATGTCATCTGTTGAGAGGATGGGAAGCTTTGATTCCATCTTCTTCGCATTGTTCGGTAACAGACATACTGGAGGTATTATTTATTATTTAATCTGAAGTACTCAAGATGGATCATGAGGAGGGAAAAAAACAGCATTAGCTGACAAGGGATGTGTGATGAAGAAGAAAATCTGGAAAGACTTGAAAGCCTTCTGCTTTCCACATAGGTAAATAGTAGGACTTTGTTCACATACAGTGGAAGCATGGACCCCTTACAGTCTAATGGTCAGTGCCCCCTAGGATCCATTCTATATCCCCCTCCTCTCCTCTATCTCTCTATCAAATAAAAAACTGTATATATATTGTAGAAGGAAGTGCTGGTATGTACGTGTGTATATGTATATGCATGCATGCCCCCTTAATGAGGCATGCATATACATGTATATCTATATATGGGCCTTCTATATATGTATCTGTGGGTCTCCAGATATGCCCCAATATGTGGTGCCCTCTGATGCATATGATGCCCCCTATATATATTATATTGTGCCCCCAGTTGCTCCTAATGTATATAGATACATGTATATATGCCCCAGTTTTATATGCATTTATCTATATACATATAAACTGACCCTCCATCCCCCTGGAGGCACATACCAGCGCACTTGCAGGAGGGAGACGCCACCCTGATGACAGTCTCGGGCACATCAAAGGACAGAGGATTGATAAGATCATCTACCCTTTGTCACAGACCTGTGGTATCAGCTATTCACAGCAAGGCTTACTATGAACAGGGGTGTTGGCCTCCATTGCTTGCATTGTGAAGGTTTATCACACCTGATCAGTGTGGAGACCCCAATCAAGCAGTTGGAGACTTGCTAAACCTGTTTTTATAGCATGGGCCATCCACACCCCTGCCATATGGAAAGCCACCTTCCCCCCACTACTCATGAAGGATAAATAATACGACCACAGGCAGAAGAGTTGGAACCTCCACTAGGGAGAGGAGCTGATGACCAGCACAGGGAGAGGGGACTCATCACCACAGAGGAAGGAAGCCAAGGATGCCCTCCAGAAACAGAGACTGGCTAAGTACCCCTGGAACTCCCTGTTACCCCTAATTATCCCCAAACTCCTGACCCCTTGCATTCCCCTATAACCCCTTGCATTAAGTAACCACTTTTAGGGACAGCTAGTATTAGGCTTGGAAGGGTACTGCTGTATTTCTGTGTGAGTGTATGTGTTTAGTTAGTATTGTGGGTGGAATTAAGTGGGATTGTGCAGTGTAGTTGAGTTTTTATACTGAGGTTGTGTTATTGTATTGTTGTGCGGCTATATGTATATATATTTATATACACCAATATAAATATATATAGATATAGTCTAAATATTAGACCGTAGACGTGTTATTTTGTAATAAATCCTTTTTATTATTCAAAATACTGTATACATTGTCTTTTGTGTAGCCGCCATAGTACAGTTCAGTACACAGCGTGCAGGGAACGGACTGAATAAAGGAAATAAATAGGCGGAGCTAGCAATAGCAGGTTACGCCTATTTATGAATATTGATTATTAATATTCCACAAAATATTAGCAATTAATAGATCCTTTAACATATATATATATATATATATATATATATATACACACATAACTACTCACAAAGAGTTGGGATATTTGGTTTGTGGGTGAAATTTCAGGATAAACCTAAAATGCACTCTAACCTTTATAGGTGAAGTTAAGCACATGTCCAACTATTCAATGTTTCAGTGCTTTTTGCAAAACTTGCTGTTCTCTAACAAGGAGCTTAACAGATAAATTTACAACAGGTGTTTGATACATGAATCGCTCAATACATTTCCTGTTTTAAGCAGGATGTTCTCAGACGGAAGTGACCACTGAGGTTAGAGTGTCACAGAGTGGGAAAGGATGCAAAACCATTCATACGGTCCTGTGAATGAGCCCTAATACTGAAGAACTGATATAGATACTTGTATATATATACACTACTACTCATATCCAGATATTCACACTGGTGATATCTCCTATATACAAAATAAGCAGATGTTGACCCAGATACACAAACAATCACGCACTAACACACACACAAGTAGTCTCTCACACACTTATTTACTTACAGGCTGCAGGTTCTCCATTCTCCTTCTTCTCCTGGTGTCTTTTGGATAAAAGGACCTGAGATCATGTGACATGATGACATCGTCAAAGGTCCTTTAGTCTACCATTACTATTTCTCAAAGGCCCTTCATACCTTGGTATGTACACCTATGATAGGCACGGGCCCCTAATGTGACTGTATCTGGAGAGGGCCCGACCTGGCCTGAATTGTACGAGAAAAGACACTGCTCCCAGACCTCTTCTCAACTCAGCCCTGAAGCAGCCGCTTCCCCTGTAGTTATGCCACTGTCTGTGTGTATTATCCTTGTACTGTGACATTACTGTGTGCATTACCCCCTATTGTGATATTCTTCCTGTACTGTGACATCACTGTATGCATTTTTTCTCAGGTCCAATGCAAAATCTGTAACAGGGCCTCCTATCTACATGTGGTGTCTTCTTATGTGGCTGAGATGCATTTGCACCTCCTCAGGAACCAGGTCCTGGGTACAACTGTCACCTCTGACATTGTTGGACTGGGGTTCCTTGGGCCACCAGAGGAAATTATTCTTGGGGCCCAACTGTTATATCATCAGTATAGTCTAATAAGTTTTGAATCGAACAAATAGTAGTGCCAAGTGATTGGCTCCAAAGTCAGCTCCAAATACTTTCTTTTTCAGCTGGACCTTTGGAGCCCACTGGAATATCCTCTGGTACTATGCTGAGCCAGTCTGACCCTGACCTCTGCCATAGCTACACATCTGCCCCCAACTACAGGTTCAACTGTACTGTCCTGATGGCAGCCCTGTGTAAGACGGTTTGAAAAAAAACTTCCCCTTTTGTACTGTATAATTTTTTTTTCAAAAACAGTTCTAGGCTATGAAGACCCATATGCTTTACTGCATGTAGAATGTCAAATTTTCTAGCATGCCAGCTGTGTGAAGGTGCGACAGCAACCGACAGCAACAAAACTGCTGCAGAAGTGACGCACGTAGATGCAGCCTAATTCAGGCAGAATGTTCTTACACCTTCTTTTCTACTTACACAACTCATTTTTTGTTCGTGCCAATTAGCATTTGTTTTTTTCTTGGATGAAAACAAAAACTCGATAACATCTGACATTGAAGCTCATCTTGAAGTCAATCAGTGCCTCCTAAAAATAGTTCAAGGAAACTGAACAACTTCATTAGAAGCTAATTAACTCATTCCCGTAAAATCTGTGAACGGTATTTCCTCTCCAATTATGTAACCTGTGTAAGTATGTAGCTTGCGGTGTTACCATCAGGGGTCAAGTAAGGACCTTGACGACGAAGAAGGACTCATTCTTGTCAGCCCTGGCAGTGATAGACCATTAAAATCAATGTCTTCTTCTCCTTCTCTTTCTTCTCCTTTTCCTTTTTCTTCTCCTCATTCTTCTTCTCCTCCTTCTCCTCCTTCGTCTCCTCCTTCTTCTTCGTCTTCTTCTTCTCCCTTTCATCCTCCTTTTTCTTCTTCTTCTTCTCCTTCTTCTCCTTCTTCTTCTCCTTCTTCTTCTCCTTCTTCTCCTTCATCTTCTTCTTCTCCTCCTCCTCCTTTTGATCCTTCTTCTTCTCCTCTTTCTTCTTCTTCTCCACCTCCTTTTACTTCTTCTTCTCCTCCTCCTTATTCTTCTCCTCCTCCTTCTTCTTCTGATTCTCCTTCTTTACTATTATATTTATTTCACTATTATAATTATTTATTATAAATATTTTTTAACATTATCATTAGTGTTGAGTGAATTGAAGCCAAAGGAACTGACTTTGATCCAAATTTCAGGAAAAATTTGATTCGCCACAAAGCCAAATTTCCTCACACAAATCTATTTTTCCAGAAATGGAGGTTAAAAAAACAAACAAAAAACCCCCCCCAAAAACATACTATACCTCATTAATTTGTTTGCGAAGAGGCAGTTGGATCCATCTTGATTGAAGATACCGCACAAAATCTCGTATGGGGTGATGTGTGACGTCACCACAACAGCTTGCTGGCTGGGTGTGGTGATGGCCAGCATGATGACATCATCATGTCATGTCTGCAATCGAGTTGGCTGTGACGGCTTCTCCACAAGCAATTGGATAAGGTATGTTTTTTTTGTTTGTTTTAACCTGATTAACCCTTGAAAGGCCTCAATTGTAGCATCAGATGCAGCAATCAGCGATGAATGTGGCATCTGAGGGGTTCAATGTTGGGGGACGGCCCAATCTCCGATCCCTGTCCTTGCACCCGCTACATACAAAGCAATGCACTACGTGACAAAATAATTTGTCACAAATTGAATTTCTTTCTGAAATTTGGTGAGGAAGCCGAAACAAATTTTTCATAACTTCCCATAATTATTTTTCTATTATGATTATTTATTTTTATTATTATTGTATTTACATTTTATTGTTATTACCATTATTCTCATCATTATTTTAGTTTAATTGTTTACTTGATATCTAATACAATGTGACAGTTTGTGCCATCAACTCCTCTCCGAGCACTGTCTCTCTCTTTCTCTCTCTCTCTATCAATTTTATGTAAAGTCATTTCTCCTGATGGTCCATGGATGCTTGAGATGTAGTGTAATGAATAAGTATCGGAAGTGAAGGGAATGAATATGATAATATAGTTGTTGGTTTTTTTTTAGATAATCATCTTTATATTTTCCAAGACAGGAAACAAATAATACAGCAGAGAAATATCAGGAAATGCATTCATCTGTTTTGGTCATTTCCTGCAGGCGTTCCCAGTGCTCGTATTTTCAGAGGTCTAAGACATTTGCTGTTATTTTAACCTCCTTACTACATTCTATCTTCCTCTTACATAAATATTGTTTAGGATTCATCACCGCCAACCTAGTTTTAGACAATATTTTCTCTAGTCTGATTATTATTGAACAGCTCTTTATATGTTTGGTTAATAGGCCGGGGAAAGAGAGACAAAAGTCGAGGTAATGAGACTATGTGTGCTGTTTATTTGCCAAGCAGATTTTTTTTTGTTATTGTCATTTTTATCTATAGCAGGCACAGCTAAATATTTTGATTACATCATTTTATTACTTTTTTTTTTACAACCTTTATTTTTTTTTTGTTAAATAATTTTAAATATGGAGAAAAAATTACAAATATTTAACCCCTCAGATGCTGTGGTCAATTGCAAGTCTTTTCCAGGGAGTGCTGTGCTCCTAGGGACGCCATGGCTCGGAGATTGAGGGAACTGTTCAGTTGCTATGATAGCCTCGGGCCCGATGAAGGCTACAAGGCCTGTCATAGTAAAGTTTCTACCAAACCCTGAGAATATGCAGCTCTCTGTCTTCTATCTTGCATCTAAGGCCTCTTTCACACTAGCGTTAGCACGGATCTGGCACCTAAAGGGTGCCAACGGATCCGTGCTAACGCTGATACATGTGTGGAGCCGGAGCAGCACTCCGGCCCCACACATGTTGACAGAAATACATACAGACATACACACACAGACACATACATACTTACATACTCCAGCCCGGGACGCCGGCAGCACGTCTTCACGCGCCTTCTGCGCGCAGTGATGACGATTCCCCACAGCGCCGTCTGCTGTGCGCAGTGGGGAAACGTCATAGCTGCGCGCAGGAGGCGCGTGAAGACATGCTGCCGGCGTCCCTGCCTGGGGTATGTGAGTATGTGAGTATGTATATGTCTGTATGTCTGTATGTCTTTCTGTATTTCTGTGTAGCCGGATCCGGAATGACCCCCCATTGCAAGTCAATGGAGGACAGATCCGGATTACTGGTGTGTCACACCAAACGGATCCGTCCCCATTGACTTGCATTGGGGGTCATTCCGGATCCAGCTTGGTGCGGATGCCTGGAGCGGAGAGAAAACCGCAGCATGCTGCGGTTTGTTCTCCGGTCTGAAGACGGAACGGAATGCTTTCAGGAGCACTCCGTTGTCTTCAGTTCAGTTTTGTCCCCATTGACAATGAATGGGGACAAAACTGAAGTGTTTTTTTCCGGTATTGAGCCCCTATGACGGAACTCAATACCGGAATTTAAAAACGCTAGTGTGAAAGTAGCCTAAGTTGTATTTTTCTGTATCTATCTAAATATCATTTTTTCTCTTTCTTTCGCACTCTCTCACTCTTACTTTCTGCTGGCAGCACTAAGAACAAGCTGTGCTATCTATCTATCTATCTATCTATCTATCTATCTATCTATCTATCTATCTATCTATCTTTTATCTATCTATCTATTTATCTATCTATCAGCTATCTATATATTATCTATAATCTATCTACGTATCTATCTATCTATCTATCTATCTATCTATCTATCTATCTATCTCTCTATATCTATCTATATATCTATCTAATCTCTGTTATCTTTCTATTTATCTATCTATCGACAGTATCTATCGAAGGAATAAAAAACAAAATGCTGCAGCTATCTATCTATCTATCTATCTATCTATCTATCTATCTATCTATCTATCTATCTACAATTATGTAGAAAATGCCAGCACTAGACATAAAGGTGCAGCAGAGGTGCAAGCCTTAGGTCTGACAATGACCAAAATAGGCAAATAAGAGAAAAATAGGCAGCATTCTCACCTTAAAATGTACTAAAAAAGTCCTTTTATTTACCCAGAATGGGAACGCGACGTTGCGGCTCTATACTGGTTTGAGACAACTCAATACAGCTGAAACGTCGGATTCCCATTCTGGGTAAATAAAGGGACTTTTTTTGTACATTTTAAGGTGAGAATGCTGCCTATTTTTCTTCTATCTATCTATCTATCTATCTATCTATCTATCTATCATCTATTATTTCATGTATTATCTATCTATCTATCTATCTATCTATCTATCTATCTATCATCTATTTATTTCATGTATTATCTATCTATCTATCTATCTATCTATCTATCTATCTAACCTCTGAGAATTTCTAAGAAGGATCTGCGCGGCGTTTAGTCAGATACAGTGGGTTGTTTGATGAGTTTTCCGTACAGCTGTGTTATTATCCAAGACATCCAAGAGGAGACGAATGAATGTTTAAACAGACAAAGCAAACCGTCTTAAAACAATGAAAACAGGGGCGTAATTAAAGTTCTTATTGAGAAAACAAGGAGGTAATTGTAAATATCTTCAGAAGAGGTAAAAATTGTCACTGAGAGAGAGAAAAAGAACACCCCCCAAAGGAAGTCCAAATGTTAGATTTACATACGTGAGCCAAGGAGAAGTGATAGACTCTGCACAGATGTAAACACAGTTATTATTTATTTATTATTATTATTATTATTATTATTATTATTATTATTATTTATTTTTTTATTATTAATCCCAGAAATGTGATGCTTTTTCTCTCTCACGGAGGATATTTTTTCTGTCTGTTTCTTTCTTTTTTTTTTGTTTAAGCCGTATCCTTTTCCATATTACATTTTTATCCCTAAAGATGAATGGAACCCAGCAGGGGGATAAGAAAACTTTACCTCTTTTCTCTGCTTCTGTTTTTGTATAAGGAAAAAAAAAGCCTGAAATCTGAGCAAACATACAGAAAGGACGGGCTGATATAAAGAGCAGCTGATCTCATTCACACATATGTTTGGAAATGGATCTGGAGTTTCTCAGAACTGGAGGTAGGTGAGATCAAGGGGTGATTATGGAGGCAAAGGTTCTTTCTGGCCTTTCTGATCCCTCATAGAAGAACTCTACAGTCAGCTTCTCCTTATCTGAAAATGCATGATAAGAAGAAATAGTCTTCAGCTGTGCAGCGAGCAGAGATAAGGTATATTTTGCCACATTTTAAGTTTTTGACCCTTTAAAGACAATGTATTATCTCATGTACCAGCAGTTCACAGAATTTTCTTTACAAAACAGGTACCAGCAGGAAACAAATCTTCTATGGGAAATTGTTGTGGGCATGCTCTGTGACGTGCAAGGAGAGGGAGGAGGAGTTTGACCTGTCAGCATTATGGGCTCATGCACACGACTGTTGGCTGTTTTGCGGTCCACAAATTGCGGATCTGCAGAACACGGATATGGGCCATGTGCATCCTGCATTTTGTGGAACGGGAAGTCCGGCCCCTAATAGAACAGTCCTATCCTTGTCCATAATGCAGACAAGAATAGGACATGCTCTATATTTTTGTGGGCCTGCGGAACGGACATATGGATGTGAACAGCACACACAACTTTTAAGGCCCGTGAAAGTAAAGGTCTCTGCATCCGACTCGCAAAAGATGAAGATTGAATGCAGACAAAAAGTACATTCATGTGTATGAGCCCTATCTGTCGGCAATTTTCCTGTGTTTCTTGCCTCCAGATTTGATATTAAAGGGGTATTCCCATCTCACAAATGTAGTTTGTATAGTTAGATATAGCCATACCAATATTATTACTAATAGAATGTATTTATATAAAATGTACTGTTTAGAAGATTTCCCTATTTGTATATCCATTGTCCCACACACATCAGTCAGGCCGTTGCCCCTAGTTACGGCCACTGTGGCCATGTAGTAGTGGTGGCCGGCTTGCTCCTTTTTAAACCCGCTCTGAGGTAACTGCTGTATTGTGAGCGCACATTACATGAGCATGCGGAGACACATCTTAGGGTACTTTCACATCTGTGTTTTGGACACTACCAGTACAAAACGCAATGGTCAGTATCCTTCCAAAACGCAGACTTTATAAACAGATCCTGCTCCATAGAGATGAATTGATCTTTGAACAGGATCCGTTTCTCTGCGTTTTGGAAACACAGACAAAAATGCTACAACCCTAAGATGTGTCTCCGCATGATCATGCAATGTGTGTTCACAATACAGCAGTTACCTCAGAGCGGGTTTGAACAACAGCAAGCCGACCACCACTACTACATGGCCACGGTGGTCGTAACTAGGGGCAACGGCCTGACTGATGTGTGTGGGACAATGAAAATACAAATAGGGAAATCTAAATAGTACATTTTATATACTGTAAATACATTCTATTAGTAATATTATTGGTATGGCTATATCTAACTATACAAACTACATTTGTGAGATGGGAATACCCCTTTAACTCTGCTGTTAGATTATAATAATATGACTGCTGATTAGAGATGAGCAAATTTCTTAAAATTCGATTTGGCTGCAATTCTGCTGAATCTCCTGTTCGATTTGATTCGGGGTTGAGTCAAAAATGCTCTGATTGCCTGGAAAAAGTCTCTCTCTTTTTGATTATCCCAAATTGAATCACATAAAATTCATAATTCATAAATTCATTGAATCACATAAAAATCAAATAAATTTGGATTCTTTCGAAAGGGCTGTAAGGGCTAAGTGTAGAGTGTGAAAGCTAGAATTTTTTTATATTTAATATAAATTGTGACATTAAAAACCCGCCATAATGCACACATATAAAAGACCGCAATGTGGTTTCAGTATAGATCTGCTTGACGGTATATGTCTGTATTATTTTTTTTCTATTTGATATTAAGTGGACTCCTCAAAAATACTTTATACTTTTTTTTTTCTTACCATGAGAATCAATAACCGACATACAGATGTGTCCACCTCTACTTTTGCTCAACATTGGTTACAGGCGATGTTTACATCACCTTTTTTTCCTGTTTTTAAAGGGAATCTGTCACCAACATTTGGTCCATATAAGTAATGTTACTGTGCTGTTGTGCAGTCAGACTTGGTTTTAAAACATACTTTTGGTATTCCTTAGTGGATTTTCTTCATTAAAAATAATTTCAAAAATGTAAATTAAAAAAAGCTTACAAAAAATAATAATAAATTATTTTAATTAAAATACATTTTATTGCACATACATTACATAAAATAAAAAAAGAAATATGCACATGAAAAAACCTGAATAGGTTGCTCAGTGCTTTTGTGAAAACAACAGCACTGTAAAAACATTGATTTTTTTTCTATATTTGTGATGCAAGTATATAAATTACAAAGAAATGTATATGTGCCCTCCAACAGTACCAGACAAAAAATGCCATTTCTCCTGTGTAAGACTAAACAGCCATGTCAATGATGGAAAAATAAAAAAATATGGCTGCTCAAACAGGGAATGGCAAAAACTAAACAGCACAAAAAAACAGCTTGCCATTAAGGGGTTAAATTTGGGATGGAAATGTGACATGAAAAAGCCTAAAGTCCAGCTTCTCACTATACAGATTCAATACATTATCACAACGTGCTGGCAAAGCTCTCGACAGGCTGCGGTGCACTTCACAACCACTGGATGGCGGCACATTTGAACATGGACATGGATATCTTGTGACAGAGTATCATGATATCATATCTAGGGATGATCGAACCCCCGGAAGTCCGGGTTCGCCGGGTTCAGCCAAACTTCAGGTCAAAGTTCGGGTTCGGGACCCGAACTTCACCCGAACTTCACCCCGAACTTTTAAAGTCAATGGGGACCTCTGCCTCACTTTATTATTTTCCGTTATAACATGGTTATAAATCATCATCATAAAATAATAACATTCTTAAGACAGAATGCAAAAGAATATGGCCATTAAGGGGTTAAAAATATTTTTTTAAAAACCCTCACCTCATCCACTTGATCGCTCAGCCGGTATCCTGTTCTTTCTTCATTCAGCAGGACCTGCGATGGCGTCACCCAGCTTACCACGTGGTGAGTGCGGTGACGTTACCGCAGGTCCTTTTGCAGGTCCTGCAGAAAGAAAAAAGAAGAGGATACCGGCTGAGCGATCAAGAGGATGAGGTGAGGTTTTTTTTAAAAAAAATATTTTTAACCCCTCAGTGGCCATTTTATTAAGCATTCTATCTTAAGAATGATATTATTTTCCGTTATAACCATGTTAGAACGGAAAATAATAAAATCACCCGAACACCGAACTTCAGTGAAAATGTCTGCGTTCGAGTCCGGGTACCCAAACTCGAAAAGTTTGGTACAAAGCCGAACTTTACAGTTCGGGTTGGCTCAACCCTAATCATATCCAAGTGTTTTGACCTAATCATATCCAAGAATATTACAGCAGATTCCACCGCATGAGTCATAATCATTTTATGTATTTATTTTCTGTGTTTAATCTCCATTATTAGAAGTTAACTTGTAGCATATAAAAAACAAACAAACAAACAAACAAAAAAAGAATAAAAAATGCCACAACCCCTGCTAGGCCCCCTGCACCAGATATTGATTGACTGCATGGAGAGATGGCTCATTCCATGCGCTGCCTTTAAGTCATGTATCCTCTTACTGCACAGTCCCAGATCACCGCAAGGTCCCAAATCACAGGATTAATGTGTCCAAGAGCAGACCTCTGATGCTTCCACCATGAAGAACTCCTTGCTAATTTCTCTTTAAGACACCGGCTTAATTGCATTTTAAACAAATGGGCTTCGTTGCTGGCCAACTTTTAAATGAGATAACAGCACTGTTCACTCTCCAGCCGTGATGAGCGCTTAGCAGTGGAGTCAGAACTCTGCTCAATAACTGGTTTAATCTCGCACCAGCAGATTTACTGCGGTATAAACTGCCACTGAGCTCATAATTAGTAGAAAAAAAAAAAAAAAACGATGCTACTAAATATTATTTTCCGAACAGCAGGCTTTGTTTTTAATGTACGATGTCAGCCCGGTTCTTTGTGTGTTTATTGATTTTATGTATGATATTGGGAATTTACCCTTCGACGCCGTATTGAATTGTTTATCTACTGCTAGATAGCCATTCGGTAATGGAAGCGGGGTTCATCGTTCCGAGGAGCATTAAAAAGCATTGGGATGGGAGATGAAAGTACTTTACTCTGATGTTCCGAAACTTTTTTCCTATCATAAAAGGAATAATAAAAGTATTTAAAAAAAACTTTTTAAAAAGTTGGGTAGAATTAGAAAAACATGGCTGATTTTTTTCCTAAAATTAAAAAAGAAAAAAAAAAGTGCCACACCTGTCCACAACTCGTCAGCTTCATTCACTTCAATGGCGCTGAACTGCAACTTCAGACACAACCCCTGGACAAGCGTGAGACATGTTTTTCTAAGGGCTCATGCACACGAACATATGTATTTTGAGGTCTGCAAAAAACGGATTCGCAAAATATACAGATGACGTCTGTGTGCATTCCGTATTTTGTGGAACGGAACAGCCGACCACTAATAGAACAGTCCTATCCTTGTCCGTAATGCGGACAATAATAGGACATGTACTATTTTTTTGCGGAAAGTAAATATGGACATACGGAAATGGAATGCACATGGAGTAACTTCCGTTTTTTTATTTTGTGAACCCATTGAAATGTATGGTTCCGCATGCGGTCCGCAAAAAAAACGGAATGGATACGGAAAGAAAATACGTTCGTGTGCAGTGCAGTTTAAGCTTAGATAACTATGGATGTAAACAAGTTGTAAACCTACACAATTATACTAAAGTAATAAACAAAATGAAGGTTACCTTTGATATGCTTCTTGTGCACAACACAGAGGTGTCCATCCTTACTTTTCCTCTGCAATTGTTATGTCCTGATATGTGTGTCACGAGATTACCAGCTTTTCAAAACAACATGACTTTACGATACTATGTCACAAGATGTCTATCCGATATGTGTCTATGTGCTGCCCCCTAGTGTTTGTGTTGTGAATTGCTGCTCATCAAGGGCTTTGCTGACTTGATTGATATTGTGTTGAATTTGTTCCATGAGAAATTGGTGTCCTTAACCAAATTAGCGCTAAAAGAAAAAAAAATTGTGAATTAAAGGAGTTTTCTGGAACTTAGATATTGATGACCTATCCTCAGGATGGGTCATCAATATCAGGTTGCTGGGGGTCTGGCACTTGCTGTTTCTGACAGCTGCTGGTTTCGGAAACTTTACAGTGGATAGGGCCAGAAGCAGATACTACTGTGACATTACTATGACTAATATTAAAAACATAAGGTAATAATAATACCAACTGGGAAGCCCAGTGCCCCAACGCGCGTTTCGCCTAATGCTTCATCAGGGCATCCTGGTTGGTACTTTATTACCTTATGTTTTTGATATACATAATTAGTCATAGTAATGTATTGTAGATGTTTGTCTCTTTAGCATTCTCCTGTCTATCTGAAGGCACTTGCACTTTATATTATTGAGCTGCTAATGTGAATTTGGATCAGTGATCAATAAGTAGATAGATAGATAGATAGATAGATAGGAAAATACATACAATGCAACGGCACACTGCCAATCAGATAAAGCACAAAATGCCATAGTGATATGAGGTATTCTGAAGCTCATGCTATGCTTGTTTAGTAAATTAGAGATTCTTGGCAAATATGTTCTGTACAAAATTATCTGGGCCCGTCCACCAAATCGTCAAGGTGATCTCTGTAGGACGGGAACCTAACACTATTTCCTACCTGTTATGTGCCAACCTTGGCTTCCGTATAATCAGGGAGTGTTGGTTCCACATGCATGCTGGGTCCCCTCTGCCTTTAGATAGATAGATATTGAATCCAACTGGGGTTTGTCTTGATTTGTCTGTTACTTCTATATATGTCATATATCACCTTTATTTATTGTAATCGTATGGTATTCTAATATTGAATAAAGTTTAAAATATTTGTAATCCCGGTGCCTTTTTCAAATTTTGGGTTTTCATATACAGTAAACGGTCGAATAGAGCACGGGTAATGATTGCATATATTTGCCCCATTATCTATAGGTGTATCAGCTCCCATTCAAGTATGGTAAATGGGAATTGAGCTGTGGTATGCCGGTGCCAAAACAGAGCCTTATGTCCATTGTACAGTTCCCAGTGCTGATTACCATTTGAAACAACTGATCTGTGGGGTGCTGGGTGTCAGACCCTCACTGATTTGATGTGGATCACCAGTCTCGAGGACAGGCCATTAATATCTAAGTTCTCTAGAGAAAAACTCTATTATTGAACCATGGTTTATTGATTATACAATGTCCATCAATGTGTGAGCCAAACTTCATCGACTGATGCACACGGTCATATATTATGGGGGTTACATTCAATATGTAGCTCCTAGACATTTATAGGACTATACTGTACATTCATAGACCACTGGGGACCTACAGAGGATTTTTTTAATTATAATTCAGTAGTGTGGCACATTTTCCATTTCCATTTTGGAAAACCTATTATCATAACCCTGTTAATCAAGGGAGTCCCCTGTTCTCATATCTTCACCAGAATGGTGGAGAATGGTCTCACTTTGGAGGACCTCTTCTGCCCTACAATATACATACTGTATAACCCATTGATTTAAAGGAGAACCATGTATTACTTAAAGCGGTTATCTGAGACTAAAAAATGTGCCCGGGCCCCTCACAGTGAAAATACTTACCTGGCTCCCCGCTCCCTGTGCCGCTCCTGGTCCCTGCACTGCCGCAGCTGCTTCTCCCTGTGCGCTAATGAAAACATCCGGTGTCGGGAGAGCAGCCAATGGCAGGCGGGGATGGGGACGAGCCTCCTTAGCATTGCGGGTGACACTAGGGAGGCCGTCCCTGTCCCCACCTGCCATTGGTTGCTCCCCCCCGACACAGCATGTATTTATCCGACCATGGGGACAAGCTGCAGTAGCAGTGCGGGGAACAGGAGCGGCGCGGGGAGCCAGGTAAGTAGAATCTGTGTGATAGGCCCGGGCACATGGGGGACATTTTTTAGTCTTGGATAACCCCTTTAACCACTTCCAGTCTGCCCATTGACTATAAACGTCCTGGTAGTGGATCTCTATCTCTGAATGGACGTTTTCAAACGTCCTTGAGCTTTGCCCCCTGTGTGCAGCACCTGTACATAGAAGCTCCATGACTCAGCTGCCTCCTGACAGCCAAGAACATAGGGTTTTAACCTGAGACCTTTTTTCCTGGCCTCCAGGATTTTGATCACTCTGACAAGCTGTCAAAGCCATCACAAATGCTTGTACTATCTTCCTCTCATTACTGCCGGTCACAGAGCAGTTTACAACCACATATGGGGTGTTTCTGCAAACTTCAGATTCAGGAAAATAAATATTCAGGTTTGATTTGCGGTTTACTCTTGCTATCTTATAGGAAAAATGAATTAAAAATTGAAAATCTGCAAAAAAAATATATTTATTTTAAATTTCACCTTCCTTCTGTTTTAATTCTTGTGGGAAATCTAAAGGGTTAACAAACTTTGTAAAAATCAGTTTGGATTACATTGGGGGCTGTAGTTTCTAAAATATGCTCATTTATGGGAGGTTTCTATTGTTTAAGCCCCTCAAAGTCACTTTAGAACTACAAAGGTCCTTTAAAATTAACTATTGGAAATTTTCATGAAAATCTTAAAAATTACATCTAAAATTCGAAGCCTTCTAACGTCCTCAAAAAATAAAATTACATTTCCAAAATGATGCCAACATAAAGTGGACATATGGTGAATGTTCATTAATAACAATTTTATTAGATATCCCTATGCAACTTAAAAGCAGAGAAATTAATATTTAAAAAATTGTGATTTTTTTTCAAAATTTTCAGTAAATTTAGGATTTTTTATAAATAAAGGTAAAATATATTGACTCAAATTTACCATTAACACAAAGTACAATGTGTCACAAGAAAACAATCTATGAATGGCTTGGATAAGTAAAAGCGTTCCAAAGTTATTACCACATGAAGTGACACATGTCAGATTTGCAAAATTAGGCCTGGTCAGGAAGGGGTTAATGGCCTGGATGGGAAGTGGTTAATTTAACCTTTAGTGCCACTGCAGGAAAATACAACAGAAAATGCTACTTTTGTGAAATCAAGGGCAACATGTTGCAAACCAGGGTTAGCCTATCAATTAGAGCCCATTGAACCTTCTTAGAGCCCATGAAACGTTCTTAAAGCTTGTGACAGTGGGACTGTCATTCTGAAGGCTACCCTCGGTCAGAGTATATTGTAAAGCACTTAAAGTGAATATCCTGATTAATTTTATAACTTATCCGTACCAACTCTATTTCTTACACACCTCCCAATTCCAAACATAGACACTACCTGCAGCCACCACTAGGGGAAGCTTAATGTATTGAAGCTTACACATTGATCTTAATAGGAAGAAGCTCTTGCACTCCCCCTAGTGGTGGCTGGGCTCTCCTAGAATTTTATCATGTACTTCTATGTCTATACAGAGGGGTTTGGAAAAGGGTATCAGATAAAATAGGCCTGCTAGCCCTTTCAAGATAATTAGACTAAAATCACTTGATGACAAAAAGTAAAGATTCACATAAGGGTGACTGCAGTCCATCTGTCCTTCATTTTTATAATGCCGCTTCTATAGACCTCGGTCATCACACATAAGAGGTTTCTTCCGCGGCGGCCTTCTCGGCTGCACGTAATCTGCGCTTGACTTTCGGATTGTCACGTTTCTGTTTGTATTGTTAAAACAGTTTACTATATTTATTACAAGCAACGTTCCGTGTGTTTCCCTTAATCCTCAATGCTAAATATGCATGAGCCACACACTTTTCTCCTGCTAGATGACAGCATGGAAAGTTTCTCACAATGCAAATTCCGTTTGCTTGTGCGAGGACAACAGATGGCAGTAGAAATATTATGCTGGAAGAACAAATTTTAGAAAGCTTACTCGGAGAGTACAAGTGTAAATGTTAAAAGTCTAGCAGTAATTGAAAATCCATAAGGACTTTTGATATTTCTTTTTTAGTTCAGAGCTGATATCTTATTATGTTTTATTCTGGTCACAAAAAGTTTCTGTCTGTGACAGGGACACAAAGCATCATTCACACAGAGGTAAATTGCCTTTCATCGCAACGCAACTTGTGCAATGTGGATGCAATTCTATTTGTAATGTTCCAAGCAGAGACGTATTTCTCAGATCCTGGGTCCAAATTCAAAGTCTGTAATAGGGCCCTCACCTGTGACCATATACCATTTATAATACTGGTGTCTTCTTATATGGCATAGGGACCTTTGGAGCTGATTCACATGACCGCGCTCGGTCTGGGAAATGTGAACCACATATTGGCTGCATCTCCCAGACCGACCGCGGCTCCCCTGACCCGAACTGACTACATCACGGTGATTTATGATACAGTCAGTTCCTATCTGAATGTGAGGCTACTGTACTGTACTCACATGATGATATAACTTCCAATCAAATAGGAACTGACGGTATCTAGAGTTGAAAAAATATGTAGCAGCACAAACAAAACTGTGCATTCAGTCTCTAGGGTGGTGGTGCTCTCAGTGTTGTGTACCAGTCCGTAGTACCCCCAGATCTTCAGAGCAAGCTTAATAAAACCGCAGCACTCCCAGGTCTTCAATCAATGCTGTATTATTCACTAAAAAATTACGACATTTCGACCTAACCAAACTGTTTGCTTGAGAAAGACCGGTTAGGTCGAAACATCACCATTTTTTGGTGAACAAACAAGCATTGATTGAAGACCTGGGAGCGCTGATGTTCTATTAAGCTTGTTCTGTATCTAGAGTTGAGCAAATCGAAGTCTACAAAGTAATGGAGTTCCAAATGTTGGGGTTCTCACCTCAGGAATTGCATAACCATTCTCATTTTCACAATTTTATGTTCCATGTCATATCAGCTAGGGGTGTTCTGTATGGTGTGGCCACCAAAGACCTCCAGAATCAAGGACTTTACAGAATGGGGTCTCATTATCCCCATTTAGTAATTTTAAAGTGACCTTCAGCTGTGGATTTTCCCATTGAAATCAACAGAGAGTTGTCTGTGCTTTGGAATGGCTTCATTGGAGTCATGGAAAGATTTGGGCAAGCATTACCCTGTTCAAATCATAAAGCAGGGTCTAAGATACACTATGCGACTTTAAAAGGGTTTTCCGGGATTTTGATACTGATGACCAATCCTCTGGATAGGTCATCAGTTTCTGATTGGTGGGGGTCCTACACCTGTGACCCCCACTAATCAGCTGTTTGAGTAGGCACCAGTGCTCCTGTGAGAACAGGTCATCAGTATCAAAATCCCGGAAAACCCCTTTAAATTATCAAGTATTTATGGCATATTCACTGGATATATCGTATATACCTAGTAGGAGAATACTCTCTCTCCCTATCACAGCTCAGGACCCTGTCCTTTCTTCTGCAGCTCTCTCCCTATCATAGTTAAGGGGGCATGTCCTTTCTGCTGCAGCTCTCTCTCTATCAGCTCAGGGGTCTGTCCGTTCTGCCATAGCTCTCTCCCTATCCCAGCTCAGGGAACATGCCCTTTCTGCTGCAGCTCTCTCCCTATCAGCTAAGGGGTGTGTTCGCTCTGCTGCAGCTCTCTCCCTATTACAGCTCAGGGATCGTGTCCATTATGCTTCCTATCAGAGCTCAGAGGCTGAGTCCTTTCTCCTGCTCTCTCCCTGTAACTGTCACAGCTTCTAACAGCAGATACGGCTGGTGGCAGAATACTGGAACTGATCATGGGCGACCACCTCAGCAATTTTACTGAGGTGGTCAGAGGAATAAGTAAAAGAGCAAAAAGCAGGTGGCGCAATACAGATACATTTTATTGAATACCTCAGTTTTTTTAACGAATTTTTAATTACAAAATATAAAAACATAGAAAAATGTAGAATAATAGAAAAATGTAGAATATTTTCTGTAGCATAACCCCTTTTAATACACTGACAAATATAAAAGACACCTATCTTGAGCAGAACATTTGCCACCAATCCAGCTTGTTTGTCCACTTAGCTCCAACAGATGGCACTGTGTTGATATAACCAGTTGCTCCTTGGTCATTGGTATACGTTGCCGTCACGGATGCCAAGTACCCAAGTATGGCTACTTTCACACTAGCGTTTAAGTTTTACGGTATTAAGTTCCGTCATAGGGGCTCAATACCTGAAAAAAATGCTTCAGTTTTGTCCCCATTCATTGTCAATGAGGACAAAACTGAACAGAATGGCTTGCTCCAAAATGCATTCCGTTCAGTTTATTTGCATTCAAAGACGGGAGAGAAAACCACAACATGTTGTATTTTGCTTTCCATCCTGGGATGCGGAGCAAGACGGATCCGTCATGACCCACAATACAAGTCAATGGGGACGGATCTGTTTTCTCTGACACAATAGAAACTGATCTGTCCTCATTTGACTTTCAATGGAGTTCATGACGGATCTGTCTTGGCCATGTTAAAGATAATACAACCAGATCCGTTCATAACGGATACAGACGGTTGTATTATCAGTAACGGAAGCGTTTTTGCTGAACCCTGCAGGATCCAGCAAAAACGCTAGTGTGAAAGTAGCCTTAGGGCTTATGCACATGGCCGTGGGCCCGTATACTGCGGGTCCACAATACACGGTCACTGACCGTGTGCACCCCACTTCATGGATCTCAGACCCATTCACTTGAATCCCAGAGATGCGGAACGGAACAGAGGCACAGATAGGAACCTCACAGAAGCACTGTGGAGCTTCCGTGGTGTTTCTGCCCGTGCATACACTACTTTTTTGCGGTGCGGACTGTGGGATGCAGTTCAAGCGAATGGGTCCGCGATCCGAATGCGGCGGCCACACGGTCAGTGCCCATGCATTGTGGATCGTAAATTGCGGTCCACAGCACGGGCACTGACAGCACACATTCATGTGCATGAGCTCTTAGTGATTCTGCACTAGTAATGCTCATCTTCAGGATATCCACTACGCTGACACCCAGTTGACACCATTGCACTTTTCTGCCGTGTTTATGGCTCTAACACAGTTCTCGAATGAGGTGACTTTCCCCATAATGCCCCTTGCATGACCCACTCTACCTTAGAAACCCCTACTCCGACATATTGTAATTAATACCAAACAACCTTTCAAGCCCTCTGCCTAAATCCTCCTGGTAATTGAGAATTGAGTAAAAGTAGACGATCCAATATGTTGGCCTCACAGGGCACAATCTGCAAAGACATTATCACCTTGTTAGACACTGAAGGCGGAAGAGCAACAAAAACAATTCGCTCCGCTGGGTGTTATAAAGAGAGCCGGCTCAGGGAATGTACGATTTCACCATGATGAAATCATGCTCTATTTAGTTCATTAAAGCAATGTCTTTGTGCTCCGATCGGTATCATGCAGCGGAAGTGATGTCCAATTACACCAAGGATAAGTACAAATCTGACATGTCTCTCCGAGACGCTCATGTACGTATTCCGTTCAGTCTAATGTGAAATGTCTTCACCGGAAAAAAAAAGAACAAACAATTATAAAGTGTCACAAAATATTGTGTCTGTAGTTTATCACTAGAGATGAGCGTTGAGAAGTTATCAAAAATGCTATTCGGCTGCTTCACCAAATTTCACAAAAAATTCAATTCGTTGCAAATTACTTTGCCACAAATAGCATTCCATTATATGTAGCAGGAGTTGCTCCACCCCCCCATTGATTGCTCCACCCCCGTCATTGAAACCCTCATCATCATCACTGATCGTGGTATCTGACATTAAAATTGAGGCTTTTCAGGGATTAATCAAGGTTAAATTACAAAACAAAACACATACCTCATCCATTTGCTCACAGAGAAGCCTTCCAAGCCATTCTGATTAAAGAAACCTTGCAAAATCTTGTGCAGTGACGTGATGAGGTTATCGCGCTGGCCAGTCATGGTGACGTCATCACTGATGATATCAGCGTGCTGACGTGGTGACGTCACACATCACCCCGCATGATTTTGCCATGTTTCTTCAATAAAGATCGCCGCAACGGCCTTTCTGTGAGCAAATGGATGAGGTGAGAATATTTTTTTTACTGCCATTACAGGAAAAATAGATTACCATGAAGTGTGAGGAAATTAAGCTTCATGGCGAATCTAATTTTTCCCGAAATTTGGATAAGAATCAATTCATTTGACTTCAATTCACTTCAACTTCAACACTATTTATCACTAAATTGTGAATATTATATCTAAGATGGATGGATAGATAGATGTGAATAGAGATAAATAGATATATAGATAAATAGATAAATAATGAGATAGATATGATAGATAGATAGATAGATAGATAGATAGATAGATAGATAGATAGATAGATAATGAGATAGATATAGATAGATATGATAGATAGATAGATAGATAGATAGATAGATAGATAGATAGATGCTAGTTAGGAGATAGAAAGATAATAGAGATATATGATAGATAGATAGATAGATAGATAGATAGATAGATAGATAGATAGATAGATAGATAATAGATATCTGTGTAAACCTTTAGGGCAATTTTTTATTGCATTTTACTCATTTCAGGCTAAACATCATTTTTTCAATCAGTCTTTATTAAAAATATTGAGCTGTTCTGTCAAAGGATTAACTGTTTTTCTAGCTGTGTGACTTGTACTTTTTACTTTCACTCTGGTCATCTAATATTCCTAGTCTCTAAATTACTAAAAGGCGATAAACACTTATTTAAGCCACATTCTTATCAGTTAGATAAGAATTGAACTATAATTATTGTTTATAAGGTCAGAGATCAGAGATAAGGAGCAGTCAGCTTGCATTGCAAATAAAACATGCTAAAATTTATTACACAGATCACAAAGTGTCTTTCACTAACGCACAAGGAAGACTGCTGTGTGTTAGGAGACCATTTTTCATGGAGAACAAGCCCATCAATTCACTAGATTTTAGTAGCGGGAAGAGACTGCGCCTATTGATTCTCCAGGGACAAATGGCCTCCCCAAAGTACTTTGTTTCTGGCTCCTGGTGAGGAGATACGTTAAGTTGTATGCATCATTATTAATCGACCATCTAAAACATATTACGCTGTAGTAGAGGTTACAGGGATTAAAAATAAAAATAAAAAATAGTCAAAACCTTAATTTTTCAAAATGTAAGAGTTCAGCTACAATATTTTTAAAGGGGTATTCCCATCTGGGACATTCATGACACATTGCTAGGATATGCCATCAATGTCAGATGCAGGTCTTACCTGTGGGACCCACCCCTATCTCCATAATGAGGCCCCCAAAGTTAGGGAGAGCACACTGTGCATTTGCAGCCACCCTCCATTCACTGCTAAGGTAGGTTAAAAAATTGTTCTGGAGCTAGGACCGAGTCCCAGAGGTGGGATTCACACATAACATTGATGGGATATCCTCGCGTGGGATCACCCCTTTAACCTTTCACTGGTATCAGAGACAATCTAGGTGAAGACAGCAGCCTGGAATCTAACAATGGAACATGTAAGATAAATTGAAACTGAAAATGCCCGTCTTAAAGGAGCTGTCCACTTTGGACATCACTGCTTGGTAGAAAAGTTCCTTGATAATATGCAGATAAGCGTCTATAATGTCTGGAGAAAGCAGGTAGTACGTGTTCAGTTTCTCTGCAGCGCCACCACATGGGAAAATGAAGCATTACATGTTGTCCATCCATAGTTATGGGTTGTCTGGGTAATGAAAGACTGGACAGGTCCTCCAGAGTGAGATACCCTATCTGTAATTGCTATCCACCCTGGCCAAGACAAGCATCCGATATCCTTAACTTGACAAGGGTATCCGTCACTTTTCTTTTTTTTTTTGGATAAGTTGCAGATTTATTAGATAGTGTAAACTTAAACACTCTGTCTAGACCTCCAACAGATTAACCACAGGGTCTCGGGCTAGATGATACATCTGGTGCTAGGACACTCTTGTCTAACTCTATACCAACTTTTTTTGGCTTGCTTTTAGACTTTTTAGACTTTTACCAGACTTTTACCAGATTCCACAATTTTTGCACAAAAGGTTGAGCCGTTAGGCTATACTCTTTTTCCAGTGAAGCCACACCCTTTCCTGATGAGTTCCACCTTGCTTGCGATCAATTTAAATCTATTTGGAAAAAAAATAGTCATGTCAACTGCAATGCGGATTTTAGATGTAAACAGGGATATATGAATCTGATGTGGATTTCACATAGAATGACCAATTACAAGGAAGCAGAAGCAAGAAGATGATGAAGGAAGTCATCTTGATTTAGTGTTACATGTCGGGATTTCAGGGAATAATTAGCGCAGAGTTAGACTATTTAGATGCTATGGTGCTGTGGCAGTTAGGGGCAAATTCCAAGCTGGCTTCATCTTCATTTTAATGGGTGGTCACACTGGTGAGAACCTAAAGCAGAAAATGTTCTCCATTGGTGCTACAACATAAGCAAACAAGTAAGTGGAAACAGTCGTGAGAATTGGATGGGAAAACCAGGGGCTTTTGTCGGGGGTGGTTATTAGTAGCAGCTGTGTAACTATAGGGGCTCAGAGGTATCAGCCACACTCTCGATCTGATACTGAAGAGCCAGTATCTTAAATGGAAGATGGTAGTTGTAGGCCTGGTTACAGATTTAGCATTGAGGCTCCAGAACTTTCAAGTTCCACCACTGACTAGAAGTGTTGTGGTACAGCACCACAAAGGGACCTCACTTTTATCTGTTGTGGGGACCCCTGTCCACTAAGTGTGGCATTGCAGAAACCTAACCTATGGCCGCCAGGTAAGGTTGAATGGGCCCATGGGCCCTGATTTATGATACCTTAACTCCAGAATTCTGGCATCAAAAAGTCCCGAAAATTGGGCTTTTTCAACTTTTTGCACTCAATTGCACAAAATTTAAGCAATTGTGCAAAATTTTGTAACTTTTTGCATTTTACAACACTCACTCCAGTTTTGTAATATGGATGGAAAAGTCGTAGTTAGCTATGTTAATGAGCTTGACTCCAGATCAATCATTGAGACTTTTTTTTTTTTTTAAACTGCAATCTCACTCCAGGAGTAGGGTGGAGTAAGAAAACTGGAGGAGCTTCTCTAGACAAAAGTGTCAGGTCTAAAGATAAGAAAAATTTATCAAGTAACATAAGACATTTCATAAATGTGGCATAAAGTACTCCAACAAAGACTCAAGCAAAACTTCAAATTTCCCCCTCATAATAAATTCCCCCACTAGTGTCTGTTAGGATGGCGTGAATTTTTTAATATATCGTCAATGATGGGACGCAAGCTACTAGATGGAGGATATCTTCTATTTGAAGGCAACATGAATGCATGCTACCATACAGATATACTGGGGAATTTGTCAATTTCATTACATAACCCTGGAAACCTGAGTTATTATTTAATGTTTTTGTGTGAAAGAAAATGCAAAAAATAAACAACTTCTACCTTGGACAATTAAAAGATGAGCCAGTGCATGCAAAGTCTACAGTTCCACCTGGTGAATTGCTGGAAGTTAGCTCATACTTGTTTGCTTGTTAGGACTTTCCAGTCGTTAAGACATTAATTAACTATGACAATGACTCAACAAGGGATGGGCGATCTGTTGGGATGAACAATCTCTGGAAATTATTTGTAATTTTTTCCTAAACTTTTTTTTATTTTAGCATTGTACTTGAGAATTTTGAAGTCTTCTTTCAAACAGGAATATACTGTATTTTTGGCTTGGTGTCAAGCTGGGAACAATGTATCCTGTTCCTAATTTACAGTTCCTTGAGTATAAACTTCCTTTAATTTATCATCTGTTTTTCAGAGGAAAAGAATTCTTTTGTACCTTAAGGACAAGTGACATCAAGAATAATGTTTCCTATCGGTGCCTCAGGAATTGAGGGCTACACTGTCAGGTTTCCTAAGCATTATGTCATGTGTCTGAATGCATTGCGCCTTAATTGGCGACCAGTTAAAGTATGTCAAACTAAAGCTGTTATTAGCAAGAGAATTTGCATGGTGCAGACGGTTATGTAAAACTTTTCAAAAAACAAAAGGTCAATATTGTAATTTACAGAAGATGAAAAAAACAAAACCCTGTAAAAGAATTCTAGAAGAAGGAACTTTTCCTTTTCTTAACATTTCTAGGATAAATATGGCAAATGCATTTGAATAATTCTGTTTTGTGTTTGTTATACACTAATGTATGCACTCCATATGTAAATTATATACAATATAGACTCATTGACAAAAAAAAGAAAATAATGCACCCAGATAGAAATGTTAATTGCTGCAAAACTCAACATGCAGTTATGTCTGAGGCAGATAAGTAAATGATTACAGATGTGGTCACAAGAGGGAGCAAAAGTGCTTCCTATGCTGCACTATTTACAGTCTATTTATTTAAGGCTCTCAGAGGCTACTTTTGGGTAGTGTATCTCCTCGTGCGAGATTGTTGACTACTAGACATGCCTCTACAATGCACTCAAAGACATTTTGCCCAGTTGATAGAGAGGGGGCTCATCATTGGACTGAGAGAAGTAGGATGGTCATTTCAATAAATTGTCCGCCATCGAGGCCATTCTGATCTAGCTGTTAGGAGTGGTTGGGAGCAGTGGTTAGTTGAGGGCACGTACACAGTGAAAAGGCTCCAGATGGCCCAAACAGATCACTGACATGAACAGTTCCTACAGTTTGTTGTTCAAGCATCTAGATACAAGTGTTGCCTACATTGCACACTCCTGTCTGTGCCTGGACCATTTCCAGGTGCTTAGCAGAAGGAAAATTGGTATCATGGTGTCTATGTCATGTCCTGCATTGATAGTCAGCCAATGTCTCCTTAGTTTGCAGTGATGCTGCAAAAGAGAAACCTGGACTTCTATGGACTAGAACTGTATAATGTATTCATTATGAATGAAAATCTTGGGACAGAAAAAATAGGAAAAATCGTCATGCTAAGTGTAACTCAGACATTGAGTGGCTCAATCCATTTTCAATAAATCAATTAAATACAATATTATCCTGGAGCTACAGCTAATTAGTGGTTTCAAAGGTATATCAGAGCGTTACTTGTAGTGTTTACACAATGAACATCTACAGAGTGTCCCTCCTTGTAGTGATGAAAGCAACCTTCCCGTTCAAGAAAAATAATTCACATAACTGGACAAAAAACAGAGCACTTACCCGGTGACCTCCTTTTCATCTTTTTACCTGCATATCCATCAATTCCCAGAGCCCACTTCTTCTATTCAAGATGGCTCCACTGCTTTTCAGACTACCTGGTGCATGATGTGCATTTGGTAGCCCAAGACACTTCCTGTTGCCCTTGGATTGGTCTACACTACTCATGTGAGCAATGCTGGCCAATCCAAAAGTAGGTTTGGACAAGTAGGAAGTGGCTTGGTATATTGTTGCAATATGAAATGAAAAGTGGTGCGACCATCTTGAATGCAAGAAGAGGAGCCCAAGAATTATGATGATTTACAGCTAAAAAGTTGAAAAGGAGGGCACCAGATAAAAGTTCTGTTCATTCCTCAGTTAATGTAAATGTTTTTTTCTTGAACTGGAGGGTCACTTTAAAACACTGCTGTTAGGTACCAGCAACTTTCCTTCATAACTTTTCCTCTGCTGGAACTCTTTCGGCACATTTCTTATGTTGCTCCATTAGGCAATTTTCGCCTAGTGTCCACCTTACCATGATCCAGAGAATCAAATGGATCTCAATTCCTGGTTGAATCCAGGCGGTAAACTAATGTGGACACCAGAAGAGGGTTACCTCTTGGAGGAACACCATGAAATGTGCCAGAAGAGTTCAAGCAGAGAAAAAATTGCCTATAAGCAATGTTTTAATCTCAGACATCGATGGCATATAACTAGAATATGCCATGAATGTCAAAGAGGTTCCAATTTCACCTCTGGGTCCTATAGCAAGAATAAGCCCTCCTGAAGTAAAGGAGAGTGCACTGCTCAAACATGGCCACCCACCATTCACTGTTATGGGAGTTCCAACAATAGTCAAACTGGCTTGTCTATTTCCGGGAGTCCCACAGAGGTGAATGGGGCAGTTGCCATGCTTGCACTGTACACTGTCCATTCACCACTATGGGACTTCTGAAAATAGTTAACTGTTAATATTGAACAGTTTTCAAACCAGCACCTGGATGTGAATACTTTTCTAATTGCATGTAATTAAAAATTATGTATAGCTACTGAGTTATTCAATAAAATGTATCTGTATAGCACCACTAAATTTCTTATTTCTTTGACCTGCTCACCAAGAAGGCCGCACATGCTCAGTTTCATCCTTCACCTGCCTCTTGAGCTGTGATAGGGCGAGCATGGGCACGCCCCCTGAGCTGTGATAGGGAGAGCATGGACACGCCCCCTGTGCTGCAGAAGAAAAGACACTCTTCTTGAGCTGTCAGCTTGATATAAATCTAGCAGAGAAATGAATGGGGAGATCTCTGGATCCATGTGAGGGACAGGGCTGGTTCTAGCTTTGTTACAAAGGTATTGTGATGGACTATATGATGTCTGATTTTCATTTTTTACATTATTTGTTGGATAGCCCCTTTAAGCGTGCTTTCTTTTTCATGCACAGTGAAGAAGAACACACCATGCATGTGCAATGTGCTATCCTTCACATCGGGGGTCGCAGAGGTGGGACCCACAACTATTTGGCATTCATAGCATACCCTACTAATATGCCATCAATGTCTGAGATGGAAAACCCCTTTAAGGAGGGACATGCAATAGACTTTCATTGTAAGGACAGTACAAGTAAGACTCTAATATAACTTTGAAACCACTAATTAGCTACAGCGCCGGGAAAATTATATAATTCACTTATAGACCATTATGGGCCAGACATATGCCACCGGTCAAGTATCTACACATCCCTTTTATTTTTCACTGAAAGTACAGTCTGATGTGCTTTCCTATACAGTCAGCCATAAAAAAAACAAAATAGGATTATAACTGCCTAACATTATAAATATGCGCTCCTTGTTTTTATGTGCAAATACTGCATCTTCGGATTTCATTTAAACCTGCCTATAATGCTGTAAACCAGCTCTAGTGTCTGTCACCGAGTTTTCTGCTCGATGGCGATGAGCAATGTCCTTAAATGGCCACCATGGTGAGACATACTATTATCTCTGATGACAAGTGATGTCGTAGGTTATCAAAAGAAGGACATTCGTCTCGGCTGTTTATCTCTGTGTTCACAACGCATCAAGGCTTTATTAAAATGTCAGCTTCAGACTAAAGATCTACAAAAATTGAAACTGACCAACCCTATATTTCTTCTTTTTTTTCTTCTCTTTATTTGATTATTGTCTTACTTTACTATACCTTTCCTGTTTTTTTTCTATTCTTCATTATAGTTTCATTTGTCATCTGCTCTTCTCACAATCCATCCCTGTGAGGTAATATCCCCTTCGGCATTATGAACAATGTGCTTCTTTTGATTAGGACTCTGTCATTAGTCTGTCATTAATGTTGACCACACATGTTGAGTTAATTGCAGCCATATCTCGCAGTTTGTGTGCAGAGTTAATAACCCAAAATCTACTTAAATTCTTTAAAATCTGCCTTAATGGGGTTTGTATGGGATTGGAAAAGGTCTGTTTTTCAGAAACAGTCCCACCCTTGTTAATGGGCTCATGTCTGTTGCACAGCACGGCCTATAACCTTAGTCATGTGTGCAGTAATACCTGCAGTCGAGAGATGGGCACTCGAAGACATTTTAATTCCTATAGCTGCCAGATCATACATGTAGCTAATATGTTCTCAAAGGAAACGTAACTGCTGCTGTGAGTATTATATTAACTATAATTGTCCAGTTACAGTGAAGAGTCCTGGCTAGGGAACTGACCACATTCTCCTTTGGGCCAGAGGCTAGCCAAGGTCTTGCTGTATTTGAACATAGCTCTTCTTCCTACCATGGTCAGCAACACCCAGGGGCGTAGCTAGGGGGGTGCAGAGGTAGCAGTTGCTACCAGGCCCAGGAGCTTGAGGGGGACCAAAGACCCTTGTGCCACATAAGAATACAGGTATTATAGAAAGTGCATGCTGGTCAAGTTACACCTCTGACTGGAAGGGGTTAGGTCAAGAAGTTGGCATGGGGGAGGGGGGGTAGTGCCTTTTCAATTTTTGCTATGTGCTTCCCTGCCCCTGTCCATAAAGTACTGACGGAAGGTGGGGTCCAAGCTGAACTGTTGCACCAGGGCCCAGCTACGCTTTTGGACACCATTTTGTTAGCTCTCCTTGCTACCATGATCGTTGACACAATTTTCTCAGGCACTTATTGCTTTCTGATGACATCAGTCCTGGTGGCTTACTTACAGGTCAATTGGCCTAAATGCTTTGCCTGCTAATTTAGATTCACACCTATTCCTGGCTCTATTTTTTGTGGTTCTGCCTTGATCTTGGCCTTGTTCTTGGGTACTGCCCCTTCCTCACTCTTTGGATTATTTGCCTGGTAGCTTGCATTCTACTTCTTACTCTAACCCTTGTATGGTTTCAGATAATGCTCTCATGCTGTCCTCTGAATCTGGTCATGGCTTTGCAGGTAGCTCACTATGACAGGATGGGGAGGCCTTCACAAGGACCCAGACTATCATATCAAACTATCAGAATGCAGTGGTTTCAGTGGATAGAGAAAGCTCCCTCCCTCTGTTTAACCTTCCACATGGCATTGTCAGAGTCATTTCTGCTCCCAGTGGCTGTCAGCTGTATTATACAGCCGGCACAGCATATAGCACAGGCTCAGCACGTGAACACACTCTATACTACTAGTGTTGAGTGAGCATGCTCGCCCGAGCACTATATTCGCTCAAGCATCGGTATGCTCGGCACATTGCGGTGTTCGGCCGAACACCACGTGTGCTCGAGTGCGATGCTCGAGTCTCCTCTCTCTCCTCCTAAATGTGCAGGAGAGTACTGGCATTCACTGTAATGCTGTAGCCATGTTGATTTGTATGCTAATGCTAAGCATTATGCGCTAATGCGTATAAATTCAGTTAATTAGCGCACTTTTACGAGTGAAAGGAGTGAACGAGGAGAAGTCGCGATTCTGACCTTTTCCTATGAACCCGACATCCTTCCCATGCTGTTCCCTAACCATTTCTGTGGTGTTTCCACCATTTTCTCATGTTTCCCTATCAAGCAGACACCCTCCCCTCTGCAGAGCAGGGGTTGCCTGGTCTTCTCCCATTGACTTTAATTATACTCGGGTGCTCGGCGAGCACTCGAGCACCACCTAGTGTTCGGCCAGAACATTGGGGTGCTCGATCATCACTATATACTACCCTTTACAGGTACGTCATATAGCATTACGGGATGAAACTTCAGAAACCCAGCTCCAAACCAATTGAGACTTATTTCCAATGAGAAATATAACAATAATATTTAGTGATTCTAAGTGTTATTCCATAAGATTTTATATACTCAAAGACCTGATGGAATACAGCAAAGAAGTGAAGAAGCCATGTTGTCCCTAAAGAAAGTAACCCATCTGGTCAGACCAGCTTCCGTTCCTTCTCACTGATGAAGTCATTCAGTTGGGCTATCCAAACCAGACTCAAGCTACAGGAGGCCATCTCATAATTTGGGCTAGTCTCCAGCATTCCTGCTGCCAACCTCCAGTTACTCTGTTTCGGTCAGCTCTGCTATGCAATTCTTCTAAAGTAAACTGTTTGACATCAGCATTGCTGTACGACTGTGTTGCATGAACTCAGCAGCATCAGCACTGCTATAACAAACTCTGCAACATCAGCTTTGTTGCATCACTCTACTTCTCCAGTCTTGAGTCAACATTCCTTCATCAACCCTGCTATTCCATTCTTCTAAACTGCTCTTTGGCATCAGCACTGCTGCTCTGCTACACCATCTATTTGGCTATGCTACATCAGTCTTCATGCCGTGCTGCACCAGCACTGCCTACCTGTGTGGCTCAAGACCTACACTTCAGATAAGTGGGTGGCACAAGTTGAGAACATAACAATAAGTCGTAAATATTATCAATATTTAACAGTAAAGAGCAACTCTGCATACCTTGAATTGTAAGACTTATTTTCTGCATTCAGAATGTTCGGTCTTTTACTGTACCTAGTTTAGCATCATGCCCTGAAACGCGTTAGTAAAAAAGTGAGAACGAAGACAGTATAACGGCTTGGTCCAATGAACTGCTTTTTACAATTACCACATTGTACAGTAACCTTAGGGTATGGTACAGTAAGGAGCTTAATGGAACATCGAAACCTCTATTAGTAGTGTTGCATTAATTACTGCTCTGCTTCCATTATGGGAAAGGTTACAGCTTCTATATCTGCAGCATTATGTGTAACTAATAGAATCCCACTAAAAAGAAGATTTCATTATCTTCTAATAAGTCACAATACAGTACAATACAGATGGGACTTTATTACATTTTGGGGTTTGCATAATCTTCCCTGACTGTGGGTACAACAAAAAGTTTCGAAATACTTTAGAAATTGCGCAATTACTAATTATGAAAGTCATTAGTAAAATCTGAAAATGTTAATTACCATATCTTGTGTAGGATTCGACATTTCAAATATTAATACATGCAATTGGCAAGTACTGTTGTCTCAATGTGTTGTCATTACCATCTGTGTACTTTATAGCTTTATTCCGAATGAGGCATGCTTCATTATATACTGTGTTTTGGACAAGATGGCTTTTATTAGCTCTTTTTATGGAACCTGCTTAGGAATGCTTAAATCCCATATGCAAAAGAAATGTTCTGGTGAAAGTTAATTGTGGATCAGATGGGGGAGAGATTTGAGAAATTTATGGGAAATATCTTGAAATTAACCGGGGCCAAAAATGACAAGATCCTGATTTTCTGTTAAAGGGATTGTCTCACTTCAGCAAATAGTATTTATCATGTAGAGAAGGTTAATACCAGGCACTTACTAATGTATTGTGATGGTCCATATTGCCTCCTTTGCTGGCTGGATTCATTTTTCCATCACATTATACACTGTACATTTCCATGGTTTTGACCACCCTGCAATCCAGCAGTGGTGGTCGTGCTTGCACACTATAGGCCTAAACCCACTTCTATGGACCCAACCACTAGAGAGGCTGACGGGTTTTCCTATAGTGTGCAACCATGACCACCACTGATGGATTGTAGGGTGGTCGTAACCATGAAAACGAGCAGTGGATAATGTGATGGAAAAATGAATCCAGCCAGCAAAGGAGGCAATATGGACAATCACAATACATTAGTAAATGCCTTGTATTAACTTTCTCTACATGATAATTGATATTTGCTGAAGTGAGACAACCCCTTTAAAAGTGAGGATGAGTATTCTATCATTTTTAATTTGGTTCAGTAAAAAGTTTGATCCTCTTGTAACACAAACGTTTATCAGTTTTAGAATTAACACATTGAAAAAGACCAGCAGTGCCAAAAAAAATCAAGAACCTGATGAAGGTCTTTCTCCACAGATCAAATATAGCTGCATATTAGGGTCTGTTTACTGTTTGGATTTCCTGCATTAAGAAGCCAAAAGATCTGGAAACATCTATGCCCAGGAAAACAGCTGGGTGCCATCTTGAATTAATTTGCATTCTCAATCCTTTCAAAACTGTAATATACCTTTAAGGGTGAATTCACATGTGCACATTTTTACGTTCTCCAGACCAGGGCATTTGCAAAATTGTTTTGTTCCTTAATGTTATTTCATGTTATGTATATTCCCAGTATGGTTATGCATGGAAGTGATGGAGTTAACCAACTCTGACAACCCCGGCAGTTAGTTGAGATGTGGTTCCTCTAACTCAGGACTGGACCAAAGATTAAAAAAATCACTTTCTCTGAGGATTATCTACTGAGTGAAAGTTCTTACCATCTCTACAGTACTCCAGAAATAGATATGGATAAAGGAAAGATTCAAGAAGGTCTAGAATCTGCATGGCCGAGCATTGGAGTCAGTCAGTAAGGAATTTTCTGAGAAGTGCTGATAGACATTACTGCAGTTAGAAGGACATTGTTGAAATCTTCTTTACACTTGGACATGACCTGGCCAGTTGTATCTTTAACCCTGTATCCCTCAGTTGGAAATTACAGCCACCATTGTACAAAGATTCTGCAGGAAGAGACTTTGGGAAGATAAGGAGGAAAGAGTACTATGTTCCCCATTCTTCTCAAATCCATACTTTGCTATCGGGGAGGAATTGTACTTTGAATTGTTTGAACTGTGTTTTGATACCGTTGGATAAACTACAACTCTAATTCTACACTTTAGTAAAAAGAGATGTTTGTTTTCTACATCTGGCTTGGTTAATGACACCTTCACCTCCCCCCCCCATTGCACCCTACATCTTCTGGCTTACACCAACACCAAATCTACAACATCAGGGGAACCCCAACTACCATCAGGCAGGAGTCCCAATATCAGGGTGCGCCCCGAGGAAGAAAGAAAGGGTACACCCTCTTAACACTGCCATGGTCCTAGGGATCATTGGTGCGATGATGTCACTGTGATTGACAGTTACAGCCAGAGCAACTACCACTCCCAGCCTCTGCTCTGCTCCTCCTGGACCACAGTCCACCACCAAATGTGCATGCGGATTTGCCATTGACTTGCTGATTGCAGTCTTCGCAATAAGGTTAAAATTTCCAGCAAGTCCGTGGCAAAGTTACATCAAAATTTACACGTAATAAATGCAAATTTTGCATCAGGTTTGTAAGTGGGAGCAAAATCACCCACCATGAGAATCCACACTTCACCTCCGCTGTCATTATACGGGTGGCAAGCTCTCCCTAATACAGATTGCCTCTTCTATGGTGAATATATTTTACAGCTGCTTGAGTAAGTTAATGCATATTTAGAATTTAGCTTCTTTTATATTACTTCACTAGTAAAAAAAAAAAAAAAATCCAAAAAGAATTGGACGATGAAGAGACCGGTTGTCCTTTTCCAGCTGCAATAATGTGACTGGCAGCAAACTAGAAAATGGACATTTAGAGTTGAAAGGCCGGTGAATGACTGTAGCAGCATGGTCCCTCTCTGTCGGGGATTGGAAGAGGAATAAAAGGAAGATTGCCTGTTGAGAGTTTTATTTACTGTGGTGGCATGAATAATAATCTGAAGTCAGGATTCTGATCTATCACTGATACCTAAGGAGGGAAATAAGCTCCATATTTTGGACGCACAGCTGATTAAAAGCCTACGGTGGGGAAGATCTTCGTTAACGAGACGTGCATATGTTAACTGGAAGGTTCATTACTGTGGTCTTAGTAGGAGGACCAAGGGAGTCCCTGCATTACCTAAGCTAAGACATTAACAAACATTGGCCTCATTGCTCAACATTTGGCACAGTAACATCCTTCACTGAACGAGCCGCCATTAATGCAGAAGGATTTTCAGCTAATATTTTGTATTACCAATGCACCGGAGAAGGGCTCAATATGCTTACATCATTCTTTTAGAGAGTTTCCCGGGGACATGGTATAAGCATAAGATGAAATCAGCATGCTAGTATTCATGAAGCAGTTGAACTACTTCTATTGTATATTTTTACCCCCTACATTCTGTTGTAAGGGCCCCTTTAAGTAGGCTGATTATTGGGTCCAATCATTTGTATGAATGCTAGTTTCCGACTACTGTCCCGTTTAAAGGTGTCATCTGTTTGTTGAAGGCATCGTTGGCACAGAGTGTTTTCATATCTCTCTTGCTACTTTTGAATAGTAGGTGGAAAAATGTGTGCAATAAACCCCTTTCCGAAATCTTCAGTACATGTATGAAGGATGCTGGGTCTTTAAACATGGCACTCGCTCCACTCTTACAGAAGACATCTGCAGCTAATGTTCACGATCGGCAGTAATGCTGAGCGCGGACATTGAACCCCTCAGATGCTGTGTTGAAATGTGACCACAGCATCTGAGAGGGCTAAAACCCAGGAGCATGCGCTTCCAGGTCAGGCGTGCTTTCCCCTGAGATGGAGGAAAGCGTCCTGCTACAATAATGAGCCGAAGCCTGTACTAGGCTCATAGGCTGATTATTAGTATGGCAGCTGGCAGCATTGAACTGGGATATAGAGATTTCTATACAGAATAATGGAGAAAATTCCCTTATTCTGTACAAGTTGCAATCTGGTAATTGCAAGTTGTGGTCCACTAAGGGACCTAACGAAATGAAAAAAAAAAAAAAAGTTTTGAAAAAAAGAAAAAAAAATCTACAAATTCAAATCACCATCTTTTCTCCAAAATTAAAATAAATAAACAATTAAAATAAATAACATCATGGGCATTGCAGTGTGTGAAAATGTTATGGGGGTCAGAATACAGCAAGTTTTTTTTCAGTATTAAAATGAAAGAAAAACTATATATATATATATATATATATATATATATATATATATATATATATATATAGTATCTCTGGATTTATAATGACCTGGATAATGAAAAGCACGAGCCATTTTTTTTTTAATGCAGTAAAAAAAAATAAAAATAAATAAAATTGTAAAACTGTGGCAGAATTATTTTTTTTTTCCCAATTCCACCCCATTTGGGATTTTTTTTCTTGCTTCCCACTACACCCCTCTTATCATTATGTGAATGGAAAAATAAAAATATTATTGCTCTGGGAAGGCAGGGAGTGAAAAATGAAAACGCAAAAATGGAAAATCGTTTTGTCAGGAAAGGGTTAATTGGAGATTAGCAATGTTAAATGTTGCAAAAAAAGGCACAGTCTTACAGTACACAGGTACAAAGGCACAGACAAAAGTCTATAGACAAAAGTCTAGACACAAGTGTCATGTCTTAAAGGGGTTGTGCAGTCAGTAATACTGATCACCTATCACAGGGGTAGGCATCCTCCGGCACTCCAGCTATTGTGAAACTACAACTCCCAGCATGCATACTTACTTTACTCTTCTCAGAACGCCGATAGAAATGAATGGAGCATGCTGGGAATTGTAGTTTCACAAAAGCTGGAGTGCCGAAGGTTGCTGACCCCTGACCTATCCTCAGGATAGGTCATCAATATCTGATCGGTGGGGGTCTGACTCCAGGTATCCCCACTGATCATCCCTTAGAAGAGGAGGCAGCACTCGTGCAAGCCCTACTTCCTCTTCAAGATTACACAGCGCATCATATTGTAAGTCTTGGCGGCACAAGTGGAATTATAAGTACTCACTCCATTCACTTGAAGGGAACAAGCATTTGTAATTACAGTGCACCGCCGCAGGAAGTGAGACGGCACACGGTATGATCTTTATGAGGAAGCAGCACTCGCACAAGTGCTGCCTCTTCTTCAAAGAGCTGATCTGCAGGAGTCCCAGGAGCCGTACCCCTAACGATCAATTACTTGCTGCACACCCCTTTAAGATGCATCAGATTTATCAAACGCCGCTCAACGATTGATAAATTTAGTGCAAATTAGGCCAAAGTAGACTTCAAATATTCTCCCTACAATAGATTCCCCCAATGTGTTGAGCACAGAAGGCCACATGGAAACATACGTGTGACCTCTGTAACATACATGCTCTTAAAGGTGTTCTCAGAGAATTAAGAAAATAAAAATACTTAAATATTACTTCATGATAAATATATTCCCAAAAACTGTACATTAGTTATAATGGCTCGTTTTATCTGGGGAGCAATGATTAAGAGAAACAAAATGGCCAACGTCCTATAAGTGCACACAAAACCTGTCCTAATCACACAGGAGGACAAGTTACTTCATAATACTGAGCTAAAGAGCTGCCTCATCCTCCTCTCTGCTCTGATTGTCAGAAATCATGATTCTGAATATATATGATAAGATCTTCATCTGATTCTTTCTAGGAATTGAGTTCATGAGCAGATGTGGCTGATAAGCAGCACTTGTATGCAGTCTCCATTACCACAGTCTGTCTTGTCCTTCCTCTCTGTACTTCATGTCTCCTCATAAACTCCATTCCCACAAAGATTCAGCTAAATATTGTATTAAACTGTATTCAGGATCATAATCCCTGACAAGCAGAGCAGAGAGGAGGATGAGGCAGCTCTTTACCTCGGTGTTTTGAAGTAACTTGTCCTCCTGTGTGATTAGGACAGGTTCTGTGTGTACTAATAGGACGGCGGCCATTTTATTTCTCCTAATGATTGCTCCCCAGACAAAACAAGCCATTATAACTAATGAAAGGTATTTAGGAATATATTTATAATAATGCAATATTTACATATGTTCATTTTCTTAATTCCCGCAGAACCCCCTTTAATGCTGAAGACTTTGATTAACATGCAAATCTTTATGGCTAAGAAAATCTTGGAAAGAAGTAAGTTACTTATTTTCGTTGCTTTTTTTCTGTTATTAAACCTTAGACTTGTAATGAATTGCCATCTAAGAAATGAGCCATATGGGCTCGGTGTGAGTAGAAGTGAGAGGCAGAACGATCGCTGTGGGGAGCATCATGGCACTGTGCTATAATCAATTACACAGACATTTACAGTAAACATGCAAATGAATTCCTCAACTTACAGAATTCATTTCAAATATTGTCACTAAAATAGTGTAAAAAATGGCAGTCCTAGCTAGCTCTAATTTTTAAAATCTAAATACAAAACCTCTTATCTGAGTAACCCATGTATGCTTGTACAAAGATGAAAAAGAGAGTAGCTATAAAGAGCATCTTTCTCTCTCTGTCTCTCTGGAGGACTCAGCCTGCTTGTGTATCACATGAACAGTCCACTGATTTCGATGGGGCACCTTGTAATGCTTTACTTCCCCTGCGGTGGTGCCGCAGGGGAATTACTGGTATATACTCGCTGCCGGATTCCCTGGGGCTCCTGCGCATTGTGTTCAGTGGTGATCTGCTGCCTGTGCTTCCCATTCATTGCTGCAGTCCTGGGCTCTGTCTAAGTACTGTTGTTCTGGGATCCACTCCACAGTTTCCATTCAGCCCTGGGTGCTTGTTCAGCTTGCTGCTTGTTCCCTGCATCACTCCCTTAAGGGCCGGCGCTCGTCATTTCCTGTGCTTTATGGGTTGGATCATGTGACCTCGTTGACCAATCCTAGCCCTGCACATATATAAGTGGCTCAGCCCTATTCCCAGATGCCTCAGTGTCAAGGTCCTTGTGTCCTGCCTGGTGGCTATTATCCCTGCTTGTGTTCCTGTGTTCCAGACCCGTGCTCGTATTCCCAAACTCCGCTACCTGCATGATCCCTACCTGCTTGCTCGCATAGACTCTCTTGTTGCCGACCTGGATTGTCTGACCTGTACCTGTGCCACTTGCCCTGACCCATTGCCTATCTGACTTCGCCTCTGCATCATCCTTCGGTCCTGCATTGTTGCTCCTGGTAACGACTCGGCCTTCTGACTACCTTTGTACCTCTGGTACCTTACTCAGGTACCTCCTGGTCCACCAGGACTAGCTGCCTTGTGTGCCAATCCTCCTCAGGAGGTAGCGACCTGGTGTTGCCCTCGGAAAGTCTATCCCCACCATTAGGGGTATTGTGAAGAACGAGGGGTTCACTTAATAGAATTATAGCGGCTCTCCACTTAATGCAGATGGATCAAGAGGTGCTTGATTTACGGTACACCTGGACCGTATAGTAAAAAGTACAATAGAACAGTTAGTTGCTTAATCAGCACACTCACAGGTGGGTAATTGCATAGGAAAGGATTTTTATTTTTGTGTTAAAATAGCTAAAATAAATATTGTAATTTCTTCTCACATAAAATATAATATATAAAATAGATATAAAATATATCAACCATAATTAAAAATAAAAATACATTATGTCTCCCAGGTATCTTAATTATGGAATAAACTTAAGATACCTGGGAGACATAATGTATTTTTATTTTTAATTATGGTTGATATATTTTTTATCTATTTTATATATTATATTTTATGTGAGAAGAAATTACAATATTTATTTTAGCTATTTTAACACAAAAATAAAAATCCTTTCCTATGCAATTACCCACCTGTGAGTGTGCTGATTAAGCAACTAACTGATCTATTGAGGGGTTCACTTAGACAACGCCCTTAGAGGAGGTAGGACACGAGGCACAGTGGGTTCACACCTGCTGGTTCGTGACATAGGTGACAGCCCCTCACTTGATAAAAGCTTTCCTTCATCAAATTCCCTAAAATGTACCCAATTATATCTCTCTATTCTCTCCCTATAGTGTCCCTATCACAATACATTAGTGGCTTGTTTCTGTAATAGCTTTTTGTCAGATACTACTACATGGCATCCTTCCAGGTCCGAAGCTGAACACAGAACGGTGTTCTATGACATTCTTAAAATAGGACCTTCTTAAATTATGCCCCGATTGGCTTATTCAAGTAGTCAAGCTCCCCAACCCCTACTTCAGCCAAGTGTCAAGTGATCCTCTATTTTCTGTCCAATGGTGTTGGGCGCCGCCTTTACGAGATTCGTGTGAAATAAATTTAAAAAAACTTCAGATCCGTTTTGCGGAAAAATCTTTGTGCTATATCCATTTTCAAGATATGAAAACCTTGAAAATGAAACAAAAGACCATCAAATGGTGTAGAACATTCTGCAATGACTGGAGCCTTAGAAACTGTGATTATACATGCAATGCACTGAAGGTCTGTAGATCATTTCTAAATGGCACTATTACTTTAAGGGTTATGTCTTAAGAGAGAACCTTGAAAATGATTTCTTTCAATTTCGCTCCATGATATAATTTGACAAGTGGAATAAGTCTGAATCAGATATTGAACAAATATAAAAAAAGAATAAGTGTAAGCCAATTTTCTTTTTCATTATTAAACTGCTAATATAATTGCTGAGTTTAGACATATTCAATAGAACTATCCATCTTTGACAAAGTAGGGAAATACGCCTAATCTCCCGCTCCTATTATACGTATCTGTACATTTACACATTTCTCAGGGAAGATTAGTATAGAGCGGGTCCTACTGACATTTCAAGTTCAAATCTGCGGCTAGAAAGAGGCATCATTCTCTACAGAGTGTCAAGGAACAAAGCGTTCGGCAAACAGTTTCTCTTCGCACTTTCTTGTAATAACTAAGGTCGTCTTTAGACCTCTAATGTCAAATGTGTTAAGTGGGAAAAAAAATTCATAATTATGATATAAGACTGAGGCATGCAATTTTGTTAAACACACTCAGCTTTTATTTGATGATTTTATTTGAAATCAGTGGGCCTAATTCTGATATAATTTAGTGGCTTTAGCCCCAAATGGCCACCAATATACCTTTTTAGGGTCATTAAAGGGCCTTAATCTACAGCACGGTGTTTATACAGTCCTGTAGAGTAAGTTCTTCATGGGTGTTCTATGCCACCCTGGGGCTTGTGATTGACTTTCAGATAAGGGCCATATTGTTGCTTTAATGACCAGGTTAGGAGGAGCCAGAAATACTTTTCATATGACCCTTTGGTCAAGAGTGGCCACAACATAATCAAAAGGGACTTCCCTTATGGAGTGGTACGGATGTGAATGTTGGAACTTAAACAGGTCGTCCCATCTCAAACATTGATGACATCAATGTCATCAATGTTGGATAGGTGTGGGTCCAACCTCTTGGACCTGCTCCTATCCCCAGCATAGGGTCCCTGAAGTGAAGAAGAGTGCACCACGCATGCATAGCCACTCTTCATTCACCACTTATGGGAATGCTGGAAATAGCCTAACCTATTTTTGTATATCTTATAGCAGTGAATGGAGGACGGCCTTGCTTGCAGGGTGCGCTCTCCTTTACTTTGGGCGGATCGTTCTGGAGTTAGGAGCGGGTCCAAGAGGTGGGGCTTGTACCTATCTGACATTGATGGCATATCCTTGCCATCAATGCCTGAGATGGGACTACCCCCTTTAGCGAAGAGGTTCTGGTGGTCTAGCAATCGACACTGCTTATCCTGGGGTGGGATGTCCACTGATCACGGCTGCCTATCGTGGCCACGTATCTGATATTGATGACCTTTCCTCAGGGTACAAAAATACAACTTTTAATGGGTTCTAAACCTTTTTATATAAAGTATTGATGAGACATTCTGGGCTCCAGAACAAATGCACATGTGGGCTTTGATTAACATGAGCATTACTGTAGGGATCTCCAATCTTAGGTTTTTCTGTTGTTTCCCAGAAGACATGGGCATGGACAAGCTGAGAGTTGTAGTCAGGGGTGTTGCTAGAATTGTCTGGCCCCACAGCAAATTTTTGTACGTCCCCCTCCCCCCATGACCATCCTAGCATCGCATGTGTGCATATGTAAGAGTGGGTTCATATCAGCCATATGTTGTTATATGCCACCGGTAAGCTGTGAGAAGCCAGCGACGCTCATGAAAGTGCCGGTGACTTCTCAAAATATTTGATCGTCAGGGATCCTGGGTGTCAAACCCCCACTGATTAGATACTGATCCATAGGATAGGTCATCAGTAACAAATCACGGAAAACCCTTTTAAATCTGCCACCCGATCTGATATTGGCATGAAAGGTAGATGGTGCAACTTTCAACGCCCATAGAGTATTGAGAACAGGTCATATTAATTTGCTTTGACAAGTGTACCATGCAGAGTGCATCCTACATAAGTGAATTGAATCGGAGGGACACTTTAAAGTGAAAATCTATTCCCTTAGATTATAGTACCTCATAGCTTGCATATACATGTTTCTATAAAATTATACTTAAAGGGGTTGTCCTATGACATATCAATTTATCCCCGTTCACAGGATAGGGGATAAGATTCTCATCTGTGGGGGGCTGACTTTCTAAACCCCAACAATCATCAAAACGGTGATGCTTTGTACCTGTATGAATAGAGCACAGGTCCAGCATGCATTCTGCCACTCTATTTCTTCTCTGTGGGACTACTGAAGACAGCCAAGTACAGCACTTGGTTATGCCCTGCAATCCTATAGAGCAGTGTTTCTCAACTAGAATGAATACCTGTGGTAAGTCCTGATTCGCTGACAATAATTGCATTACCTGCTCAATACTAAGGAAATCCTGAAAACATGACTGGTAGGTGGGTCCTGAGGACTGGAGTTGGGAAACACTGCCATAGAGAATACATGGACCGGCAGTACACATGCTCAACCTGTGCTCTATTCATATGAATGCACAAGACCACCATTCGTGTGATCAGTAGAGGTTCCAGTAGTTGAGCCCCACCAATTAGATGCTTGTAACTTATTCTGTCTATACGGAATAAGTTGATGTCATGGCATAACCCCTGTAATCCCCCAGCCCTCCTCTACCACCATTCTCTGCCTGCCATAGAGGAGACTGTAATGGCACCTGTGGGCAATTTCAGACCTCCACTTTCTATGTACCTTAAGTACCCTTTTTGACAGTAATGGAGGTGCCCATAGGGTTTGTTACCTTTTTATTATGAAATATTTTTATAAAATAAAAAAATTTAATTTAGAAATATATGAATGGATGGACGGGACAAATGAGGATGAATGCATAGATGGATGAGTGAATGGATGGATGGATAGGCAGACAGATGGGACAGATGCATGGATGGACGAACCAATGGATAGATTGACAGATGGATGGATGGGTAAATATCCTAGAAACAAAACCTGAGCCAACATCATCTAAAGAATAATCTTTAAGTCCAGGAGAGTATATTTTAAAAACACTGTAGGCAAACTCTTCTTGGCAGGGAAACATAACACTTTCAATACATATTACTAACTCCAAATCATCACTTTAAGTGCGCCGCACAGCTTGATGGTTTGCGGAGTGCCAGAAATAAATTATTTAACATTTACAGATTCAAATGCATTTTACAAATGTTAAAATCAAGAATTAGTCCAATAAAAACATCCATTTACTGCAGGCCACACTCCTTCTCCATAAAGGGCTTTCAGAAGTGTCAGCTGTGCCAGATTTATGAACAAAGACCACTTGGAACATCTCCATCACTGCAGCCTCAAAGGGGTCATCAAGATTGTCAGAGAGGGGCCACCTACGAACCAAAATCCATGTGTGAATGCCTAGATAATCCTTCCCCGTGGTCTCGTTTGAAGACGAGCCAGATCAAGGGTACAGGACCAGCAATGTTTCTGAAAGTCACAACACCAGCTGGTTATTTGCCAAATGGTGATTATTCCTGACCAGACGTCTTCAGAACACTTTATGTTTTTTTTATTTGACTAAACATGAAAATTACAAAAATAAAGTGTACAAATCATAAGGCCATGTGTTGATTAAACAAAAGAAGAACATGTATTTATTTAATCAACTGCCCCAGTGAGAGCTCCAATCTGATTGGCTAAAGGTTTCGTTCAGCCAATCAGATTGTAGTTCTCATAACTGATGTTGTGTTGGGTTTTCCTACTTTCACAAAAGAAGATAAGACCAGGGGCGTAACTACCATAGCAGCAGACAATGCGACTCCTATGGAGCCCAGGAAAAGAGGGGACCCAGTCTTAGTTCGGATTATCTTCTCTTCTACTGGAGGTAAAACTTGGTCAGGACTTTATCCTCTAAAGGAACAACTTTTAGAAAATGAGGCAGTGGCAAAATGGCCCAAGAGTAATTGAAAAGGGTTTAGGCAGAAGCCCTTTTGTCCTCTGTGGGGGGGGGGGGTATTGGTTTGATCCTTGCTATGGGGCCCTTACTTCTCTATGTATGCCACTGGATAAGATCCTGTTACTATGGAGCAGACCAGGACTTCAAATGGGACCATGGTGAGGGCAGGAATACCTGGACCCCCTATATCATACAATGTAAGTGATCAATAGTACCATGAGTGATCAAGCTTGGAGGTATAGTAATCTATCATGCCAAATACATAATGGGATCATTATGTGAGAGATGGATACACATCTATATAACTTTTGCACATACTGATGTCCAAATCTGATGATACAGAGATAACCGTACCAAGGCCATGCTTCTTCCTTCCTGAAGAAGCTGTTGCAAGTTCCTTCTTCTACGTCAACCACTGACACTTAGTAGTTTTTATTTCTTAGGAGGGGTTCAAGGAGTTGTCCATCCAACCCTATTTATTTTATGATATATAAAGGTTCATAATGGTTTAAGATATAAAAATAAATTGTATCTTACCGATCCCCCACCATATTTAAAAAAGTTCCTTCACAGTTCTTATTACAATTTTCTGTTAGATCCCACATAAGATAGCAATTTTTAACTGTAATATATATTTTAATTCCTGTTAATTGCTGTTTTATACTTGTTTTGATGCCCCCTGCTGTTCATTTGATTATTTTGCTGAATGTCCATCAAATGTGACCTGTTCCAATGAGAAGAATCCTCTTATGCTATGCTGATTCTTACCGGTTGACCTGCACAACAGCAAGAAAAACTCTGCTGCCTGTATATAGGTGGTGAAAGCTATAGGGGGTGAGCTACTGAGCATGTGTGACCATCAACACTAGACACACTAGGTGAAGGTTCTGATGAGCGAATTGACTTCGGATGAAACATCCGAAGTCGATTCACATAAAACCACTTCTCGAACTCGGGTTCGGTTACAAGTGGTACCTTGGAACCGAACCTGAGTTCGGGAAATTTTTTTTTACAGTAGAAATTAATTTATTAAGTTATTACCAGAAGTTCCGTGAGACTTCGTGAAGTAATAACTTCAGCGCATCTAAGCCAATACATTATAATACTATACGGAGCGCTTGCTCTGTACAGTATTCAAACAAAGTATTATGCGAATCCACTTTTTCTAAACATTAAATTCAGCAGATTTAAAACCCGAAAACTTGGAAAATTGCATCTATTCTTCATAGGAAATGTAAAATACCTATGGTTGAGAACATACCTTAATAAAAAGGCCATATGTATTTCTTATTACGGTATAACTCCAGTGGACGTTGAATAGCGCACTGTTCTTTTTAAAAATCAAACAAGTTGTGATGATGTTTTATTGGCAATGATAATGTAGACATAATACATTTGCTTCTGTCTTCCATTGATATCAACCGAACACTTGTATGATCAGAAGAATAGTATATTATTACTATGACAGCAACATCAAAAACACGTTTTCATGCTTTCCAAGACTGAAGTGAATTCTACATTCCTGTGACCAAAATTGCCATTTTTAAATAAATTGAAGCTTAGTTTATATTTTAAATATAAAATACCAGTGCCATGTTAAAAAATATTCACTTAAGAGTCCAACGGCTGAGCACTCTTCGGGTCCTGTTACAGTGTCCTCCAGCTATGCTCTTGACCTCTTCCTTCTCTCATAGCTTTAGCGAAATGGCAGGCCACATACACCCCATAGTCCTTCATGTGATGATGACTTTAGGGTCAACAGTTAGGACATGTGTATAAGTAAAGGCTCACTTCTACTGAGCAGACACAAAGCTATCATAAATGCAATCAGAATAGTAATGTTCTGCCAGTCTTTGGCTCCTAAGTCCAAACTTCCATCCAAGGTGAGGGTACGAAATGAACATAGAAATGTCCAATTGGTACATCTCTGGAAAGTAAATTCAATATTGTTTTATAGTAAGTTCTGTTCGTTAAGCAAACTAGCACTTGTCTCTTTGAAAAACAACAGATTTTGGTGAACAGGACCTGTTTTGTCAAGCCCATAAGATGTCTTTGTTTTTCTATCTCATTGACTTGACACCTCAAAATGCATTGTATAAAGAGCCAACTACTGTGTAGTTAGTTGAATAAACTAGTTTCTGGAAGAGTGCACCAGTTGAAAGTTTCTTTTTCTTGGACCGTATTGCTTCCATTGTCTTGTAGCTACATTATAAAAGGCCATTTTTTGCCACTATGGAGATGTTAGTTAGCCACAGTCACCTATAGACTTCTACATGGTTTCAGAACCAATGGCATCTCCAGTTTGTTGGATATTCCTGGTCATTTTTCTAGGCTCTTTAATGATCAGTACCTGGTGAAGAGCTGATTTCAATGTTTCTGTTTTGTTAGATTTTACATTGCATTCAGTGCTGTACATGATCTATGACATTTTAGGAGGTTAATGTTTGTGTCAATACAGTATTCTCAGGGGAAAATTAAGTATCTACAGGGCTTGTAATTTCTGTGGAACATACTGTAAATCAGTTGCAGCAAAATCCATAGGAGCTATGTCTACATTTGTTGTGAATTTTGCTGTGGATTTGCTGGGATCTTCACTGTATGCTTTGCAAAGAGTGAAACCTGCAGCATACATTTCCATACTACAATATTTGTCCCACAGGTTAATTTCTCCCACAGTTTTCCTTCACAGTATGTGGATGAGAGTAATCTTCCTGATACTGTAATGCACTATAGATTATACCCCCGCAGTTTCACAATGGAAAATCTGCATCATATCCGCAGGTGATTATACCCTAATAGGGTGCCAAATGAAGGGACACCGTATTCTATACTAAGAGACACTATGTAGTTATGTACACAGACAATTTGTTCTTGTTTCCCATTGTGAACAATCAGGTTAAATGCATTGTCTCGTGACTATGGAAGTCATTGAGGTGGTCTACATACGTATCATTGAGGGTCCTCCTTCTTTGAGCCAGAATGGAGAACCTTTATACAAGAGCCAGTCCTGCTCTGGTGTACTAAGTCTGTGCATGAATTACATGGGCAGTCCTTCATTTTCATAGGCCTCTACAGGGTAAATGTCTATTAAGATGGCAAGGGAACTTCTTTCAGTTAAAAAGGGATTTCGTTCATAAGACATCAGGATATCCCTTGGACCACCACAATCACTAAAACACATGCATGCCACTGCATACTCAACAGCTGCTCCATTCAAACTCATCCTTATCAAGGTTGTGTGGCTTGGAGACCAGGCTCCTCCAGGTCTATTGAATGGTAGGGGTGTTCCCAGTGGGCAGAGCATCCAGTGGATAGGTGAAAGATTTCATTGGGGCACTGTAGAATTCACCATAATGGAGAGACAATAGTTGGAGACCATTACAACCCTTGGCCCCAGGAGTGGACTGGGAAGTTAAAGTAGCCCTGGAAAAAAATACTAAAAGTGGCCCCGTTTTGTAGTCTGGTCCAAATTGATGGAAGGCAGGACCAGCAATACCCATGATACCACCCAACAGAGCCAAACACCACAGTCCATCTCAAAATACTTCCAGAAGTACAAAATACATCCCCAAAAACTTCCACTGGCCGGCCATGAGGAGGACTCAGGCGGCCCCCTGGGCATCAGCCCACCGGGAAATTTCCCTGTAAGGTCTATGGCCAATCCGCCCCTGCTTGGCCCCTTGACACTTTTGACAATCTCCCGAGAACTCAAAGTACACTCAGTTTCTGGCTTATTGATTGACGTAATTGTATTTGACAACAACACAATTTTCTTTGTTGTTGCTCATAATCCAGCATTATGGACATGCCCAAAACAATATAATGATCTGCAAAAGTAAGAGAAATTATTTTGGATTTACAAGCATTCTTTCAATATTTTAATTTGAAGACTTTTTTTTAAATTGACAGTATATGACACACTTTTAAGGTGATGTCTGCTTTTTTTGGAAGATGAATCTATAAATGCTCATATGAAGTATTTAGCTCTCATTTGTCAAGTGCTCTTAAACTAGTAAACTGAAGACACTTGGGAAATGTCACTTGTGTTTATGGATGTTCCAGAGCGGTAGATTTGCGTAGATGAAAAGGTTAATTGGGGACGTTTTGCCATCTCACAAAACAAAAGCTTAACGATGTAGCTGTAATCATGAAATGCTCCAGAATGACTGGGAATCAATACAAATTATCTTAGAACTGTGTTGTTTTCTGAGTTAATTGTAGGTAAAACTATCACACACCTCACCCGTAGAAGGTTATTTAAAAGCAGGAGCAGGCTTATTAGACACATGATATTTTTTTCCCAAAGGGTTATGACCTGATATAGTAGAATATAGTATAACATATAATAGTATAATATATAATACAATATAAATAAACACGTTGTTAAAGGCTATGGACATCTTTGAAATGCATTGCCTAATTTTCCTTACTAATTGAAACTGAAAACTGATATTTTATCGAATGTGTTTTTTTCAGCATTTCTATTTTCTGTACATATTTATTGGGGCAGCCATCTTTCCCGAGTGGCTAACAGAATTAAGAAATAAGTTTGGCAGAAGCCACTCTGTCCATAGAAACCTATAGACTGGAAATGACTCATGAATATGGGAGATTGCTGTCGGCATGCTTTGTGACTTGCGCAGAGGTTATTGGGCAGAGCATAATCCCACAGGGGAAAGCATAATGGCCTGAGTTGGAGAGAATAGGAGTGGTGGTGGCAGCAACAAGGGTGTTTGTAGTCCTCAGGGTAGCTAATCTCCAGCACTTCCACAGGCCGTTTATATAATGGTTGGCGGGGCATAACTTTTCTTCTCCTCGGGGCACACCCTGGACTTTGAGGTCTTCTGCCTGGTGGCTGGCGACAAGTAGAGGGCAATGACTATCCCACCTTGGTTGCAACAGGTAACTGTCTCTTTACTGAGGATGATGGTTATCACAGTGCAGTTGCAAGTAGTAGGCACAGTTCTGAGATATTTCACAAGGCTGTATTTCTCAAAAAAGGCTTTGTCTAGAGGTGATGGTCCTCTCTCTCTCTCTCTCTCTCTCTCTCTCTATATATATATATATATATATATATATAAATCATGCAATCATCCCTAATGACTAAAGGTGTGCAAGTCCCAGTGTGGTAGGAGCCTGAAGCCATTAGCCCTCACTAATGCACTATAGATTATACCCCCGCAGTTTCACAATGGAAAATCTGCATCATATCCTCAGGTGATTATACCCTGATAGGGTGCCAAATGAAGGGACACCGTATTCTATACTAAGAGAAACCATGTGGTTATGTACACAGACAATTTGTTCTTGTTTCCCATTGTGATCAATCAGGTTAAATGCATTGTCTCGTGACTATGGAAGTCATTGAGATGGTCTACATACGTATCATTGAGGGTCCTCCTTCTTTATGAAAGTCCATGTTATCTTTAGTGACCTACCCACGTACTCTCCCACTCCTAAACTTTCTGTAAATGTTCATTCTGATTTCTCTCAAAGGTTGTCCTATCAGCACAGTTGCTTTTTCTGACAATTTCACACTCACAAGGGATTTGAAGAAATAACTTGAGTCCAGACCTTGAGATGAAGGTCAATGGCAGCTTTACTTGTAACAAACGTTTCTCCAAGCAGTTTTCAGGCTTTTTCTTGGTTCCAGCAGGCTTTCGCATTAAACTGGCAGGCAAACTCAACACTGCTATGTCTTTCTCACTCTGCTGTACTAACAAGCTGACTGGATAACTTAGCTTCTTCTTGATGCTGCATTTCACTTTGTAGTCAGACTTATGTTCAGCCAGGGAACTTGACTCTGAGGCTTAAGGTGCTCTGGCTGGCATGGGCACGTCCAGTTGAGATGTGCCCCTGCACACTCTTCCCCTAGTGGGGGGTAAGCTACACTGACTCTAACTGGTCCCCACCCTTCCTGCAGGAAGTAGGCCTTGCCCACTTCTCTCCAGAGGGGGTTAGAATAGAATGGAAAGCTCCATTCTACCTAAGTACAACTCTGCCATGTTTTCTGCCACCTGCTGGTGAACCAGGCACATTACATGAACAGTTACATAACATTATTACAAATGCACATTATGGAGAGGACCTGGACAAAATACATAAGATGACATACAGGTAGGCCAATTAAAGACAGCAGCAGGGTGCAGGAGTGGTAACACCACTCTGGGGTGTTACAATAACTGTCATTGTAATCCTACCTGTGTTGATAATGAGATGACTGCAGAGAAGAGATCTCTGCAGAACAGGAAATGGCAGTTTCGTCCCAGGCTCATAAGTTAGAGGGAAACTGTAATTTCATTATTTATATGTTAGTATAGATAGTGACAAGGAAAACAAAAATCACCAAAAATCATTAAAATATATGTTCATTATAAAAACTTGATTTAAACAATAGATCATATTCTGATGACACATTCCCTTTATATGGTTTTAAAAGTAGACAGTTAAATCTTCATATGTGTAATAGTTATAGGACCTCTTAGAAACATTTCACCATGAAATGGTTCCATCCAATTATGGTTTATGAAGACCCCAAATCTTAAACGTCTAGCAATAGTGCTGAAATGAAAGACAACCTTTAAAGGTTTGCCTTGATCATCTGATTAGAGAAAAACTATTGCGGCAAGAACTTGGAAGATCTACTCTGTTGGGTAGCAGTCTTCTCCTAAGATCTCTCCTTGGAGAAATCTGGAGTTCGGACAAGGATAAGAAGGTAAGGCTCGTGAGAGTGACTCTTGGTAAATAATTACTCCATAAAATGTTGTTATTCAGTGAACAAACTATCCAGACATTTGTTTTATTTCGCTGGAAGACACCGTGAATCCCTCGTGCCAATTTTATTTAGTAGCAATGGAAATACAATGTAGGTAAAAAGTCACTTCCAAATACTGACCTAAAATAACAGTATTTCAAAATGGGGAATCCCAGAAGATATTCCTGGCTGGGAATTGTTTGCTTACTGCATAAATCTGCTATGTTTAGCCAATAAAATAAAAACTGTGGATTCATAAAGCATATGAGGGGGAGAAAAAGGAGCTGACAAAGTGAAATCTCGCACAATGTGCAGCTTGCTGTACAAAGCAATCAAAAGCCTTGTTTCTGCTACTCTGAAATATAATAATTGGTTGCCATTTCAAATAAAATGTGTACTTGAGTAAATTAATTGAGCAACATAATATCCTCATTTACCCTTTGATGATATCCAAAATGCCATCAGTTTGCAGAAGAATAAGAACAATCTAGTGACTCTTGGAAGAATGAACGGTTTTGATAGCAGGAATTTGCATTACAATACAGTACTTATCAGAACTGCTGCTGATGGTAACCAATCAAATGTGACAGCTGCGAGGACATTTCACATGGAAGGTGTAGGGAAAAATATAGATTGTGGACTGAGCAGAGTCTACAGCCCATATTAACTAAGATGGGCATTTCTTACTCCAGTCTAAGAAAAATGATAGTTCTATTGATTTGTGACAAATCTCTTATAAAGGTGCACGACTCTTGATAAATTTGTTGGATTTGTGACTGTGTAAAAGTCAGAAAATGAAATCTACGTCTGCCATGAGCAGGTGTAGACGTGGACTACAATTGGCACTGTTTTTTAGACTTTCATAATTTTCATAATAAATCTACAACTTGGAAACCTCATCTATTCCCTAAAGACCACTCCAACTTTTCTTAGCACTTTTCAATTTATACGAGTGCCAAGAAAAGTCACAATCTTTTGCTCAAATTTCACACATAATTTGCAATTATTGAGTCTATCAAAGCATTGATTTTAAGCAATGCTCCACAAATCTTATTAACATGTATGTCTGTAAACCATGGAGAAGTGGCCCAAATGGAACGATTAAAATAGGTTCCATTATGGTGATGGGATTGGCCACTCCGTTCAGAAGGGCTTTTGGTTTACTTCCCTTCCACTCACATTGTATGGCTCTTAGGACAGTTCTTCCATTTTATTCTTCAGAGGTTTCCATTAGTGTTGAGTGAATTGAAGCTTCCGAAGTCGAATTTCATAAGTTTAGGAAAAATTTGATTTGCAACAAATCTGAATTTCCTTGCGCTTCATGGTAATGAATATTTTTTTTCCCTAAAATGGCGGCTACACGTGTTACAAACTGAAAGTAAGAAGCCCGGGAATGCATGATCACCAATAATGGGTGCAGCCAGCCAATCGACAGATAGCCATCCCCTTTGATGTCACAGCCCTTTAAAAGCCTCATCCCGCACAGTCTCTGCCATTTCACTATGAGCTGAGCATAGGGAGAGACATGTAATTGCCAGTGTGAAAGGTGCAGTGCAGGGGTAGTGCAGGGACTGTAATCTGAAGCTGAAGGGATCCATAGGAGACAGCGCAGTTTGAATCAGTTGAAGGGAACAGAGCTATCTAATTGAACGGTGTCCACTGTGATTAATAGAAAAACTGTTCTATTGGACCACAATTCCCAATTGGGGTGATAAACCTGTCTAATTCTACTATTTTAGGGGTGTCCACCTTGTTTAATAGATAAATAATTCTATTATGCCTTGATTCTCAAATTTGGAGTTCACGCTTCAGTTATTTAAACAGTTAGTTCCAGGAGTTACTGTATGGTGAGCCGAAATTGGGAGCGAATCCTACTCTTAGGAAGGTATCATTAAAAGATATGTACCTTTTCAGTGTTTTTGACCCATAAATGACCAAATAAGTGAAGTGTGAATTGAGCCTAATAGTGATGCACAGTTATTCTACAGCTAACAGAAGTGATTCAAAAGCATGTCTTTGCACTGCCACAACATGGCTTAAAGCAATCCTTTTTTTTCCTCCACTACTTTATAGGCACTGCCTCTGTGTCCTTCTTTTGTTCTAAAGAGTCATTGGGACACAGTTCCTGCAGGGGCATACAGTATTTTTTTTTTCCGTTACTGAAGGCTGCTGTATGCTTTTCTTTTGCTTTAGCTAGGGACTAGAAAGGACTATTGGTGGCCTGCGCAACGATGCGCACATCCATATACTGTATGAGAACTGCCTGTCACAGTAACTGTTTCACTACTAGAAAGGTCTAGCTATACATGTTACTACAATATACAGTGATGTACACCGAGATACACTCTCCCTGCAGGCCGAGATATAGCTGATTTTTTCACGCTTCATGACAAATTAATTTGGAACTAAGCACATTTCTTTGAGAAATTCGGCGAAGCGTCCGAATCAAACTTTTCAAAATTTGCTCATCTCTAGTACCCATTATCATTTATTAGGGGGTAAGGAACAGCCAGGACCTTTCCTCTTCTCTCCAATGGTCTCTAAGTATCTACAAGGCCTGCTTGCATGAAATGAGATCTTAGAGGGAACAACACCATAATTAAACTACAACATTCATATTGTCCATGGACCTTTAATATCAGATGGAATTAGCCTTTGCCCTTTCATTGTACTTTAGTTATAACACTAACCATGGTGCTGTATCTACCTTTTCACTGATCCTGTTCTGCCTTATATTGCAATTCTAACAATGAGAAATTAACAATAGATAATGTGTGTCTTATGTGTAACAGGGAAGACATCCATTTTCTCTACTACAGTCATGGCCAAAAGTTTTGAGAATGACACAAATATTATATTTTCACATGATCTGCTGCCCTCTGGTTTTTATGTGTGTTTGTCAGATGTTTTTATCACATACAGAAATATAATTGCAATCATATTATGAGTAACAAAAGCTTATATTGACAGTTAGAATGAGTTAATGCAGCAAGTCAATATTTGCAGTGTTGACCCTTCTTCTTCAGGACCTCTGCAATTCTGTCTGGCATGCTCTCAATCAACTTCTGGACCAAATCCTGACTGATAGCAGTCCATTCTTGCACAATCAATGCTTGCATTTTGTCAGAATTTGTAGGTTTTTGTTTGTCCACCTGTCTCTTGATGATTGACCACAAGTTCTCAATGGGATTAAGATCTGGGGAGTTTCCAGGCCATGGACCCAAAATCTCTATGTTTTGTTCCCTGAGCCATTTAGTTATCACCTTTGCTTTATGGCAAGGTGCTCCATCATGCTGGAAAAGGCATTGTTGATCGCCAAACTGCTCTTGGACGGTTGGGAGAAGTTCCTCTCGGAGGACATTCTGGTACCATTCTTTATTCATGGCTGTGTTTTTAGGCAAGACTGTGAGAGAGCCGATTCCCTTGGCTGAGAAGCAACCCCACACATGAATGGTTTCAGGATGCTTTACAGTTGGCATGAGACAAGACTGGTGGTAGCGCTCACCTCGTCTTCTCCGAATAAGCTGTTTTCCAGATGTCCCAAACAATCGAAAAGGGGATTCATCAGAGAAAATGACTTTACCCCAGTCCTCAGCAGTCCACTCCCTGTACCTTTTGCAGAATATCAGTCTGTCCCTGATGTTTTTTTCTGGAGAGAAGTGGCTTCTTTGCTGCCCTCCTTGAGACCAGGCCTTGCTCCAAGTGTCTCCGCCTCACAGTGCGTGCAGATGCACTCACACCTGCCTGCTGCCATTCCTGAGCAAGCTCTGCACTGCTGGTAGCCCGATCCCGCAGCTGAAACACTTTTAAGAGACGGTCCTGGCACTTGCTGGTCTTTCTTGGGAGCCCTGGAGCCTTTTTGGCAACAATGGAACCTCTCTCCTTGAAGTTCTTGATGATGCGATAGATTGTTGACTGAGGTGCAATCTTTCTAGCTGCGATACTCTTCCCTGTTAGGCCATTTTTGTGCAATGCAATGATGACTGCACGTGTTTCTTTAGAGATAACCATGGTTAACAGAAGAGAAACAATGATGCCAAGCACCAGCCTCCTTTTAAAGTGTCCAGTGGTGTCATTCTTACTTAATCATGACAGATTGATCTCCAGCCCTGTCCTCATCAACACCCACACCTGTGTTAATGGAGCAATCACTGAAACGATGTTAGCTGGTCCTTTTAAGGCAGGGCTGCAATGATGTTGAAATGTGTTTTGGGGGATAAAGTTCATTTTCTAGGCAAATATTGACTTTGCAAGTAATTGCTGTTAAGATAGCAGTAGAAGCAGTAGACTTTGTAAAAATTAATATTTGTATCATTCTCAAAACTTTTGGCCATGACTGTACAATCTCACAAACCTCAGGTTAGACCAATCTTTAGACAAGAGGCAGCTTGCTGGATCAGAAACCTTCATAGCTGCTCTGTACAGAATAGGAAACAACCTAGCTAGGTCTCATCTCCTCAGTCAGTTTCCAGTAGGAATGCGAGTAGGAATACAGAGGGTAATGAATAGGTGGAACCATACATCTTGTAGAAAGATCTAGATAGCAGAAAGCTAATTGGAGTGCCATCTTGGTGGTAGTGCACACTACTACAGTACACACCTTCTCATGTGGATCTGAAAGACCCTATTTTATTTATCTCTTGTCGAAGATAAAGCCAAGTTGGCCCAATAAATGGGTCTTGACCCTCAGTTTTTTAATGATGCATTGTTAATAGAGGGGGAAACTTGTTTCGTTCTTACAGTACGTCCCACTTCATATGAGGTCAGCTAAAGCGAGACCTCTCTTCTCAATGAGTCATCACAAATACAGAAGGTCAATGGCAGATGTGGAGAAGGAAGCCATAAAAATAAACAAGAGGATTTCATTGGAAAACATCCAACATTTTATGATTTTTGTAAGGTATTTAAGGTTTTAATTAGAAATGAGAAATTTCCAAAAGATTTGTTTTGGTCCAATTTTTCTGAATCAGCCAAGAAATTTGACTCGGCTACAAATCAATTCTACCCAAATTGAAAGTGCCTTAAATGCCTGGGAACTCTCTCTCTCTTATTGACGTCTGGAAAAATTGTACCCAAATGAATGCTACTGAATCAGTATTTGGTAGTTTTAATGCATCTACAAGAAATATGAAGAAATAAAGTTGTTCTGCAGACGTTACATCCTTCCAAAAACTTGTTTTAAATGTACTTTCTAAAATTTGGAGATGTTTTGTTGGTTCCAAATTTATTAATAATTACTTTTGTTGTTTTACTCAGGGAAAGTGACTCCAAGCGGAGAAAAAATATTTGTCTGCAGATATGATAAAAGAATCTAGGGTATCTTGAAGAATATGTGTTAATAGAACCGCGTGGAAGAGCGTTAATGTTTTGTTCGCATTTATTAGCTAAATCCTCCCACACTTTCCATAATTCTAGACTTTCTGGCGTTCCCACTGTGCCACTTTTATAAATTATTGAATATCTCTTCTCCAGACAATCACACCCCACCCACGTAATGAAAATCTTTTGATTTCTGGAAAACTTTATGAGGTATAAATATGCTAAAGACCAGCAGTACACCTTCAAAGTCTTGGTTCTCAATCGCTAGAAAATACCTTCTCTTCACGACACATAAAAAAGGAATCTGGAAGAAACCTAATCATTCATAAAAGTAGATACCCTACAGTTCTATGGTCTGTATAACGAGGAGATTATCTGTCATGACGATAGCTTTACTGTTCCTTTCATGAATAAAGTAAAAAAAAAAAAAAAAAAAAAGTATCAAAGCCTGAACCTCATTTAAGTACATGTAAATCTGTCAGGAAAATGTGTGAGATCTGAGTGACGATTCATTGTAACTGACACTTAACTTCATCTATTTTTTAAGGCTACGTTCACATATGCGAAGTCCGTCAGCCTGATCCAGCAGAGGAACAGACTGCTAGAGTGAACACAGCCCAAGGTGGCTCATCATGGGTATAAAATATATAATAAAAATATGTGTCTGACATCAAGATGGGGTTGTGTTATTGAGATGAGAGGGATAGGTTGTTTGATAAAGGATTGTCGGTTTAGCCCCCAATAGGCAGAAAATTTACATGATATGTGGGATAAGCCATCCACTTATGCAATGTATCATCAAAATGAACATACTATTTAAATCAATTTAGTAATTTGTGGCAGGTTTTTTTTTTTTTTTTAATGGCCATTCATAGTTCTCACTTTGGCCAGTAGAGCAATTATATTAAATTGCCATCCCTGATTTCCAGGAAGCTCTGCTGAAGCTTTGCTGTATCTTTTTTTTTTTTTTTAACATTTGAACACAAAAACAAATAAATTGTCACAACTGCGGGATCATTAAACCATCAAAATGGGATATGCAAACTATGTAACAGTTTTTTTTTTTACCAGTATGCATATTATACGGGATTTTTTTTTAAATGTTGGAAAGACTCTTTAAATAGACTATATATTGAAAACATGATCTATCCTCCAAGATAGGGTTCTGGGCTTCAAAAGATACATTTTCTTCAAAAAATCAATCCGGACCTCCCATAACACTGCAGGATTTTACCACACAGGCCAGAAGGACCTGATAATTGTTTGTTCCTGTGTCCCATTTCCATGATCCTTTGGACAGTTCTCTATCACCTTGTTTGCTTAAAAAGGTTGTCCCATGAAAAATATTCTACAGTTTTTAAACCAGCACCTGGATCTGAATACTTTTGTAATTGCATGTAATTAAAAATTGTGTATAGCTACTGAGTTATTCAGTAAAATGTATCTGTATAGCGCCACTTAATTTCTTATTTCTTTAACCTGCTCACTGAGAAGGCCGCACATGCTCAGTTTCATCCTTTAACTGCCTCTTGAGCTGTGATAGGGAGAGCTGAGATACGCCCCCTGAGCTGTGATTGGGAGAGCTGAGACACGCCCCCTGAGCTGTGATAGAAAGAGCATGGACACGCCCCCTGAGCTGTGATAGGGACAGCTGAGACACGCCCCTGAGTTGTGATAGGGAGAGCATGGACACGCCCCCTGAGCTGTGATAGGGAGAGTTGAGACACGCCCCCTGAGCTGTGATAGGGAGAGCATTGACACGCCCCCTGAGCTACAACAGAAAAGACACTCCTCTTGAGCTGCCAGCTGGGTATAAATCTAGCAGAGCAATGAATGAGGAGATCTCTGGATCCATGTGAGGTACAGGGCTGGTTCTAGCTTTATTAGAAAAGTATTGTCATGTAATATATGATTTTCATTTTTTACATTATTCATGGGATAACATCTTTAAAACAGAGTTCCAAAAGGGAAAGGAATCCTATAAAGATTCTTGAAGACCAAAGGCAATGGGATGAGATCAACCAAGTCATAGCCCCTCTTAAAGGCCCAATTGCAACCAAATGGTCTGCCTCTATGGTATGTATGGTCTGGATAATGAATAACAGCAACTTAAAATAGCTTAAGTGATATCACATTAAAGAATATCAATTTTACTGTCTACAGTATTAAATGCTGATATTTTTCAGAAAATGACTTTTGCCCAGAAAACTCAAAACAGTAAATCTAAGAAATAAGTCACTTTGGTAAATCACCAAGTAGCATAAGTCTCTTTACATGATATTTATCCCGTTATCAGGAGAAGATTATAGCAGTGAACTAGTATTGTGCCAATAAACTCAACCATGTGTTTTGTCTATGAGTCAGTCTGGAAAATTATCCAAAAATATGAAAATAATCAGTGGTTCTCTCTACGTATTCCCAAGTTTATCAACGTATTGTTCTATGGGCCTGCTCCCCGAATGATAACTTCCTACATGGATATTTAGCTTGGATACTTTCACTTTTCATGCCCCAAGGTTTGTTAAAAAGTCATTATTTCACTCATTGGGAGCTATTTCCACAAGGTGGCGCTAGTAAGATATTCTCTTTCTTTGGGAGATATCTCTTTGTATTATTTTCCTACGGAGCATTGCCAATATGTCTTCATACCATGGAGCACTTCCAGTAAGTCCCCGTACACAGATGGTCTCTTTAGGAAGAACCAGTACCCTACCTAAGCTTCTCCCTATCCAGAAATAATGACGCACTATATATTATACTGTATCTCCACTTAATTTATAGCAGTGTAAGGATGAGGAGAAGAAAAATTACAGTTCTGGCCCAACTTGTCGATCCATGGCTTAATGTTTTTTTAAATTTTTTTCGCAATTTTTATTTTCAAACAAATATTGGGCACACTATTTTAAGACAAGGAACCAAGATTCCTGTTATGTACAATAAAATGTCTGCATTGCAACCTACATTTAAAACAGAAGCCATAATGATCTGCAGGAATTTTTGCACGACGGACATCACTGGCACCTGATGGACTCTAATTTGATGGATAGCATTGATCACCGACAAAGTGTTCATTAACTGGAAAAAGTTTGTGTTGCATATGAACAGAGCCTTTGTGACGCAACATAAGGTCTATGTATTGGCTCCAAAGCAAGAGGTCTACTGGTAGAACCACAAGATGAGTGTTCAATTCTGGAACAATATGTATAAATTTCTTAAAGCAGAACCAAATACCACATTGTAGCACAAAATGCTGCCTCAGTAGTGACCCTTCTATGGCGGACAGCACCAGTAGCCTCCTTCTGTTCTCAAGTTGTCTCTAATAAAGATCTGGAGCAGGAGGCTTGGGAGGTGAAATAAGGGCAACAGCAACAAAGCAGCCCTAAATTCAGCATCCTGCCTGGACTGCCCCTAGTAATGACCCCTATAGTGCCCCAGTAGTATGCTCCTCAATAGGGCAAGGAAAGAAAAAAGAATAAAATATCCAAGTCCCGTTCCAAACCAGAGATGCCAGAATCCCTGTGCCATTTGTGCACTACCCATATAGTGGCCTCGGGCCTGTGTGGTTGGATGGTGAGGTAGAGAGCCATGTAGAGAAAGTTAATACAAGGCACTTACTAATACAAGGCACATACTAATGTATTGTGATTGTCCATATTGCCTCCTTTGCTGGCTTCATTAATTTTCCCATCACATTATACACTGCTCGTCTCCATGGTTACAGACCACCCTGTAATCCAGCAGTGGTGGTCGTGCTTGAACACTATAGGAAAAAGCGCCGGCCATTGCCTGTTCCCAAGATCCTGGCCACCATAGAAGCCGGCATTTTTTACTATTGAGTGGTAGCACGGTCACCGCTGATGGATTGCAGGGTGGTCGTAACCATCGAAACAAACAGTCTATAATCTGAAGTCAGCAAAGGAGGCAATATGGACAATCGCAATACATTAGTAAATGCCTTGCATTAACTCTGTCTACATAATAAATGCCATTTGCTGAAGTGAGACAACCCCTTTAACTGTAACGTCATCCTGCTAATTAAATTTTAGGAGGGCATCAGTGGCCACTGTCCCAGTTTGGAAATACCTGTTGCTCCCAGCGTTAATTTACTGTGAGAGTGTCAGATCATTATGTACCAGACCAGAGGCAGTGAGGAGGGCTCATGCGGCCCTTTGGGCATTGGTGCACTGGGAAATTTCTCTTTAGGGTCTATGACCAGTCCATCTCTGCATAAGACTGCATAGGAGCTTTAGATTTAACACGCTAAAAGATTGTTTAGTAAAGATTTATAACATGGTAAAACATGTATCTTAGGTCGAACAACTGAAGAGGAATCTAGATGAAGATGCCCAAACTTAAGTGAAAATAAATTTCCTAAGTTATGTTTTCACAAAACTTCTTATCCCTTGTGTGAGACTTTATTCATCTGTACCTAATGAATACAAAGCCTAAGCTGAGAACATTGCTATAAACATTGGAAACCTTCCTCTTCTGTACGCAGGTGGCTCTTTCTATAAGGCAATCAACAAAAACTGACTGGTTCCAGGCTCGGAGCAACAGATGTGACAGTCACCCACAGCCCAATCCAAAAATGTAATTATTTTTGTGTCTCGCTATCCAAACCCCTCTGATTTTGCCTCCTAATTTTAGTAATGTGCAGAGTGTTCATAGGTTTAGTCTTCGTAGACACTTTAAACACACAATTATTATAGACCAATAATAACTATCTGGTAGGACAAAACTATAGTAGAAGACTGAAGACAAAGCCTTACTTAGGTGACCAAAAAATACCAACAGCATTTTACTCATACTATAGATGAGAACTATACTGTAGTACAGTGATGGCGAAACTTTTGCAAAGTTCCAACACGGAAATTTAACCTGAATACTTACAAATACCAGCCAAGTTAAGCTGTGCAGGCATGGCTTAAAACAGGCCCCAGTATTAAAAATGCCCCATTAGTGGCCCCCAGTATTAATAAGGCCCTTATTAGTGTCCTACATTATTAATACGGCCCCATTAGTGGCCCCCAGTATGAATAAGTCCCCCATTAGTGTCCTCCAGTATTAAGGCCCCATTAGGGGCTCCCAGTATTAATAATACCCCAGTAGTAGTCCCCAATATTAATAAAGCCCCCATTAATGGCCCCAGTATTAATAATGCCCCATTTGTGGCCCCAGAATTAATAAGGCCCACATTAATGGCCCCAGTATTAATAATGCCCCATTAGTGGCCCCAGTATTAATAAGTCCCCCATTAGTGGCCTCCAGTATTAATGCCCCATTAGGGGCTCCCAGTATTAATAATACCCCAGTAGTAGTCCCCAGTATTAATAAGGCCCCCATTAATGGCCCCAGTATTAATAAGGCCCCCATTAATGGCCCCAGTATTAATAAGGCCCCCATTAATGGCCCCAGTATTAATAAGGCCCCAATTAATGGCCCCAGTATTAATAATGCCCCATTAGTGTCCCCCAGTATTAACAAGGCCCCCATTATTGGCCCCCAGTATTAATAAGTCCCCCATTAGGGTCTCCCAGTATTAATAAGTCCCCCATTAGTGGCTCCCAGTATTATAAGGCCCCCATTAATGGCCCCCAGTAAAATTAATGTCCCCATTAGTCCCCCCTAGTATTATTTTTCCTCCATTAGTGGCTCCCAGTATTAATAAGGCCTCCATTAGAGGCCACAGTATTATTAATGCCCCCTCACCTCATCAATTTGATCGGCTGTGGTGAACTCTCGCTGCTCACTGGATGCTCAGGAGAGGACCTGTGCTCCAGCGTGACAACGTTTCGCAGGTCCTGCTGCTTCCAGTCAATGCTGCGAAATGTCATCACACTGGAGTGCAGGTCCTGTCCTGTGCATCTAGTGAGCAGCAAGTGTTCCCCCACGACGCTATCAAATGGATGAGGTGAGTTTTATTTATTTATTTTTTTAACACTAGCAAAAGAGGGAGGCAAAGGCTGTACTAATAATAGTGCACAGGTAGCAATCCTACGGACGGCCCACACAGAGCCGTGTGCCCGCAAAAAGGGCTCTGAGTGCCCCCTCTGGCAGGTGTGTCATGGGTTCACCTCCACTGTTATAGTATATGGTATACTATAGCCATACGATATATAGATTTATACTATTCTTCTTCTTCCCTATTGTATAACATAAGGGCCCCAGACCCCTTCACATGCTGGTTTATGCCTCCAGAATTTCAGTGTGTACTTTGCGTCAAAAAACCTTCTCCCTGGCTGTGACGCTCTCCACTGTGATTGGACAGCGTCACAGCCAGTGAGAAGGAGACGCCCATTGAGAATCCCTGGCGTCTCCTCCTCTCTGTTCCGATGCTATGCATTTGCATAGCGCGCCGGATCTTTACAGGGGCGCAGTGGGCGAACGGAGCTGCGCCCTGAAGAAATTGTAAGTTCCCCCAACTCCACCGCACATGCCCTCCATAACCTACTACTTAGTTAGCAAAGTGTGGACCCATGAAAGGTCCTCTTTAACCTGAAATAGTGTAAAAAAAAAAAAAATCATACTTCCTCCTCCATTTGCTCGTAACGGGCCAGGCGCCACCATCTTGATTCAAAATCTCAGCCGAAACCCCGCTTTTGGTGACGTCATCTTGGGCCGCGCGAGATTTCACACAAGAACTTCAAGCAGGATGGCGGCGGCCGGCCCGTCGCAAGCAAATTGAGGAGGTAAGTATGATTCTTTTTTTTTCTGTTAATTTTAGACTGTATTATTACTCTCAGATGCTGTGATCATGTATGAAAGCGGCATCTGAGGGGTACAATGACGGGGAGCGCTGCTATCACAGTTTCCTGTCATTGCACCCGCTTCTTACAAAAAAATGCACTTCATGACGAAGTAATTTGACGCGAAGAAAAATTTTTTTGGGGAAAATATGTTGAAGCAGCCAAATTTAATTTTCTAAAACTTTGCTCATCTCTAATGTCCACCTTCCATTATTTTCAGTGGGAGGCCGCATTGCCGTTGGCGGCATGGCTGGTCGTTTCAAGAAGGAAAAGCACATGTGCATTACTCTGAAGGAGGCGACAGTGAGCAAAGGAGAAATTTCCCAAACTAAACCTATTTTTTTTAAAACTTACACTTTCAAGATTTCACAAACTCAGCCAAAGTTTTGAAGTCATTTATCTTAATATCCAACGTGACCAGAAATGTTTCTATACTACAAATGTTCAGCGTCTAGGGGGCAATAGACGTATTTCTGTCTTTCCTTTTTGCAAATGAACTTCTGGATTTTATAACAAATTCTCTTCTTTTTTATAATTTTTTTTGTATGAAATGTATAAAACACTTATAAAAATGATGAAAGGAAGAATCAAATCAACACATTAATAAGAATGTGCTGGAATTGTGATAACTTTCAGAAAAATCTGCGCTGAGTGCAATCTAGTCACTTGTGAAAATGCTAAAGTATGTGTGAATTATTCCAATGGATCATTTGGGATCAATTTGCACATCTGAAAGTATAATATACTACATATGTATATGGCTTATTTTGCAGGCTGTCTCAATAAAAGCTGTTACTGTTATGTTTAAAAAGGAATAAATTGAAGGGACACTTGCGTCATAACGGCGTATTTTCTTTAACTCAATATTTATAGAAAGCATTATTTGGCTGTTTTTCTTTTTCATTTTGACAGTACTATTCCATTGAAAATGAAATACAATATATTGTCCTATTGTAGCATTCAGCACAGAGAAATAAAACTCCTCTAGAGATAGGTAAAATTCAGTCAGTTTACTGCTGCTGTGAGGGAAAGAGTTAATCGGTTTCGTATAATAGTAGATGGGTAGAATTGGGATAACAGCATGACAGATCTATTGTTCTCTTGATACACTTAGATAAAGATGCCCATAGAAGAGCACTGCACTTATTAGTGGAATCTGTGATGCTCTGATTAAGTCAATTATCCTCTTTCCCTCTTTGACCACAATGAAGGTCAGCAAGGAAGCTGGCTTACATTAGGCACCAAGCCAAAGTTATGTAGATGTCGACACCTCTTCATAAGGGTGGCGGATCCACCGCCAGATATAGGGGTTATTAAGATTTAATATTTAACATTTAAGATGCCAGTCTTAATAAATGACTCACAATGCAATGGGGTGACCACCACTGATATGCAGGCTTTCTGGAAATCGGCATTGCCAAGAGAACTGACTGCAATCCTGATTTGCTCAGATCCTGTAGACAGAAGGGTGAGGAGGAATGTCACGTAAAAGTGTTGCCAAATGTGCTTTTAGGACGCTCTATGGACTAACCAAAATCCATACCTAAGTGGTTACCAAACAGATTACAATTAGTGATGAGTGAGCATGCTTGGCCAAATATGATATTCGGTCGAGCATAGCGGTGATCGGGACCACTCGGTGTTCGGCCGAACACTGCGTGTGCTCGTGCGGCATGCTCGAGTCCCCTTCCCGCACGCTAATTAGCCAATTAGCGTGCGGGGAGGTACTGGCATTCACTGTAATGCCGTAACCATCTTGGCTACTGGCATTACAGTGAATGGCTGGCCGGGTCACATGTCACCGGGTGCTAGCACCCGGTGACATGTGACCCGGCTCAGTCTGAGTCAGGGAGAGCTGCTGCAAGGAGGGACAGATAGTGTAGGGATAGAAACTGGCTAGGCAGGGCTAGTATTTCTGTTGAAAAGACCCAAAAGCCCTTTTAAGGGCTTTTGTGATATCTGGCTACAATATATTTTTTATTTTTTGGGGGTTAAAAATTGCGCAGCTTTTGCTTACTAATCCTTTCTGTATCCTATATACCTGACATCCATTGTCATATTTTGTCTGCCGCTAATCAAGGCCACAGTACCTGCGCTGTGTCTGCTGTATAACGTTTGTGCAAGGAGGCACAGAAAGTGTCAGGATAGGATTTGGCTAGGCAGGGCTAGTTGTTCTGTTGAAAAAACACAAAAAGTCTATTGTTATATCTGGCTGTAAATAAAGGGTGTATTGGAGTGCCTGTTCCTTGTAATTTTTGTCAGCCCTTTCCCTTTGTGCATAGGCTTTATGAGTGTAGGAGTCCCATGACATGAACAACTGTACTACAATGTGAATGAGGCCCTCCTTTATGTGATATACCAGTTGTATTAGAGTGCCTCTTCCTTATAATTTTTGGCAGCACTTGCGCTTTACGTACAAGTAAATATTTGTTTCCTAACAATATTTCCTCTAAAATCGATGTTATATTCGGTTTTGGGGGGTATTCTTGTCATTCCGTAAAAGTGTCTTAATACTCGGGCAACATCGTTAATAGCAGTGACTTCAGAGTCCATGATGCATCCAGACATCCTCCCCATGCTGTTCCCAAAACATTTTAGTGGTGTTTCCACCATTTTCTCAACTTTCCCTATGAACCAGACACCCTCCCCTCTTCAGAGGGTGCCTAGTTTAGTGCTCAGGTTCTCCCATTGACTTCCATTATACTCGGGTGCTCGGCCGAGCACTCGAGCACCATCTAGTGTTCGGCCAGAGCACCCGAGCATTGCGGTGCTCGATCAACACTAATTACAATGAATTTAAAATCAATTGATGTAAATGCATTCCTTACTCTGTCTTATACAGTAGTCAATAGACACACCTTCTTTCATACAATTTTCCACCATATTGTATCTGCCGATGAAGGAGCAAAGCTCTCGTTCTTTGGGTGATCCCATCATTCGTGCAGGCACCACCAATCATCGTTCCTGGCCGGCAGATCGTGCTGCCTAAGCAGTGATCTGCCGCCCAGCCAACTGTTGGGAAAGAACGCTTCCTACCCGACAATGGGTCACTCCATCGGCCCATCTAAACCTGCCTTAAAGGGGTTTTCCGGGAGTTAACTACTGATGACCTATCCTCAGGATAGGTCATCAGTATCTGTTCGGTGGGGGTCTGACACCCAGGACCCCCGCTGATCAGCTGTTTGAGAAGGTACCGGCACTCCCGTGAGCACCGCTACCTTCTCTCGGCTCATCAAGCACAGCGCCATACATTGTACAGTGGCTGTGCTTGGTATCACGCTCAGCCCCATTCACATGAATGGGCTGAGCTGCTCTTAGGCCACGTGACCGATGAACGTGACGTCACTGGCCTAGGAAAACCTGAGAGAAGGCCTCGGTGCTCACACGAGCGTGGGTGCCTTCTTAAACAGCGGGTCACCCAACCCTCCAAGAAGTGCCAAATCCAAAACTATATCTACCAGAAGAGTTTTTTTTTCAATACCACTTCCGATATCCCAGTTCAAAAATTTTAGAAGTGAAGGGATGACAAAGGCTTATCCTGTACCAATTGGCTAGAGGTGTGCAAAGCTTATTGAAGTTCTCCAACCCTTGAGTGTATAAAGCGCCAAGTGGAAAAAAAAAGTTAATCTTCCAAAAGTGACAGGTTCTCCATTTCTTAAAAAAGCCCCCATAGCTCTAGGCTCATAAAACACTTACTGTATAACCTGCAGCGAGACGATAAATATGACGCCTTAGAATAATTTCCCTGTCCATATGTTATAGGTAACCGTAGATTAAAGTAGGGTTAAAACACCTGGACTGTCCCACAAAAATAACTGAAACCAGAGAGGAGACAGAGAAATTTATACTTTTCAGAATTTCTACCAAGGCCAACAACATTCCTTGAGAGGAGAAGTATCAAATCATATCGAAAGCATTTCATAGCGATAGATGTTGAATATTTCAGGGTTAGAATCCATTTTTTAACTTGTGGTTGTTGAAAAAATACAACTTTAATACCAGAATAACATTTATACAGCGAATGCTCAAGAATTATTATTTTTTTCTCTTCCTGTTCAAACATGAACCATGCGGTTTGCTGGCAGAACACGAAACTTTTTATTGGGTTGGGGAGAAAAAAAAAATCCTTCATACAGCGCAGTGTAGGAAAGCAGGCAACAAAATCAGAGGTGTAGGGCCCCTTAAAACAGTATATATGGGGTCCGACGACCTTGATTTACATCTCAGGATCCTGAAGGCATAGACCAGTGATGGCAAACCTTTTAGAGACCTAGTGCTCAAACTGAAGCCTAAAACTCACTTATTTATCGCAAAGTGCCAACACGCCAATTTAACCTGAATACTATCTTCCATGTACTTTATCATTTAGCTATAATAACTTGCCTACATTCAATGCACTGCCTCTGCCATTCATAGTTTGCCCTGCGCTGATGAATGGCAGGAAAAGTCTAAGGTACACCATAGACTTATTCCAGGGCACGGGTGCCCACAGAGAGGGCTCTGAGTGCCACCTCTGGCACTCGTGCCATAGGTTCGCCACCACCGGCATAGACTATACAAGACCCATGAATTTGACCATACCATAAAGGGCTGTCCTCTTCCATATACCACATTGGAATAGTCTTAGGTAATAAAGAGCAATCATCCTTAAAAAGGGTTGTTTGACCCTGGTGACTTCTTTTTCAGACCCATCACCCCCTCCACATTGATAATTATATGTGTAACGTGGAGCCGGCGGCGCGCTCTCTCCCTGCAGCACCGCCGGCATCCTACTAGTGACGAGGAGCCAGTGTCGGACGCGGCCAGCATCCTCATCTCCTTGACAACAAGGGGGCGGACCAGGCGGAGCACGGTTCCTCAGCATGGCCGGCGTTCCCTATCCCCTAGGCAATGAGCAAGGAAAGATGTGAGCGCCGACATGGTTAAGTCGGTGCTCAGGTGTATGGTTGTTTCTGATGAGGGTCACGTGACCCATCAGCCTGGCCTATTTAAACAGGCAACCTGTTGGCCACAGGTTGCCTGTGATTGGTGTTCCATGCCTCACTAGCGTTTTCTTGTATGTGGTTCTATTGTTTATTGACCTTGACTTGTACTTGACTTCGACCTTGTGATACCCCCTTTGTACTGACGCGACCTCCTGGCTTTTGATCTTGGCTTTCTCTTGATCCGGTTTTTGCTTACATTTGGATTATTGACTTCTCGGTATCTGACCCGGCCTGGTATATGATTACAGATTACACATCTATGTTGTCTGTCTTTGTCTGTAGTTTTCCCTCCCTGTAAGGCCCAGCACTTACGTAAGCTAAGGAGCACCGTCCAGTTGCGCACTGTCAGAATGAACCGTGCAAGCAGGTAGGGATAGTGGTGTGGGTGGAGCTCAGGGTTGCACTATTCCCAGGGGCGTAGCTATAGGGGGTGCAGAGGTAGCACCGGGCTCAGGAGCCTGAGGGGGCCCAAAGACTCTTGTGCTGCATGAGAAGACACACAAGTACTGAGGGAAGGGGGGCCCAAGCTGAACTCTTGCACCAGGGCCCATGAGCCTTTAGCTATGCCCCTGACTATTCCCTACCTATTACATGACAATATCTACCTGATCCCCATGGTTCCAATTCTATCACTTTCCTCTTGGTTCTGCAGGACCCAAGTCTCCCGCTTCAACAGACGATTTGATGTCAGTCAAGTGACCGCTGCAGCCAGTTACCCATGTGGCACATGATCCAATGACGTGCCCAATGACTGGCTGCAGCGGTCACATGACCTGTGTTAACATGTATATTGGAACCTGCCGATCCGACAGGGAAGCGATAGAGATGGAGCTAGGTGGTTGGGATCAGATTAGCATGATTACCACTGCAGGTCCAGCCACACTAGGGGGTGGGAATGACTGAAGAAAAAGTCGCCAGGGGTGAACAAGGCCTTTAAAAATGAGTTTCTGGGAGTTAAATACTGATCACATATCCTCAGAATAGTTCATCAATATCTGTGGGGGTCCCACCACCAGCAACCAGAGCATCAGGCTGAGCTGCTATACCAAGCCATACAATGAATGATGTATACTATGAAGCTTTTTCACTTGCTCCATCAAACTGCTGATTGGCGGCAGTGCTGGGGTTCTGACCTTCACCAATATTGATGGCCTATCCTGAGGATCGGTGATCACTATTTAACTCCCAGAAAACTTCTCTTAAAGAGGATCCCATTTATTAACTTAAGGAACCTATATGGATCCTTGTCTATGAGCCAGAGAGGTCACAAGGACTGTATATTGCTCTGGAAGACCTGTCTTGTTCTGCATTATACAGACAGTCCATTGATATAAATGACCACCTTTGTAATGCTTAAAGGGAGTCTATCAGCAGTTCTTACTATGCTAACCTGCTGACAGCACTAGGTAGGGGTTGGGGAGAGCAGCACAAACAAGCCTTTTGTGGAGCCTTTCTCATCAGGAATAGTGTAAATATGAAGTTATATTCTGCTAGGTTCTGCAATTGTCTATGCCAGGGCTTCACTGGGAAGTGCTCTCTGCACTGAGCTGCATCACATCCCCATACCTCCCAACCGTCCCGGATCCAGCGGGACAGTCCCAGATTGCAGTGGCTGTCCTGAGGTCCCGGTACCGGGGCGGTATCTCCCAGTTCCTGGCAGCTGTCCCAGTGTCCATAGGACGCAGAGACAGTTGCCTATATGGTGATGAAGCAGAGAGCCGGCATCGCCTCACTACTTCATCCATAATCCCTCCTGTACCCCCTGCTGGCTCTCCATACCTTTGGTGTGGGCGGGGGGCAGGGCCAGCCGACAGTCAGCCTTGGATCCGCCCCCTCCAGACTAGAGCAGCCGATGTCCTGCTAGTGATGCTGCTGCTAGGAAGAAGGTAAGTATATGGTGTTTATTTTTTTAACTTTCTGTGAGGGGCACAATGTGGGCATCTTACTGGGGGCGCAACATTACTGGCGGGCACAATGTAGGCATATTACAGGGGGCCCCAAAGTGGGCATATTACAGGGGGGCACAGCTGGGCATATTACTGGGGGCACAATATTACTGGGGGGCACAATGTGGGCATATTACAGGGGGGCATAATGTGGGCATATTACAGGGAGACACAGCTGGGCATATTACTGGGGGCACGGCTGGGCATATTAATCGGGACACATAACTGGGGAATAATTACTATGTGGGGCAGTAAGGGGACTGGGTGGGATTAGGTGTATAGTTATGTTTTGGGCAGAGTTAGCGGCATTGCCTAGTGCTGAAACAATTTGTGCGCCGCACAATGTGTACCTCTTTCTCCATTTACAGTGTTGGGAGGTATGCATCCCCTCTCCTGTGCTCTGAGTGACAGCTGTAGTGCCCAACCAGGAGGCCTTGATACCTGTCAATCAGAGCAGAGGGGAGGGGCTTATTACATAACTTATTACATAAGTAGATACATAACTGTTCTAAAAAAGAAAGCACCACGCACATGTGAACAGAGCCTAAACTGTCACTTGAAAAGGACCCCCTCCTCCTTAGAAGTTCATAGGTGGCGGCCTCCTGTGCCTATAAGTAAATTCAACAAGGTTTGTATGCGTCTTAGTGATTAAGCATACAAATTCCTAATTTTTAGGCACTATCCACCTTGCAGTTGAGAACTCTGCTGTATATAAAGGCAGGGAAGTATGGAGACGCTCAGATTTATGGAGTGGTTGGAGTTATAGAAGACCTAAGGAATTGGCTTAAAAGAATATGAAATTAGTTTTTAAAAAGGTCTTCTTTTCTTCAAAAATAGCACCTCTCTTGTCCATGTGCCATTTCCGGTATCGCAGCTCAGCATCGTTCACATGAATGGACAGCACACACAATACAAACTGTATATAACAGACCTCTCACCAGCAGCGGACCTGCTTGTTTCCGTGTGTCAACAGGAGAGTTTTTGTTTTAAGTATGGAGAGAAATAAAACACTTTCACATTTCAGGAGGTTGAGCTGTTGTAACAATTTATAGGAGTCGTGTCTGAATCAGCAACACATGCCGGAATCTGATGAAACCAATTCTTACTTCACAATAATAAATCAGATCTCACTTCTGGTTCTACATTCCATGGAACAACTAGAAAGAAAATCTGCTTCCTGGAATGTGCAGTGTGTGTGTGTGTGTGTGTACGATTATCTATCTATCTATCTATCTATCTATCTATCTATCTATCTATCTATCTATCCATCTATCTCATATCTATCTATCTATCTATCCATCTATCTCATATCTATCTATCTATCTATCTATCTATCTATCTATCTATCCATCTATCTCATATCTATCTATCTATCTATCTATCTATCTATCTATCTATCTATCTATCTATCTATCAGGTTCCTTGCCAATTTCTAAAAATATATCTTCGGAAATGCCATTGAAATGTTGACAAATGTGCTTATCTGTGCCTTCATTTATTGCTGATTTCACATGGCTGCCACATGGTGATATATATTATGACCGCGACACTCAGACTCCCTGTGGTTCTCCTGAACAGACCTTTGATTGAATGTAAATGTCAATCGTTGTATAATGAGACATTAGGTACCTTTCTAATATAAATTCAGGGGTGTAGCTGTAAAGACGGCAGAAGTAGCAGTCACCTTGGTATACAAGGAAGTAGCAGGGCCTTGGTATTCAAGGAAACCCAAAGCCTGCCTTCCATATTCCATTCCGTTCTCATACCGGAGAGCAGCATGCTGTGGTTTGCTTTCCGTCCTGGGATGCGGAGCAAGACGGATCCATCATGATCCACAATGCAAGTCAATGAGACGGATCTGTTTTCTCGGACACAATAGAAAATGGATCCGTCCCCCATTGACTTGCATTGTGGGTAAAAATAAAAAAAATAAATAAATAAACAAATCAGAAAAGGAAGCGGATGGAAGCGCCTCTTTTCAGATTCAATATCAGCACAACTTTTTCTAAGTCTCCTGCGTTGCAACATTTAAATGCCGCTTCCTCGCCGCTTATCTTACCTCGGATTACATAATGCTCGCTGTTGTCTAATTGTGATACATGTTGATGTAAACCAATTATCTGTGTTCTGCTGGAAGTTGCAAATGAGTTTTTATTCTTTCCTTCCAGAGAGAGTCGAGCCGTGTAACATTTGTACTTGTATTAGATCTAAGCCCTTTACAAACACAGCATGTGGGATGAGCGGCGGGGCTGTTTTTAGGGATGACTTTCTCCGCTCGGCCTGTGAGGAGAACATGCAGATAGTTATTTAACATCATTTTCGATGGTGCACACAACGCCTGGTGCACACAATAAGGATCCACGCCATGATTTAACTTCTGCAGGGAACCAGATCAGAATCTCCAGCTAGGAGGACCCGAGCCAGCTACAGCTGCAAGCAATCAGCCCGCTCCACAGAACAGAACGACATGGAGCGCTGAGGGGACAGAAACAGGAGGCAGACAGACAGACAGACTGCAGAACATAACACAAACGAAGAGTCCTCAGCAGCATACAAAACCTACAGCACACTGTCTATCTACCTATCTATCTATCTATCTATCTATCTATCTATCTATCATCTATCTATCTAGAAAAAACAGAAAACGAGGCAGCACTCCAATGTGGTGAAAAAATGAAGGACCCTTTATTCCCAGAACATGCGATGTTTCGGCCTACTCCATGAGGCCATTCTCAAGCAATATCTATCTATCTATCTAATATCTATCTATCTATCTATCTATCTATCTATCTATCTAATATCTATCTATCTATCTATCTATCTATCTATCTATCTATCTATCTATCTATCTATCTATCTATCTATCCTCTAGCATATTATCCATCTATTATCTATCTATCTATTTATTTATCATCTATCTAATCTCTTATCTATGTATCTATCTGTGTGTATATATATATATATATATATATATGTATGATCCATCTAATTTATTATCTCTCTATCATCTATCTAATCATCTATCTATCTATCTATCTATCTATCTATCTATCTATCTATCTAATGTTAATATACCAATATAGTATTTATCTACACACATTTGCATAGAAAGATACTATCTACACAAATACTAAATTTTACTAAAGTTTTCTTGCTATTTTGGAGCATTTTAGCCACACCAATTTTGTGGTTTGTCAAAGCCCTTGTTGAGCAAAGCACATAATATATGTAAAATACATAATACATCTCATGCAACATAATGTATACAAGTTTATTGGCTACAAATTAAACCAGAACTCTGGCACATTTAGCTTAGAAAATCCCCCAGGCAACATATAAAACAGCACCAGACAACGTTCTGTAATACTACAGCACATAGGCTATACCACAGCTAATACCACGGTCATTTCATTCCATAAGTTGTGACAAGATAAGATCCTGTTTTAGGACATATATCATTGAAACAAACAAATATGTAGCAAAAGATTAATTATTTTAAGAATTATTTTCCATTTGCAGATCTATAGACTAAAATAATAAAATTCTATCTACTTGCAGCCACCACTAGGGAGCATGCTATATAGTGTTTTATTTTTACGTTATGCTGCGGGCAGGCACAATTTGGTCATTCTACCCTATGACAATGTCCATATGGTCACTAAGATATATTTACTTTTTATTTGTTATTTTTTAAGTCAATCTGTTTCTAACGAAATTACTATGAGATCAGTGTGAGGATACTCCCTGCAGCATTTCAATAATGCAGAGGTGACCGTAACATGTTATTCCTAATTATTATGGACTGCTAACATGGGGGCAGAGGAACTGAGCAGGCCTTGTTAGCATTATTGACACAATTCACTCCCATTATGTCGAGTTACAGATAAATGAAGCTGAATGACGGTCATGACGGTGGAGGGGAGGAATAATATATAAAGGTGATACAGATACTAAAGTTGCGACAGAAGAATTAGGAAATTCTACAGAAAAGTAGGGGGAAAATGGCAGTGCGTCTTATAAAGAGAATACTAGTGAATGCTTCCATTATGGAAGCGCTCACTAGTATGTATTAGCTGCCGGGAGCGGGGAAACATACTCACCCTCCTGCGCTGCAACTCCGCTCCGGTTCCGGCGCTCCTCTTCTCCTGCAGGCGCTGCACTGTCCTGACTGCGTACAGCGTCAGGACATAGTCTGCGCACTATGACCTGATGCTGCACGCAGTCAGGTGACAGTGCAGCACTGGCAGGAGAAGACAGAGGAGTGCCGGACCCGGAGCGGAGCCACGGCGCAGGAGAGGTAAGAGAGGTTTATTATGTTATTCTTATGGGGCTGATCTGAGGTCTGATGGGGGCAGAGTGGGTTGACATGAGGGCACATTGGGCTGATCTGAGGTCTGATAGAGGCAGAGGCGGCTGATATGGGGGCACACTGGGCTGATCTGAGGTCTGATAGAGGCAGAGGGGGCTGATGGGCTGATCTGAGGTTTGATGTGTGCAGTGTGGGCTGATGGGGTGATCTGAGGTCTGATGGGAGCACAGTGGGTTACATGGGGGCACATTGGACTGATCTGAGGTCTGATGGAGGCAGAGGGGGCTGATGGGGTGATCTGAGGTCTGATGGGAGCAGAGTGGGCTACATGGGGGCACATTGGACTGATCTGAGGTCTGATGGGGGCACAGTGGGCTGACATGGTGGCACAGTGGGCTGATTTGAGGTCTGATGGGGGCTGAGTGGGCCGATGGGGGTCTGACATGGAGGGCTGATATGGGGGTCTGATGTGATGTCCTGAAGTTTATGGGGGGTCTGATCTGAGGTCTGATGAAAAATATTTTTTTCTTATTTTCCTACTCTAAAATCTGGGGTGCGTCTTATCATCGGGTGCATCTTATAAAGCGAAAAATATGGTATATTCTGGATGTGTACTTGTTTAACAAGCAAAGCCTTATTTAAAAAATGTAAAAGAAGAAAATTGCCACTTGATCTAGACTCTTGAGTTGGCTTGTTTTTACACTGTATGTTTCTAACGGGTGTGTGTTAGGACAAGGTAGGTTGAGTGCCATTCTTTCCATGGTAGGAGTCTTAGACAGGTAGGAGAATGAGTCTTCCCTTCCAACACAGGGTCTTGTGGATGGGAGAAAGGAAGTCTCCCCACCTGCTGTCTAAAGTTGAGGCTGCGTACACTTCAAAAAGTGACCCTGTATCTGAAAGAATCCCCATTGGATGGATATTTAACCCCCTAACTGTTTTGCTGGAGTCCAGCCCGGGCAGTGGGAAAAGTAGCTAATTGGAGGGGGGAGGTTTGCTTTAGATGCTGCTACCTCCTGAATGGTAGCAGCTAGAAACATACAACTGGTCTTGTTTGAAAGCTGGCATTCCAGGATTTCATACAAGACCAACATGACAAAGTCCAAGCAACAGAGGAGAAAAAACTGTTAGAAATCGAGTCGGGAATAATTGTGGGTAAAATCTGTTTTTACTTTCACTTCCATCTGCATTCACAGCATCCTGATTTCTATCAGTGATATCTTCCCCTGTACTGAACTTGCTGGTATTGTCTGAAAGCTTGGAATGTCAGCTTTTGAACAGGCCCGGTTGCATGTTTCTAGCTGCTACCATTCAGGAGATATCACCATCTAAAGCAGCCCTCCCCCTCCAGTTAACTACTTTTACCACTGCTGGAACTGGAGTGGGGCAAAACAGTTAGGTGTTTAATAAGCACAAGAGTTATGCTCCCTCATGAGGAGACTGCAACCAATAAGTGTATTTTGCCTTTAAGATACTCTGTAACTGCCAATTATTGTGCCTATCGTGTTTGTAACTGCCAAGATTTATGCCTATTGTATCCATAACAGACTTGAGCCTGTTGTTGCCCATAGCTATCAAACTTTAGGCCTGTTGTGTCCATAATAACTGTAAAGTGTTGTGCCCCACTTGGGGTAAAGTTAAGATGTTGCAACATTTTTCAAAGGTCCTCTTTCTGCCTTATTTCTATTCCATCAAAACAAACTGTACTGCAAGTATGATGTGCAGTACACAGTCTCATGCAGACATTTCTGCTTACATGACCTACTCTAGCACCGTTTAGTCCAGATTAGACTGAGAACCCTACAGAAGGGACCCTGCCCCCATAGTTACAAGTAGAAATGAGCGAATTATTGAAAAGTTTGATTCGGCTGATTCGCCAAATTTTACAAAAAGATTTGTTATAAAGCGCATTTTTTTGTAAGTAGAGGGTGCTATTTACTGCGATAGCACCAGTCCTCCATCATTGTACCCATCAGATGCCGCGTTCATACATGATTGTGGCATCTGAGTGTAAAAAGAGTGTAAAATGAACGTTAAAAAAAAAAAATCAAACTTACTGCCTCCTTTTGCTTTCTGGCCGCTGCCATCTTGCTTGAAGATCTGGCGCGAAACCTCTCGTGGCGCGAGATGTAGTCATCATGCCGGTAGGAGTGGTGACGTCATACGCCACCACGTCCGGGAATTTGGAGATCTTCAATCAAGATGCCGTTTGGTGGCCCATTGCAAGGAAATGGAGGAGGCAAGTATGATTTTTTTGTTTTTTACATTATTTCAGTTTAAATCGATTCGCTAACACGAGGCAAATCGAATTTATCCTGAAATTCGGATCGAATTCCACTTTGTGGGATACGATTTGCTCATCTCTAGTTACAAGGTTCGGTGTCTCCTGCATGCAGCAGTGAGGATGCCACTTATGCACAGTATGGTTATCCTGTGTTATGTTGAATTAGAGATTCGAAAACAACTTAGCATGTTTGTAGTCCAACCTCTTCTGCTCTGTAAGAAGTCATGTAACATATATAGTACTGTATGTAATGCATGATGCTCGCATAGAATCAAGGGCCACACCTGAGATCTCATTTTGTGGTAGGTTAACCATCCAATGCAGAAGTCTGGGTGGTGGGAACTACAGTACTACGACTGACAGAAGAGGATTCCTTCATACTGTAAGAGCAGAAAATGGAATTCTAGCAATGACAGATCCAGCAAATGACATGACGATGGACGCCATTGACTTATAATAAGGTCTGCCAGGTTCCATCATAGTGTCCGTCCTTTTAGCAGAAAAATTATGCTGCATGTTTTTTTCTGGCATCTATGATGGCATCTGCAATAGTGGTTCTGTGCCAAGCATCCAACGCCGATGTTAAGAGAGCCTAATTTAAATATGCTTAAAAGCTATAAACACATTCAGAGGCAATTTTTTAATGATTGTATTCTACTCATTTTGGGCTAAAAATAATTTTTTCAATTGGTCTTTGTTAAAAATTTTCAGCAATTTTTGCCATAAAGGGTTACGTTTTAGCTGAGCTGTAAGCATCTTATCTTCACTTTGAGCCATCATTTGGCTATGTTTAGCCTACTAAGGGCTCATTTATTTAAGGCATAGTCTTATCACAAAGAAAAGAATTGAGCTATAATGAGTGTTTATGAGTTCTCTGGAGACCAGAGATAAGCTTTACATGAGCCTTCAGCTGAGCTTGACGACAGGACATAAACACAAAGCCTGCTCATAGAGAATCTCAGCTCTGTACAGAGAAAAAAGGCCAATTGAAAAAATGATTTTTAGCTCAAAATGAGTATAAAGCAATGATAAAAAAATGTCACAAAAGTTTACATAGCTTTTGAAAACCTTGTCCAAATGTAGTACATTGAAACACACAGAGAAAGTGATCTGATACCTACACATTTATCTCCTGTTTTGGTTGGATGGCTGGGGGGCCCAACATCCATGACTTCCATGGATCACTGGAATGATCATTCAATCTGGAAGAATCTGACCATGCTCAAAGCAATACCATTCAATGTTTATAGGAGTAATATAGGTGGTCAAGTATATATAGTAGCAGTCTGTTTCTGTCAGCCCTAGACAATAATTGGGGCAGCTCTCCAGGCAAACTCCTCCTCATTTGTGGTCATGCTTCAGGAAGAATGAGGAGCTTGTGATCCCCGCTGTAGTGATCCATAAAGATTCTGTGGACAAGGGATAAATATAATTTGTGGGGAACCCTTTTAACAATGAATCCCTTCGTCTCCATTATTATAAAACAAATGGCGACAGTGATCCGATTTCCTACACATTCACCATCTATCCTGTAGGTAGGTGCTAAACATCTGATAGCTGGGTGGGAAACTGCTCCATGCAAACTCCTCCTCATTTGTGGTCAAGCTTAAGGAAGAAAAAGGAACTTGTGATCGCCACTCTAGTGATCCATAAAGATCCTGTGGACAAGGGATAAATATAATTTGTGCGGAACTCCTTTAACAATGAATCCCCTCGTCTCCATTATTATGAAACACATGGAGACAGTGATCCGATTTCCTACACATTCACCATCTATCCTGCAGGTAGGTGGTAAACATCTGATGGCTGGGTGGCAAACTCCTCCATGCAAACTCCTCCTCAATTGTGGTCATGCTTCAGGAAGAATAAGGAACTTGTGATCGCCGCTCTAGTGATCCATAAAGATCCTGTGGACAAGGGATAAATATAATTTGTGGGGAACCCCTTTAACAATGAATCCCCTCGTCTCTCTGTTATTATGGGCCTGACTCAAAAACTGATATCAAACAGAAGGTCATAAAATAAAGTTTTACTGCTGGGAAGTATACTATTGCCATGGTGTAAATCTATAATGTCTCCATCCTCCTTGACTATGTCTCCTTGTTTTGACTTTGTATTTTTTCCAGGAAATGAAAGAAGCCTAGAGGCAAGCAGAGATCATTATAGCAGATTGTTTTATTAATTGTTCCTTGAATTTTCTGCCAGTTTGTTAACAGCGTCCAAGTAAACCACATAATCTGCACAACATATCATTTAGTGTTTAGATTAAATGGGTTATGGCACATGCTATAGGCTGCAGGACTAAAGCTTTGCTGGGTATTGCAGATGGAATACAGATTTTTTTTTTCTTATCAGCAAAGATAAGGAGACTTAGATGATCTCAGCTGAATTTGAAGCATCTATGGGGCTTGACAGACTTGAAAAAGTAAGATATTCCCCAGGGTCAGACATTGTATATTTGTGGCATTTAGTCCTACAATGTTTTATAGACGAACTCCAACTTTATATATATGCTTTATAGCTGTTCTCCGGGAATTAAGAAAATGAAAATACCTAAATATTACTTTATTATAAATATATTCCCAAATACCTGTCATTAGTTATAATGACCCGTTTTGTCTTGGGAGCAATCATCAGGAGTAATAAAATGGCCGCCGGCCTATAAATACACACAAAACCTGTCCTAATCACACAGCAGGACACAGTCTCATCCCCACCTCTTCGCTGTACTTCATGTCTCCTCATAAACTACATTTCTACAGAGATTCAGCTGAAGATCAGCAGAGCAGAGAGGAGGATGAGACAGCTCTTTACCTCAGTGTTGTGAAATAACTTGTCCTCCTGTGTGATTAGGACAGGCTTTGTGTGTACTAATAGGACTGCGGCCATTTTATTTCTACTAATGATTGCTCTCCAGACAAAACGAGCCTTTATAACTAATGAAAGGTATTTTTGAATATATTTATAATAAATAGTGTTGGGCGAGCATGCGCGTATGCTCGAGCGTTATGCTTGAGTCCTCTCCCTGCACATTTCTTGGCTGCTACGCAGCCAATCAGTGTGCGGGAAGGTACTGGCATTCACTGTAATGCTGTAGCCATGTTGGCTACTGGCATTACAGTGATTGGCTGGCTCGGCACAGTCTTAGTCAGGGAGAGCTGCTGCAAGGAGGGACAGATAGTGTAGGGATAGAAATTGTCTAGGCAGGGTTAGTTTTTCTGTTCACAAGACCCAAAAGTCCTTTTAAGGACTATTGTTTCACCTGGCTGCAATATATTTTTTTATTGGGAGCAAAAATTGCGCTAAATTGCCTGACCTTAACACCACCTGCGCAGCGTCTGCTGTATAACATTTGCGCAAGGAGGGACAGATAGTGTAGGGATAGGAATTTGTTAGGCAGGGTTAGTTTTTCTGTTCAAAAGACCCAAAAGTCCTTTTAAGGACTATTGTTTTATCTGGCTGCAATATATATATTTTTGGGGGGCAAAAATTGTACAAAACTGCCTGACCTTAACACCACCTGCGCAGCATCTGCTGCATAACGTTTATGTATCCTAAATACCTGACATTCAGTGTACTTTTTTCTGCCGCTAATCAAGGTGACATTACCTGCGCTCCGTGTGCTGTATAACATTTGAACTTCCTAAATACCTGTGACATTCAGTGTATTTTTTTTCTGCCGCTAATCAAGGCGACATTCCCTGTGCTACGTTTGCTCTAAAATGTTTGAACTTCCTAAATACCTGGGACATTCAGTGTAATATTTTCTGCCGTTAGTGACGGCGATATTACCTGCGCTATGTCTGCTGTATAACGTTTGAACATCCTAAATACCTGTGACATTCAGTGTAATTTCCTAACAATTTTTCCTCTAAAATCGATTTTATATTCGGTTTTGGGCGTATTATTGTCATTCTGTAAAAGTGGTGTAGTCTAATGAACCCCCTGATTTCCACTTTTAACCCCCTCCAAGGAGATAGGAACTTTGCTTTCCCTAAAATAGTCCTAGGCCCACAGGGTCATTACCTACCAGAGTGGTCAGGATGGCCAGAGAACGAGGCAGGAAATTGCCAGAAAGGGAGCCAAAGGTCAGTGCCACCTGACTATTAAAGGGACACAGTCAAGACAATATCTAGGGACAAGACCAAAGTCAAAATCACAGTCAAACAAGAGTCAAATAGGAATAATATCCCAGGGAACAAGAACCAGGATAGGAATGACTCTCAAAACTCAGGCAAGACATGCTAAAAAATTGCCCTCTGTATACCTGTTGAAGGGTACATGCTTAAAAATAGTTAGAAGAATTAAATGGTTAATGCAACATAGAGGAAACACTTAATTTACCTGTCCGTTGATATGTACAAGATCCTCAATGAAGAAGTGATGTTGCCTTCATAGTAGGACACATGGAAGAATATATGGAGGATGTTGTGCATTCATTAGCACTAATGCTAATCACTACCTAGTTCCAAAGGATCAATGCATGAGATTGGCAGGATGAAGTTGGGTCTTGGATCGATTTTTTGCACAGTATGGGATTGATCAGCCTTGCATGTCAATAGGGTGATAATATATGGTATTGACTGCGACTTCCGCAGGTCATTAGAGGACATGATCTCTAGAGGATCTAATAGGCAAACCCTATCCTAATTTGTATATCCACACAAGAAAGATTTGTAGAATAGCAGAAATTTCCAAGACTGAAAGTCTTCAAAGAGTGAAAAGATATTTTTTCAGCAGAAAGTACATGGATTTTAATTGGAATGCAATTCTCATTCAGATGGGGCAGTGACAGAACTTTTTGCACACGTCTGCCAAATGTGAATACACCCAGTTTTTGCTGGATATATTTGAAGCAATGATATACGTGGAAGGAGAAGTATAAGTCCTATAGCTTCCATTCCTTCTGAATCCACTGCTGGCTTTGGCCCAAAAAACGGCAATGATGTTTTTGCCCCCCAAAAAAGTTGAATATGAAATTACCGTTAGAATGGGTTCACATGTGACAGATATGCTTATGAATTTCCAGTGCAAAATGTCATGCAGAAAATCTGAAGTGTATTAAAGTACTAGCAAAGTGGATAAAATTATACAAAATTGCAACAAATCTACGCATTTCAAGTTCTGGCTACTTATTGTAAAAATCATAGAAAATAAAATAGTCTATATATTTGTTTCCTATCATTCAGGGTTAATTTTAATATATTACATGTCATTCTATATAATTAAACCACAGCTAGTACTGTGTTAATCCACTCAAGCTGATCAGCTCCTGAAAACAGGTGGGCATCAGATTCCCGATGATATTATATTAATGACCTGTCCTAAGATATCTTTTACCCTATGTGTGACAATCAGAGAGCAATTACACAGTTTGATTGATAGGGGGATTGATGACATGCACTGGTGTCTATGTTATCCCTCCACCTTTTGTAATCTACAGTTTCATAGAGATAGGTTGATCTATACCTCTCCTCATCTTCCTGGTTACCCAGTGGCCTCCATCTCCTTCTCAGCACTGGCTGTGACCATAGCTGGGTGTAGGGCAAGTTCATCCTACTCTATCTCACACTGTATAGCAGCAGATATGAGCAACACAGTCAGAGATAGAAGCTGCCATCTCACCCAAGTATATCTCTGGCTATATCACGATCCTGGTCATGTTAGCTTCTTATATCACTATGAGGGATGATCGAGCACCCATGTGCTCGTGTGCACGGGTGCTCTAATTAAAGTCAGTGGGACTAAACCAGGCACCCCCCACTTGGAAGAGGGGAGGGTGTCTGGTTTACACGGGTCCCTCCTCCCCAAAAAAAAACGACACAGACACTGAGGGTCATGACGGATCCATCTTGGTGCGGGGAGGGGACTCGAGCGCCGGCATGCTCGGCCGAATAGCGAGTTCGGCTGAGCATGCTCACTCATCACTAATCACTATCTACTTCATAACCTGAGAAATAGTCTTCAGCATCAAGAACATATAAAATACTGCATGTCTTTGATTACTGAGGTGCCATCTTGCGAGGATGCATCCTTCCCTGGGATAGTGTTAAACTCTCATCGAAAGGTCCTTAAGCAGTTAACCATTCTTTCATTCTTTCAGCATTAATGAAACATTTGCTCCTGTGTGAAGGATATAATTTAACAGAAATGATTCAATCCAGTTTTTTTGCTCTATGTTGTGGACACTCATTTCCTGCCAATTTTTTTTATTTACAGGGATCCCTGTTTGCCTTCATTTGCACCATTGAGTCCCTGTGAATTGCCTATAATTAGCTGGCAGTGCACTGGATTTTTTTTTTCTTCTTGCATGTGTAATATTAATCTCTTTGGAACTAATTAAATTCATCATCTACAAATTTCAAGACCTCTGATTTTTGTATCCTCATCTTGAGCTTATTATCTTATCTTCTAATCAGCCTGTGATACAGTGCGGCCATATAACACAATAAATTATCAGTTAATTGGACATCAGCTAACTATGCACAACAGTGAACGCTGCAAAATAAATGCGACAGAGGCACGGAAGGCGAATTGTCAAACCGAGTCATTTGTCATAAAAATAAATCTTTAAAAGGTCAAAATCACTGACTACATAGGATATTATTGTTTAATTAAACACAGTGTAAACCAGCCGAGCTCAACCTTATCGAGTCTGGGGCCATATTGTCAGTGTGTCATAGTCCCAGAAGAGTTGGTTCCTAACACAAGCCACAATCTAGAGAAGATGCATATCGCCTACAGCTTATTGTGAAGTCACAAGATGATTTGTATAACTATTTGTACATCAAAAAGTTTGGCAACTTTTTAATTAACTTTTTCTTTGTTGGTTTAAATTCCCCACAACCTTCAAGATCTTTGTACGCTGTCAGTTGACATTTTTGTCTTTACTTTTAACCAGTGGTGTACATAGAGAAGTAAGGGCCCCATAGCAAGGAAAAAAACAGGCCCCCCACACAGGACAGAAGTGTTTCTGCCTAAACCCATTTCAATGACCCTTGGGCCAATTTTCCACTGCTTCATTCGCTAAAAGTTGTTCCTTTAGAGGGAAGAGTCCTGACTAAGTTTTCATCTCCAGTAGAAGAGGAGATAATCCCAACTACAACTGGGCCCCCTCTTACCCTGGGCCCCATAGCAGTCGCATGGGCTGCCACTACGGTAGTTATGCCCCTGCTTTTAGCACATCCTTTAGAAGATTTTCCATTCTATATGATGAATGTATCCAGAGGCTCCCAAGCACCCAGCATTTACCAAAAGAGTGTCCACTTGGCATATACTGGACCAGGATTTATCTGCATATTTTGTTTTAAAGTGTATAGTATAGTGTATTCTGCCATGTTTCCCTATACATAGGGACAAAAGAAAAATGTATAAATGTGCTGATTATGGACTGTTTTTCATAGTAGAAGTCAATGGAGCTTCAGTTGCAGATTCAGGCAAAAAAAGGATGAAATACCATTGCATGCAGCAGTATTTTGACTGGCAGAATGCCAGTAGTCAAGTCGAAGACCTGACAGACCCCATTATACCAAATGGGATAGGTTGGGTACCGGCAGTGTCTGACACATGCCAGATCCGGTAATTCCGCTAACCTGTCTTTGACCTGCAGTCCACCCCAGGTGTGCACCACCAATGAGACGAGGTGAGGCGATCACCTCAGGCAGCACCAGGTAGGGGCAAGAGGGGGGCAGTGGAAGGGCCATGGGCAATGAGCGCTTTCATTGTGGCAAAGGGGTTAGGGTAAGAAACTGGCATTGAGAAGGCGCTGTTTAAGTCTTTGCCCCAGGTAGCAGAAAGGCTAGGTGCACCCCTGACGCAAGTGCCCCCTGAAATAGAAGATTCCTACCCTTGGTCTACCCATTCCCTTAATTACCTTGGTTGCCCTCTTGTACCCAAAATTGTACAAATATTCTATGCTGTGAAATTAAAATATTCACCCATAGGCGTTGTGGTTACTGTTGTACAGGGTCCAAGCATGTTACAGTTTTATGTGTATGGACCCTTGGTTTTTCCAGTAGACAGACATCCAGTCGATTCCCTATGGAATCCAATAAATATTCAAATGGAATATCAAATGCAGATCAGTGAATCTTGAAATGGGCTTGTGTCTCTGCAGTCTGTGCCTACTAGAAAACGTCAGATAAGCAGCTTGTTGACTGGCGTTTGGAGCAGTCAGAGGCTCCATGATCAGGCTGCGAACTAGACAGCTTTCCTGTTCTGAGTATGGTGTCTTTTGTGTGCCACCCAGGTGTGGTGTCCGCTGCGAGCCGAGGAGAGCCTGACAAGTGGCTCATTAGCAGCCTTAATAACGGCTGCTCTGTCACTGCTTGAGTGGTAATCCCAGGCAGAAGAAAACCTCTCTCACTGAACAAGAACTGTTGTGATAATTTTTTTTTTCTGCCAAGTCTTTCCCAGCCACTTGCTTTAAGAGGCATGGGAATTGTTCCCTGTAATGCAGACCTTTAATTAACTTTTTTGGATTCTGCAATTTACAAAAACAGGATTTTGTAGTCATTTACTGCATCCGAAACATTCTTCAAAGTCACCAAGATTATTAAAAATAACATGGCAAAAATAAAATGGGCCAAACTGGTGAAGTCATTGGGTGATTAGTAAATGAAGAGCTTGTTAGTCACTTGAGAATTTCGCCCCTAGTCTAAAAATGTCAATAGTAAGTCATAGATTTCTGTGGGTTCTGTAAAGATCCTTGATAACCACTGCATTCCTGAAGTCGAAGACCTATGTTACAGTAATTTCCTTTAAAGGGACTACAGGATAGGACATCAACTTCAGATCAGTGGGGGTCCAACATCCAAGAACCCTCAACAATCAGCTATTTTGGTCCACCATAGCTCTGGAAACTATACAGTGTACTGAGTGAAAACTGAAGACTTCAGACACTGTTTTTTTCCGGGATCTGCTTGCTTCAGTCCAGTTCCTTTTCACTTGAATAGAAGCTGAGCTCCAGTACCCTAGAACGACCACTACACAGTATATGGAGCCTTCTGCTTCCAGTTCCATCCACTATATTGTTTCTGACTGCACGAAACAGCTATCGATGGAGATGTTGGGTGTTGGACTTACCACCAATCTGATATTGATGAATTATCCTCAGGATAGGTCGTCAATATCTAAAGTTCTGAAACCGCCCTTAAAGGGTATGGACAGCATGCAGAAAAAAGGATCGGCCATATTGAATTCCAACATCTGCTGTAAGGAGACTATCAGAGGGTTACCCGTAAGCTTATCAGATAGTCCTTCCGATACCCATAAGTTTTGCAATCTTGAAGGTGAACAGTCAGCTTAGCCATTCCCCTAGAAGAGTGTATATTCTTTTGTAAGCATATTCTGTATTGTTGTACCTAAGCCGTAACATTTCAGAAAGGACTGGATCTACGGCAGAAGCTTGAAATAACGGTTATCCACTGGAAACAAATTAAAGCATTGTAATACTGTATGTTAAACAATAAAAAGGAAGAAAGCGTAAGACAATAATACGGCGACTGATATTTGCTGCAGAAACGTACATTTAGAAAATGGTGCGTAAAAGAACTATTAAAAGTGTAATTCCAGAGTCGCCCTTAAGGTGTGAAGTGCAATTAGATGCTTAATGAGCAATGTTATCTTACCATGCTCCTATCAGGGACGTTTTCTGAAACCCTTTTCATGTTTTATGAGCTCTTCTTACTCCAATCTTCCTCCAACTCTGATTTATCTTTGAGTAGCTTTAAGGGGTAGATTAGATTTGTTAGTTGGTGACCCAAATAATAAGAAGAACCTTGTGAGCGTCATCTCCAAATTAGAATTTACAAAGCCTCAACTTACGGTGCATTCACATTGCGTTTTGAAGTATTAGGTAGATTTCCTGGCATATAGTCTACCTCTGATGGATAACAAACAAAAAAAAACTTTAATACACCCCATGACATATCAAAAAGTTTTTTGTTTTTGAAAAATTCAGCTACTCTTTTTGAGATTGAGAAATATACATATAGGTAGTGAATATAAAAAGGGTTCTTCTTTAGAGAAAATACACTGTGGTTGGAGTTACCCTTTTTATTCACTATGCTTTACACTTACTGGAACAAATGTTTGGGACTCAAGCCAAAATTATATGGGAATTAGGTTCTTGTAGTTTATTACTTACAGTGCTGGCAGGACAAGGTATTTTGGTGCCTAAGGCAAAGATTCAAAGACATTGCCATTAATCTAGTCCCTAACACATAGGCCGGGGAAGACAGGGTCGTGTTACTTTCACTTAAGTTCCCAGGTGACCATACAAAAGGAAGGCACAAATGTGTATCATTAATGATTCAAGGGTAAAAATTTGCATTGAGGATGATTTGCCAAACAGGGCCACCATCATAAATATTGAGGGCCCAAAGGCTGCTATATGTCTTAAGCAAAAGTAAATTGATCCATGTTGGGGTTTTGTAGGATATCAATATTGATGGCCTATCTTTAGAATAGGCCATCAATATGAGATCAGCGGTGGTCCGACTCCAGCAGCCCAACAATCGGATTGAATGGTGATGGTGACATCACCTTCACTGTTTACTAGTTACAGGTCTGTACTATTTGTAATGACTGTACTTGGTAATGCAGCTCAGTGCTGATCTGTCCCATTTAAGTGAATGGGAATGGCTTGGCAACCCCAGTGGGAACAACATCCCGATCTTAGAATGGTGCGAAAATGTGTCAGGAGGACACAGACAGTTTAAATGCAGAACACGGTAAACTTTACTTAGTTCTAGGTTCCGAGGCACATCTAGCATGACGGTTTCAATCAGCACATTTGCAAGGCACACAGGCCTACGGTTACAGTTTCTAAATTAGGGAGCAAATTAATGATAACAATGGTGAAACTAGATTGAGCAGCGGCATATTAATAGTGATAACAGGGAGTCTTCTGTGTATCTAAACAGTCTCTTAGCACGACAGTCTCATGTCTTAGTCTCGGCAGAACAATTCCCAGTCTGTAAAACTAGTACTTGTACAGCAAAGAAAGAGTCCATCCTTTTAGGTGCATTTATAGGTCTTTCTACAACTTTTTACCATACAGGGTATGGGCAGCAACTTGACAGTCCCTACATGCATCTTCACCCTGACATAGGCTACTGTTGGGCTGTTGGCACTCTCTAGGCAAGTGTCCTTCTCTTGAAATTATTCTACTGCTGATTAACTACTGCAGCAGGCCTGACTGTTACGCACCCCCAGCAGGAGAATAAATTGTATATACTGTCTGGTGCCCAAACTGCCCTCATTCATGTCATCAGATGCTTTCATGCAGCTCCTCTTTTTGCCCCATGATAAGTTGATGTGCTGATAGCATCACAACAAATAAAATCAGAAGCCAGAACAGATATTTAGGCCATCTAACAAACATTGTCAGTACTGTCCCGTCGAAGGCCAGCCGTCCCATTTAGACACATATACAAAATCTAGAGAGCAGAATTATATACATTTTTTACAGTAGGCTACTCATCTCAAAGCAGATATTCTGGCCACATCTTGCAAGCCCACAGGTAAGTATGAGACCCTTTTTTCCAAGGCTCCAGACATTTGTATGAGCTGCATTGTTCTCATCATGGCCCTGCTAGCAAATCTCGAAAGCACAATCAGCATTGAATTTCAGGATTTCTAGCTTTTTCTTATGAGAGTAACTTATCCAGAACCAAGGACGGATTGGGAACTTAAAGTAGCCCTGGAAAAATTACTAAAAGTGGCCCCATTTTGTAGTTGGATCCAAATTGATGGAAGGCAGGGCCACCAATACCATATTTTGGCACATTATACAACCCGACAGAGCCAAATACCACGGTCCATCACAAAATACTGCCAGCAGCACAAAATACATTCCCAAAAAACTTCCAACTAGCTGGCCGTGAAGAGGGCCCAGGTGGCCCCCTGGGCATCGGCCCACCGGGAAATTTCCCTGTAAGATCTATGGCCAATCCGCCCCTGTCCAGAACTATGGAAACTCAAGTTGCTTATTGTTTACATAGATTTGCTAACTTACTATTGCTATTTATTTCCTATTACAAAGCCATCTATTGGCATAAATGAGTTACGTTCTTCCAGCGCCCACATATTCAACCTTGGATGACTTATATATATAAAAAAAAGTCACATTTTCAGAGTACAAGTGTAGTGTACTTCAAGTTACTTGTGTACAGCCAGCAGCCAACTCAGGCATAATCTTTTACAGAGGAGCAGAATACAATATAAAACACAATGAGCTTTTTAAAGCTTTTCAACTGAAACATTTTTCTTTATTAAGAGTCAGCCCAAATACAATTGGCATGTGCAAACATTTGGCAAACTCAACGCCTGGCTCCTCTTCATCATTGGAATGCTGTCAGCTAAAGAAAGGATAACGGATGGTGAATAAATATGGAAAAAAAAACGTGACTTGTTCGGGCCAACGCAGAAGTATGGGCTTCTGAACTCAAAATTAAAACAGTGAATCTGAAAGGTGAAGCTTATTTGGAAGCATAATTGAAACTGCGGCACAATGATAATCACTCTGCGGAAATTACAAGAAGATACGGTAGCGGGGAAAAATAGCATTTTCAAGATTTACCTTACAGAACAGATATTAAAATCATGTAATTAACTGAGCTCTGGGTAGTAGATAGGAAATGTTACACATAGGTTTGAATTGCTTTAGTGTTGAGCGAAGTGAAGCATCCGAAGCAGAATTCGGTCCGAAATTTAGGAAAAATTCAATTTGACACGGATCCGAATTTACTCATGCTTTGTGGTAACAAATCCGTTTTTCCTAAAATGGTGGCTGCAAATGAAAATTAAGAAGTCCAGGAACACGAGATCATCCATAATGCCGTGCAGCCAGCCAGGGTTGCACCTAGCCTTTCTGCTCTCTGAGGCGAAAAGTCAAACGGTGTCCCAACCCACCAATGCCAATTTCTTAACCTAACCCCTTCCCTCCAGCCCTACTGTTAAAGACATACTTGGAAAACATTACATACAGAGCTACAAAACATACAGGGTAATACAGCGCTACATACTGTGTCCATGGTGCTTCCCAATAGTATACTGCAGGAAGAGATAATCCCCCTTCCGCTGCCCCCCCCTTGCCCCTACCTGGTGTTGCCTGAGGTAATCGCCTCACCTTGCCTCATTGGTGGTGACCCCTGCAGCCAGCCAATCACAGCCCTATAAAACCTTCATCCCGTGTGGTCTCCGCCATTGTCCTGTGAGCTGAGTATAGGGAGAGACGTGACAAGGGCTCAGTGTTGCTGTAATAATCCAGTGGCCATGTTTGATCCATCTACCATGTTCGGCATCTGGTTTTAACCCTAATCATTTCAAAAGCGAAATACCATTAGATTCATAGTAAGGAGGGATCACAGACCTAATGGAGAGATCCGCATAGGATTATGGTCATCCTTGTTGTTAATCCCTCAATTTTGTTGCTTTGAGGAAGGTTTCCCTGTCTAAATGCTATGTACAATGTCTGGTACCATCACACAGGAGGGCAGGGGCTTCTGCATATAATCTCTGGCTCCCCCGATGCCCACCGGGGGAAGCTGGTGCATACCCAGATGACCACGGCATCTGAAGGCTTAAAAGTCTGCGACCGGCATTTCCCCTCAGTACTAAAGTTCCCATTGTGGGATGCAGCTCTAGATCTGGATAGCCAGTCCATCTCAAAGTGTGATGGAGGAATGAACCCTCTCTACAGCAGTAAAGTATCTTGCCATAAACAAGCCATACCTTACTGACGTTATGTTGCACCACCTTTGTGGTTTTGGACCTTCTAAGATGAGTGGTCTCTTTCCTTCAAGTATACTCTGGTGGCAAAGTTGCTTCTTTGGCAGCTGTAGTCTCAGAAAAAAAGGTTCTCAGGACTTTGGCCTAGGGTGCGGGAGCTTGCACATGTAGGATAGCTCTGCTCTGCTAAGGCTCCACTAGCAAATTAACCGAGGGTGGGGAGGGGAGCTAAGTCCATTACCCTGAAAGTTGGTTAACCATACTGTATATTGCCCATCTGCTATTAGGTATACACAGTACATAAATAAATAATTGCTTTAACAATGAATCACAACATTAAACTCAGCAACATTAAATTACCTGTTTTATGAGAAATTAACCCTTTTCAGTCATCCTCTGGGGCATTGCACTAGCATTTCGGTTTACTCAGGGTTGGAGAAATGGCAGACATGAGATACAGTATACATTTGAGTTGAAGTTCAATTTTAAGGACAATTTGTAGGCCTTGGTCCAGGATAGAGGTAGACTTTGTAGTATAGAAACCCATCTGAGTGTGGTCACCTTCTCGTGGCAGGTGGGCTCCTACAGTCTGAACAAGTTGTGCCTTTTTGTCCACAGGGTACTGCTGAATCTTTGTGCTTGCTTGCTTTTCTATTGCAGTCACAGTAGATTGTACTGCCCATATATTTCACTTTGTTAAGAGTTGGTGAAGAATGTTGTCTTCTTCAAGTCATCATGGAATTTGGCACTGGGCCGGCCCTTCTGAGCTTGTACGTCAAGTAGCTGAAGGCCAGTCTTGTAGATGTTGGATGATGATGGCTATAATTATGATACTTTTCTGTCCCAGTTATTGGGAACTGTTACTGCTGTCCATCCTTTCGATCCTACTCAAGTAAAAGTAGTCACTTAAATGCGGCCATTTGCATTACTACAGTTTTTGCCGACCATTTGTACTATGTTTTGGGGCCCTGTGAATTCCAATTAAACAGTTGATGTACTTGTAAGGCTGAGAGTATTCATAGAATCCAGATCTGTGGATGTTTTTGGGATACTTATAGCAGGGGCGGACACAGACAGCAGAGGGCCCCTGTGCAAGGAATGTGTCTGCCCCCCCCCCCCGCCTTTCCCAAACCAAATTCTCAACCTAACCTAAGGTGTCCTAACATTACATACAGCAATACATAACACACAGGGTAAGACACACATCCAGCACTACGCTTCAGCCACCTGATTTGGCAGAGAATGCAAGAAATTGTCCGGACACAAACTCAGGCATGCAGCAGTTTGTGTCCCGCTGATTCTCGGCATTTTTGCCAGATTGTGGCCGGATCTCTGCCTGACCCCATTATAATTAATGGGGCCGGCGGGCATTCTGCATCCAGCAGTGCCGGATCCAGTGAATTCCAGAAGGCTGTTATCTGCTGGACCAGCCTGCCAGAATCACTAACTCAAATGTGAAAGTAGCCTAATACAGATCCACATACCTCTTACATCCAGTGATGTCTTCTTAGATGTAGATGTTCTATGTCCTCATCTTCTCCTTTCAGACCAGGCCGCCATGATGATTTCTTCCAGCCTTCTCTCTGTGGAGTTTGATAAATAGACATCTTAGTTTCCTACTTTTCCATCATTCTCCCACCTTCTTGAACTCCTCATCCTGCCACCCCCAATACTGTGCCCGCTGTGCTCCCCAAAACTATACTGCAGAAACAGTCCCCCTCAAATACTACCGCCTTCAGTAATTCTTGGCACACAGTGCCCTAAAAAATAACTGCACCCAGGAAATAGTGTCCCTGACACTAACAGTGTAACCATAATGTTCCCCAAAAATAACTGTGCTAAACTGATACTGTGCCGTCATTGCGCCGCCTGTGCCGGCCTCTGATAGGCTACAGGCCTAGTGCCTGAAGCCTATCAGAGGAACGGGGAAGGGAGACGCCTCTCCCTCCCTTGTCCCGCATTATCCATCTGTATCACCGTCCTAAGGACGGTGATACAGATGAATATAGAGATGAGCGCTTCCAAAATGGAAGCGCTCATCTCTCCCTGCCACCGGTAAGAAAGGGCCCCCCTCTGGCTACACGAACCGGCTGCACAGGCGGTATGTCCGCCCCTGACTTATAGGACAACAAAAATCCCTTTGCTCATCTCCATATGCAATCAGGGGCAGTGGAGTACATAGAGAAGGGCCCCATAGCAAGGATCAAACCAGGCCCCACACACAGGACAGAAAGGTTTCTGCCTAAACCCCTTTCCATGATCCTTGGACCATTTTATCCTGACCAAGTTTTCACCCTGGTAGAAGAGGGGATGATCCCAACCGGACTCCCTCTTGCCCCGGGCCCATAGCTGTCGCATGGTCTGCCGCTATGGTAGTTACACCCCTGAGCAGAGGTAAACAGAGGTAAAGTAAGGCCTCGTAGACGTCTATGGCCACCATAAGTTAGCTTAGTATATCTTGGAGGTTATACAGAGTCATAAGGCCACTATGTGCATGATGAGACCTAATAGAAAGTAATGAGAATGCTGAGAGTCATGAGACATTGGTTTGTCTATAGCAGTATGGAACTGCTGTTCCTCGTCAAGTATGGTCCTATTACAGTGTACCCAGCACAGAGGCACAGTGGTTGGCATTACTGCTTCACAGCACGAGGACCTTGCATACAAATGTAACGACGCCTCTATGCATGGATTTTGCATGTGCTCCCATAGTAATACATTTCCTCCGGATGTTCAAGTTCCCTCCTACGGTCCCAAACCATACTGGAAGGTTAATTGTCTTGTAACAAAATTAGCCTATGTTTCTTTATGCCTGTGGTAGGGAAATTAGATTGCAAGCTCCACTGACGCCAAGCTAATGTGCAGCTTCAGTGAAGATCCGCCGCGTAGCTCTGCCTTGGACGTTCCTGCCGTCGGAGCAGCAATAACGATTATTATAACAGAAGACAGTTTCAACGCTAACGTCTTTACGTTACACCTTTATTTAATATGCAGCCAATTATCATTGTTATTTTTTTATGTTTTTAAATGAATCCTATTTAAGGAGCCTTGAGTCTGTTCAGCTACGAGCAGACCTGGAATCTCACATGGGTGAAATAATCAAATGAAGCTTTGTTTCTCAGATTACTATTTCCAGGTCATTAGTTTTTAATGCGGAATAATGTCTGCTGGGCTTCTTGTTGGTTAAAGCAGAGATGTTATATGTGTGCATGTAGCAAGGCATAATTATTGATTGTATTACGCTCTAATGATTGTTTCTTAAAGGGGTTTTCTGGTAGTACTGATTTTTAAACAAGTGCCCAAAGCCTACCCCTGAAATATTAGATTCATACCTGCTTCACGCCGCCTCCACTTTCTCCATCTTCCAGTCCTAGCGCTGTTTGCATCTGGCAGTGCATGAGTATGTTCACCTGCAATGCTCCAGCCAATGACTGGCTACAGCAAAAGACATTGGCTGGATCCGTGCGTGTGACCATGCCCATGCACTGCCAGAAGATGGAAAAAGCAGAGGTATTGGGAAGAACCGGAGAGGTGTGGAGAAGATAAGTATGAATCTTCTATTTCAGGGGGCACTCGCGTCAGGGGTGCACCTAGCCTTTCTGCTGCCTGAGGCAAAAACTGTAACGGCACCCCCACCCAAGGCCAACTTCTTAACCTAACCCCTTTGCCACAATGAAAGTGATCATTGCCCATGGCCCTTCTGCTGCCTCCCTCTTGCCCCTACCTGGTGCTGCCTGAGGCAATCGCCTCCATGGGCCATGGGCCATGGGCTGAAGGGAAGGGGTTAGGTTAAGAAATTGGCGTTGGGGAGGGAGGGACGGCGTTTCAGTTTTCGCCTCAGGCAGTAGAAAGGCTAGGTGCACCCCTGCCTGTAGCCCTGGGAACCCATTTAATCTTTATTCCTATTAATTAGCTGGAGGTAACAAGGTGGGGCTACACATTTTTGTATTGGCTGACTTACCTCATTGGCAGGCTCAAATGACTCTCATTTTTTTAACTTTCTTGTAAATGACCCCCAGCTGTCTTCTCCAAGTTCAAATTGTTCAAAAGAACCACTTCAACCTTTCTATTCCCCTAACATTTTATTTATCCACATCCGTCTGAATTTATTTTTCTTATATTTGTTTCCCAAGGCTCCATACTGATAAGTGTATTTATTTAATAGCATTGTAAAGACAGTCAATTTTTCTTCTATGTTTTCCTGTGAAGACTTCCATCCAGCAAACGTGTTCTACAGATGCCTTTAACAGATTAAAAAAATTCACTTTCCAAAATTATGCGCCTCAGCACTAAGTTGGGAAAAGTTCTGGAGGTTTTGTTTTTTTACAAGAAAGCTCTGTGACATTAACCAAACCTTAGTGAATTACAGTAATTTTTGTAATCATAGAATTGATAATAAACATAATTTCTATTAAATGTTCATTGATTTCCCTATATACTAATATAATATAATGTTGTGTCCTATATCATCAATGCATTTAGCTTTTCCTAATTGATATTGAATATTAATATTATTATTTTTTCTAATTTGTTTTATTTTCTGATGGTAGATGTTTATTTTATTTTATTATCTGCACGTGATCCTGGGGAAGCCATCTTGCCTAAGCTGCTATTAAAAGTAGTCACATGTGTACCATATGCAGAACCATTCATTTCAATGGTTCTGCAAAAAAACACCCAGAAGAATATGTTCTATTATTGCCCGCATTACGGACAAGGATAGGACTGTTCTATTAGGGGTCAGCTGTTTCATTCCGGAATATACAGAATGCACATGGATGTCATCCGTATTTTTGCAGATCCATTTTTCGTGTGCATGAGCCCTGAGGGAGGGGTCATGAGATCTGCTTACTGTAAAAGATTTGGCTGAAAAGCGCTTGTCAGTAAAGTTCCCATAGTGTACAGAAACAGCTTCCTCCTCCTGCTCAGAAATCCTCAAAGGTTCCAGATGTAGTGTATATAGATATAAAGATAAAAAAGCAAATGATCAGAGGACACTACTGTAGTCAGCAATTTGCTTAAAATATGAGTTGAAATATAAAAAACCAAGTTAAACCTGCAATGCATTTTGAGGGAGGACGTCCCTCTTCCTCAGGCTGCACATTTTACTTGGTTTCTCCTGTTTTAACTCAGATTTTAAGTAAATTCCTTGTTTAATACAGCAGCACCCTGTGATCACCTGCACCGGAGTCCAGTGAGTGCATTTTACTGCTGGTTTGTGGGAGCACAGTGTCGGAATGGAAGTGAGTATGAAGATAAAACTTACATATTCGGATTCAGCATCACTTACGGTATACACCGCTTACTCTAGTTCAGGGGGTTTTCGGTGATGACAGGTTCTCTTTAAGTACTTTCACATTAGCGGCAGGGGTGTCCGTCGGACTGTTCCGGTGGGTGAACAGCCTGCCGGATCTGTGATGCCGCTAATGCACGTCTGTGGCCAGAACTACACTCCGTCCCCATTCACAGCAAACATGCAGAATTACAACATGTCGTAGACCCCTGCCGCGAGTGTGAAAGTAGCCTAAAACATTTTATGCAGAGTATTGCGGACAAGCTCTGTAACCTGTGCAGAGGTCATTGTGCAGGGAGGAGGAGGAGGATGTGAGCTGTCACCATGGTGGATCCTGCGTTTCTGTCATTGTAACCCTGTCTGTGATGCGGAGAAGCGTGGAATACCGAACAGAAGTGTCAGTCTATAATAAGACTCTGTGCTCTGTGCTTCCCTAAATTAAGATAATTACATGGAGAACTAAAAAAAAACACAAAAACAAATAAAAACTTGATATAAAAGTGAGCAATTTACTAAGGACACATTCCCTTCAATCGTATCTGTCACTATGCTATGGCACTGTCAGAAACGCTCAGCTACATTCGGAGCTCCCATAGCGGTGAATAGAGGTGTCCACGTGGCTGCGTTTTGTTCACTTCGGTGGCCCTCCTCTGGAGATAGGAGTGGGTCCCAGAGGTGGGGCTCACACCTATCTGATGGCATATCCTAGTGATTAGTGTTGAGTGAATTGAAGTCCACGAAGTCGACTTCGATCTGAATTTCAGGGACAATTCGATTGGCCACAAAACCGAATGTCCTCGTGCTTCGTGGTAGCGAATCGATTTTCCCTGAATGGATGTGAAAAAACTGAAAAAAATTATATTTACCTCATCCATTTGCTTGCAACGCCACCGCCATCTTTATTGGAGATCTCGCACGAAATCCCGTGCGCGGTGATGCATGATCTCACCACACCAGCCGACATGACGAAGTCACATGATTTTGCATTAGATCTTTAATGAAGATGGTAGCGGCGGGCCCATCGTGAGAAGCTGGATGAGGTAAGTATGATTTAATTTAACTTTTTAAAAATTTTACAATGTGTTATTACTGACAGATCAGCTGCTCCCTGTCATTGCACCCCCTACTTACAAAGAAATGCGCTTTGTGATAAAGTAATTTGTCATGAAGCAATTTTTTTTTTTAAATTCGTTGAAACAGCTTAAAAGAATTTTTGACTACTTCGCTCATCTCTTGGATATACCATCGGTGTCCCAGAGAAGCCAACCCCTTTAAGCATCAATAAAATATTTCCCATGATGGAAGTAAGCCCCCATGGAGTTTCGACACATCATTCCAAAATCTTCTGGTATCTTCTGCATGCAAAACAGTATAATATTAGTAATTGTAGCACTATTGTCATGGCAACATTGTATCAAATAATTAAAAAATAATATGAAAAACTTTTGTTTGTTTTTTTCAAAAGCAGCAGCATTTCTGTCCATGGCCTGTGTCTGGCATTGCGACAAGAGCGGTGCTGCTTCTGGAAACTAAAAGACTTTTTGGCTAATATCATTAGATAAATAAATGATTCCGCCAAGATCTTTTAATTACAGAATCCTTTTATACTAAAGCATGCAACGCTTAAATTAAATAAAGTATATTCTGTATCAATTTAAAAGGAAATCAGCCTGTTTGTATGTGGCCGGCCCTTATTGAATCACCTAGCAGAGGAGCGCGATAGCAGATTTTTTTTCTTTTGTTCTGTTAACACTGAGCAGGAAATTCACAAATATCTGAGATGGAGAAACTCAATTTCCTCACAGAAAACCACATATTTGTGCATCAATTTATTATCCGAGGATAGAAGTTGTTTTTAGCAGGTTTCTGGTCTTCAGGATATCAATATTTTGCATTTTTATATTGGATCAATTCAACTATGTACCGAAGCTGACTTCCTCGTCTCTTATTGTTCTGCACGGCATAAAATAATCACTTTGGTGAATATGAATGACTTTAATAGAAGGGAATAGGCTTAACATACTTGGAAATGAGCTGTAGTGCCGCTCGTTTGCTAAGCTAGTTCTTATTGATCATCTCTTCTGAGCTCATGCAACTAATTCAATTTAATGTTAAACCAGATCTAGCTTCTAAGAAAACTTTTTATTACATATATAAATCAATACAGAGGAACACTATGTGAATCATAAAAAGTTAACTCAGGTTTGCACCTGTTATAACAGGTCTTGTTCCAATAGATCTTATCATAGGGTGTCTTCTCTCTGATGGGTGCCCTCAAAATCCAGACGTAGGTCCAAAGTTATAGACTGAAATTCCTTTAAAATGGAATTTGATGGTCCAGTATTAAGGTCTTATTTACCATGGTGGCTGGTAAAGAGGAAGGGGTCCAGATAAGGTTGACTCCATCTCCCTTCCCTATCGGTGATAGCAGGGTTGGATTGGGTCTCCTTGGGCCCACCAGAGGAAATTATTGTCAGGGCCCAACCTCCATATCATCAATAAAGTCTATTAGGTTTTGATTCAAATAAATAGGCCCTAATGCTGTAATGGCTAACCTCCAGCACTCCAGCTGTGGTAAAACTACAACTCCCAAGATGCACACTTGCTTGGCTGTTCTCAGAACTCCATATAAATGAATGGGGAATGCTGGGAGTCATAGTTTCACCACAGCTGGAGTGCCGGAGGTTAGCCATCACTGCGGCCCAAAGGCAGATCTGAATAGACCTTTGGGGCCCACTATGGTATCAGACCCTGGGTCCACCGTAGGATCCACTGCTATTCTGGTGTGCCAGTCCGACGCTGGTTGATAATATCCTACAATATCACTAGATCAGCAAACAATGAAGACTGGACCAGAATCACCAGAATTTTTTTTTTATTTTCTCTCTCCTCTTTTTCTCTCTCTCTCTCTCTAAAGTTCACCCAAATTGAATCACCAAAAATTCAGATGCAACTTGAATGTTTTACAAAATTTCAGTAGAATTTGATTTGTTTAGAATCTAAACAAACTATATAAACTACTAACTGTAGTTGAGAAGCTGTGAACTATGTACACTAGTCTTCCTTTAACCGCAAAGTCTTCTGACCAGTTGACCATTACACATTATTTCACAATTTTGAAATGACTAAAAAATGTGTCAACAGATGCTTAGTTTTTTTATATTAGTTCCCAGGTTAATTGTATGTGAACCAAATTACAGATTCTAAGAAATGCTATAATTTGGCTTCCAAAATAGTTGTTGATTTTGTCACTATTTTCAAAATGTTGGGTAATTTTTTGGAAATCCAGCCATGTTTGCACATACGTTGATAGCCTATTGGCATATGTGCAATCATATGATTTTCTTAAGTCTGCTTAAAAGACATTAACATCAAGCTTCCCCCAATGGGGCTCACTATCTAAGTTCCCTATTCCTTTGGAGTGTGGGAGGAAACTGGAGTACCCCGAGGAAACCCACACAAACTGCATGGAGATGTTGTCCGTGGTCAGATTCAAACCTAGGACCCCAGTGCTGAAAGACACCAGTGCTAACCACCGAGCCACCGTGCAGCCCATGCTGTAAATGAAACATTACTCACCTGTTTCCCTGCATTAGCTCCCCACTCCTTTTCCTCCAAGCATGCAATGCTCCACTGAAATTCCTCAATGTCAACATCTGGTGTAACATTGCCTCAGCCAATCACTGGTGGAGACTGGCTCCCGTTATATTATGACAAATAGTCACATGACATATGGGGATCCGGTCCTCACTGCAGCCAGTGATTGGCTACGTCAATGTCAAACCAGATGTTGACATGGAGGGAGCCCAGTGGACCATCACAGGCCTTCAGGAAAAGGAGCGCTGAGCTGGCGCCAGGAAGCAGGTAAGTAATCTTCATAGGTCCGGCCAAATGGGTGGGTTTAATGAACTCCTCAACCCCCATTCTTTCACTACCCCTTTAAAGAATAGTATCAATTTAAGTACTACAGCAAGTACAGACATTAAGTAAAGACATCAGATGCATGTGTCAACGGTGCCATACAGTTATGAGAGGGGCTGAAAGTCCCGTTCATCTCACTAAACCAGGTGGATATCCAGATATTCACCAGGTGTGTCTTTCCTCCTTAGATTAGACTGAAACTAAACTGAACTGGGTCTATTTATCAAGGATCAACTACCTACATGAATAAGAAGTGGGGATTAACTTCTTTCTCATTCGGGGCTTTTCCACCCATTATTATCTATTCATTATATCCAGTAAGAATGACAGTAATTATACAGATTTGACACATCAATGAATGTTTCACACAAGCCAGAGCATGTCCAATATATGGAGGTTGTGGATATGTAAGATGAGTGTGCTAAACGGTCTAAAAGCAGCATTTTATGGCAATGAATGCCAGTAGGCTGCGTGTAAAGCCAGAAGAATAGTGTCACCATTGCAAAAAAGAATGCTCCCTAGTGTAATACCCTTTATGTTGCTCTCAGGCTACGGAGGTAAGTACACCTTACCGTATACTGTTGTGCACTCGTGCACCGGTCGGATCACAAAGGACCCCGGAAAAATCATTTGGAGAAGGTTGCTTGAGAAGCATTAAAAATGGTATAGGTACACCTATATTGAGAATGGATCCCCAAACGTGAAGGAGGGAGCACTGCGCATGTGCAGCCGCCCTCCATTCATTTCTATGGGGCCGCCGAAAATAGCCGAGCGCTGGCTCGGCTATTTCCGACGGCTACATAGAAATGAATAGGAGTGGTGGAGCAGTGTTCTGCCATTCATTTCTATGGGAGCAGCGGGGCGCTGCACCTGGAAACCCAGGGTCCTCCAGGCACAGCACTTCCTGCTCCATTCTTTATATAGGTGGGGGCCCAGCGGTGGGACCCGCACCCATCAGACAATGGCCTATGGACACATCCTTAAAAACTCCAATAAAAGACTGTTTATTAAAAAAATACTAAAAACCATTCAAAAGCTACGCGTTTCAGTTTGTGTATACGCCACCTTTATCAGGCTGCCAAAAGAAAAAAAAAGTTGAACACCTATAATATTGTATACACCCAAGACTTTGCTTACCTCATGGATTTCGCCTTCTGGTGATGGAATTATTTCGAGCAAAAGGGTGTTTTACAAAACAAACCTACAATTTGTTTCCGAAATGTCAAGGCAAATGGAATATATTTAACTGCTAAATAAAATATGACGATATACGCAGCATCCAAGATCACTGGAACTACTGTAGAAAGCAGTCCCAGAAGAAGATCAGTCTAAAATAAAATAAAATAAAAAAAAATGATGTGAAACATTTTCAGATTTACTCGTGGTAAGAGATCAAAGGCAGACTTAATGAGCAAGTTAGTCGGCAATGTTGAATACTCAACATAAGCAGATGATGAAAATATTAAAATATATTCACTTTTTTAAGAAGATGCTTCAACTTTCCATTTTCCAGACATTGTAATCACTGTTTTCTATGCAACACAGATATTTGTCCAAACAAAGGTGAAGGAAGATCAAAGATTGCTTTGGCATAAAAACCCCTTCCTGTTTCACAGAAACTTTTAAAGATGAAATTAAAGATGGCATCTTTTTTAGAATTTTATGTATTCTTTAAAGTTATGCTCTGTTACTAAAAATGCTTATGTGGTGCAGTGACCTGGGAGGGGAGAGGAGGGGAGTGGTAGTGGTGGTGAGGATAGGAATAGTCAGGGGCGGATTGGCCATAGACCTTACAGGGAAATTTCCCGGTGGGCCGATGCCCAGGGGGCCGACTGAATACTCCTCACGGCCGGACAGTGGAAGTTTTTAGGGATGTATTTTGTGCTGCTGGCAGTATTCTGTGATGGACTGTGGTATTTGGCTCTATTGGGGTGGTATAATGTGCCACAATATGGTATTGGTGGCCCTGCCTTCCATCAATTTGGACCCGACTACAAAATGGGGCCACTTTTAGTATTTTTTCCAGTCACTTTAGGTTCCCAGTCCACCCCTGGGAGTAGTAGCTGTCACCATGGCAGTCCCAGGACTCGCCACCTTTCTTCCCCTTAGGGCACATCCTGGTTTAAGGTCTCCTGCCTCTTGGTAAGTGGGGTGCCCTTTATGTTGGTGGGTTTTGAGGAGCAAGACAGGGCCATTTAGGAGTGCTGGTGATGGGTGATGATGCAACAGAGCATGGTGGTAGTTCAAGGCAATGACAAGTCCACTGTACTTTACTCAGGCAATTTAGGAAGGTGATACACATTGGCACTTGCAGTAGTAGGTCCAATTTTTCCAGGTTGCATGCATAGTTTTCTTAATGCTGTACATGGGTGTCCAAGCCTTACAAAAACAACCTCACCGAGTCTCTTCCAAATTAATCCAAGCCAACTTCCCAATTCAGCCAAGGGGTGCAAAGTCTCTCTCACAATGAATTTTCACTCTCACTATGGCACTACACTGCTTAGCTGTGGGTGTAGTCTTTAACAGATGGCCAGTCTGTCAAATAATACGGAAGGGTACCAGAGGCTTTTCCCCAACCAAATGAAGTGAAGTCCACAGCCTACATACATGTGTTACTTTCACTGTCCATGCAATGTCCCTTTTAGCGGCCCTCAAGCTTCTGTAAAGTTAAATGCTTCCTTCTCTCAGAGGCTGTCTGGTCCAACTTGCAAGGGAGGTGCTGGCTGCACACATACTTGCTGTAGGACCTAGTCCATAGGGTGGGATGAGCCAAATGCAGCAACTATTTGTAAGAGGCAAAGGCATTAACCCTTATCTCCCCATATTTAGTTTGTAGGATACAAGAATTGCATACAGTGCAATTTAACCCAATAAGCAGTGAAGTACCTGATCACAGCATAGTAGTCTGTGCCCCCCTTACTCATAACTAAAATAAAGGGACTGCAGAATACCATGACTTTTCTTTCCCCCACCTCCCACACACACACATATTCATAGCTAGGACGTAGGAGCTGCAGAATACCATGCGTCTTCTCTGACTCCCCCACCCATAACTAGATCTACACTAACGAGCAAAAGGGTAACAATGTTTTGAATGTTTGACTTTGAGGCTCCATATTTCACCATCCACTACAGCTTTGAACGTGAGACTTCCATAATTTTTAGACAATCATCTTGGCTATCTCAAACAGTAAGTGGCTGCATAATACCATGCCTTTTCAGTTCTCATTGGTAGACTGATGGCTAGGCTTTCCTTGCCTTCTCTTTACCCAGGGCAAAGTTTACCTTCATTGTCTAGCCTTGTATCTAAATACTCTGGCCAAGGTATTAGCACTATCCCTGGTATCCAGATTCCAGGGTTAAGTTGCTCCACCAGCCCTTCCTAACTTTGTCTTTGTTCATTGGCTTCTTTCATCTTCATTTGGAAGACATTCAAGATGAGTTATAGGCCTATATTACAATCCCTGTCCTATCTTTCCCATGCCCTAGGAGAAGTGTACTTCCCGTTATTGAAAATTTCACTGAGGGTCTGACTTATGACCCCTATTGATAACTCGAACAAAAGGGCCCTTAGAGAACTATCTCTACTCCTTGACATCATCTTCTTTCTGTGTTCCAGAGAGATGAAGATGTGTCATTGACCTGTATTATGGTCCATGGCCATTGTCACCTTGCCAATTAAAGCCAACAATAGAGTACTGCCAGTTATTGAAAACCTCTCATTGGTGTAGGTCCAACCTGTGGTCTCCAAACCCCAAGGAGGGACTGCAGGAATTTCACAGCATCGTGCCCCTTCAACACTCTTTGGTTTCTTTCAGGTCTATTGGAAAGAGATGAAGTCTGTATAGTTTGTGATCTATCTTCTCCTTTGTCAGATAAATTCGGAAGAATCCAAGTGGATGTTTCTTCGCAGCCCCTGTGACAGATAGAATGGAGTAACACAGGGTATGTTGATCATGGAGAACCATAGATGTGCCTGAGAGCTGTATACACAAAGTGGTAGGTGATCAAGACTGTTCATAAGTTTTATTATTTTTATTTAGATGGCTGAAATAGTGTTCACTTCAATCCCTTTAAATCCCAATTAGAGAAACATAGAAGATTAAAAAATAACCGCTCAATTCTCCTTTAATCCGTCGTGGTGGCACAAATATTATTTCTTCAGTTCTCTAATAAAATTTTGTCTACTGTGGTCTATTATCAGTTCCTGGGATCCGGCTCCCGTTCTCACTCGGTGCATATCCTCATGTTTGGTATAAATTGTACATCAAGGTCAGGCTGTTGTTGTTAAGCACAGAAGATGAGAATCTACGTTACTGCCAGGTTTCATGCCATTGACAATACTGGAGAAACAGAGCTTGACGGAAGGATCTCAGATAGCACAGCTTGGGTCTAGGGAGTAAAATAGTATTTACGTACCTACTCTTCCCGTCTGCCAAACATGTCAAATTAAGCCAAGTCACTGGCAGCTCCGATGCCATATTCACAAGGCTTCTACGGTAGACTACAAGGACGTGTATGGTAACTTTAAAGGGAATCGGTCACCACGATCTTGGACTATTATCTGCAGTGATACATGAGTGGTACTGCACATAAGGAGTCCAAATTGCTACTCTTTAGTTTCCAACTATCACCTGTTCCCCTGCTGTCAGCTATTTACATGAGTCCTCTCCACAGTCCCGGCACAGACTTTGGGACTGTGTTTTTCAGAACAGCAGGACTGCTGACAGTGGGAGAAGGGGGAGAGGGGCAAAATTTTTTGCACAAGTGGAGTTTTTTCTGCTGGCCTCGCCACTTTCTCGAAAAGGGGGCATAGTGAGGGTGGCATACTTATCATCTTCTATGCCAGTTTTCTCATCATAATTTACACCTCATCATGAAATTGGGCGCAGCATCAAACTGAGCGCCTGGGTGCCATAGGTCAGTGTAGTGTCACTGGGTTATAATAAATCTCCGTCTTTATGTATAGTACTACTCATGTATAGTAATATAGTAATAATAGTCCAGAATCGTAATTCCCTTTAAATGCAGCTAGGTAAGAAACGAGACATAACATAATCGTGTTCTCAACACTAAAGTAAATTCAAATGCAACATGCAAAACCTGCAGGAGGAAAATTGCCCTAAATCAGAACCTTCAGCAAAGCCTCCCCCCCTCTATAGCACAAATTCAAGGCTCAAGTTATAGCAGCTGAGATATGAAATGCTATATGGTGGGGGTCACCATTCATCACTTCTTTAACACTGATGACCTAGGATAGATCAGTGGGAATCTGACTCTTGGCCAAGGGCGGGCTGGCCATAGAGTTTACAGGGAAATTTCCCGGTGGGCCGATGCCCAGGGGCTTCCTAAGCCCTCCTGAATTCAACTGCTGTGGCCCACATCTCGCCACCTCCTGCTCCATATCTTAATCAGAGACAACTGGAAGAGGAGAATGACAGAAATTGGCAGCTATTGATGGCCAACACAGAGGGACAGCTTTTGGGACAATGTATTGTGCTGTTTGTGGTATACGGTTCTGATGGAATGGTACTTTGTGTTATGGTTTTGCTGACCCTGCCTACTGGTGTTGGCCCACCTTCGGTCAATTTGAAACTCCTACAACATGGGGACACTTTTATTATTTTTTTCCACTTTAAGTTCCCAGTCAGCCCCAGCTCTTGGCACCTTAGAATGGGTCATGGTGCTCTATCGAGTACTGCTTTCCTTGTTTCCGTCCTTGTTTACTAGACACCACTCCATGCATTTAGTTGCAGAGGAGCTTGATTTCATAGCTCAGTCCCTTTCACTTTAAAGGGGTTTTCTGAGATTTTTATACTGATGATGTATCCTCTGCCTCTCCCTATCCCCGCTGATCAGCTGTTTGAGAAGGTGCCAGTGCTTGCAGTAGCACCGCAACCTTATCCAGCTTTCCCTAGGCCAGTGACGACATGTTCATCGGTCACGTGGCCTAGGCATAGCTCAGCTCCATTGAAGTGAATGGGGCTGAGCTACGATACCATGCACAACCACTATACAATGTACAACGCTGTGCCCGGTGGATAGAAAGAAGGCTGTGGCACTCACAGGAGCATCAGTGCCTTCTCAAACAGTTGATCAGTGGGGGTCTTGGGTTTCGGACCCCTACTGATCAGATACTGGTGACCTAGTCTGAGGATAGGTCATCAGTTTTGATTGCTATCCTCAGGATAGGTCATCAATATCTGATCAGTGGGGGTCCTACTCCTGGCACCCTCGTCAATCGGTTGTTTGAAGAGGTTGTGACACTTGATGAGCATTGTGGCCTCTTCCGAAGTCAGTGACGTCACGTGTATTGGTTACATGGTCAATGTGCAGCCCAGTCTCTTTCAAATGAATGGCCATGGGCTGCAATACCAAGCCCAGCACTATACAATTGAAAGCACTGTGCTTAGCATCCTGTGAGGAGGCGACAGTGCTCATCAAAGCACTGGAAAACCAGAAGGGGGCACTACCGGAGACAAAAATGTGCAAAAAAATATTTTATTGTGTGTATATTACAATAATATTTAATTAAAAATGCCCTATTCATTGCATAGTCATACTTTAAAGGGAAAAACCCTTTTAAAGAACTTATTGCCCCAGGCATGAACCCTCAATGGTGCTGTACAAAGTCTCTACAGATGTCACCTTATGGAGACTCCTTGAGCAGCTTCATTGCTGCCTGGTGAGAAGATCTCTATAATAAGTCATATGTCTGCCAAGAAAAGCTTCCTTGTCCCAGACACACAGAGGTGGGACATGTCAACAATGCACAGGAAAAAAAAATTCTGCAAAAATTTTACATGATATTTTTTTTATTTTGCATGGAAATGGCTCAAGTCCGTTGAATTTAGGGGCAAATTGGCCATAGTCCTTACAGAGAGATTTCCCGTGGGTTGATGCCCAGGGGGCCGCCTGAGCCCTCCTCACGGCCAGCCAGTTGAAGTTTTTGGGGATGTATTTTGTGCTGCTGGCAGTATTTTGTGATGGACTGTGATACTCGGCTCTGTTGGGGGTATAATGTGCCACAATATGGTATTTTTGGTCCTGCCTTCCATCAGTTTGGACCCAACTACACTTTTAGTATTTTTTCCAGGGCCAGTTTAAGTTCCCAGTCTGCCCCTGGTTGAATTCCACTTTTTGTTTAATGACCTGTTCATCCCATAGCATTCAACTACACTGTCTCCCTGGCACTGTCCGTAGAGGAGATGCGAGCCTTTAATAACACATGCTCCCAGCCGGGTTCATCTGTATATTATCTCTTCAGACCGATACATCAAACATGGCCTGCCGATGCTAACTTGGCCGTTGTGATCCCGTCTTTTGGTTTCCTCTTTGACTGGTGTCATGTAAGATCCCTTTAAGCGCACGCACAGGCACCTAAAAAAAGCCATAATCCATTTGATTTTCTTTCTTCCCCGGAGAAAAACTTTTGACAGATGATAAATAGAAGCTGCTGACAGTCGTCAATGTGTGACTATCATGCTTTTACATTAAATACAAAAAAAAACAGACTTGCAAAAGTCACTTGGGAAACGACTTTTGACACATAAGAGACAAATATATAATCCTTAGAACTAAATCACTGTTGGGATCTAAGCAATTGCAACAAAGCGCAGCTGCTTTCTCCATCACACAAAGTCCTAATAAAGCCGACTTTGATATGGGGGAACATTCTGCATGTTTTTAGTCTAAAGCGTCACGCTGTTTAACCACACAGCCCTGCCAAGCGGGCAAACACGGCTAACAATGTGCTCTCCTGATGAACTCCTATTCTACAGCAACGACTCTTAATTAATAATCAACTGAAAATAGACCTAAGATTGGCTGACGATTCAAATACTAAATCATTTCCCCTCCTTCTGATTGCTGCGCTTTTATGGTGATTGCTATTACAGAAGTAGCAGTGATGAGTTAGTCCTCTGTGCAATCGATGGACTGATCGTCGGTGACTGTCTTGTAGACAAGTCTAAGGACAATAGATAGGACAAAGTCAACTCTGCTGCCTCTAGTTTGTCAGTTGAAAAACTCTGCTGGTGCTGTCAGAATTTACTTAGTTTCTTTGTAGGGTTTGTTTGAATTTTTTTTGTTTTTTGTATATATATACACATTCTGTATTCCCCAAGGTATTCCCACTCGTGCAGGGCTATAGGGATATAGTAGATTCCTATTGTAAAAAAGAAAAATATGGTGGTTTGGGTTGGGATTGTCACTAATTTGTGTGTATCTTTAATTGCTGATATTACTATCAGTTTATGTAGATGTTTGATACATTGTGTATGTGTTGTATTGTCCAGCTCTTGTGGTTCCTTCCCAAAACCTAATTATATCGGCTGTACCTATATGGTATTGGGGAGTCACGACCCATGTTTCCCGCGTTGGGTGGAATTACTAAAGTTTATATAATGCAAGCCTTCACATCTTAAAGGGGTTGTCCAGGGTTTTAATATTGATGGTCCATCCTCAGGATAAACCATCAATATCTGATAACAAAAGGTCCAGCTGAAATCAAGCTCAGTGTTTTCCACCACGGAAATGAGCTGCCAAAACAAGCCAAATATGCTCAAAATAGCACAACAGTGTATTTTTTTGTGAGTATTTTATGGCCTCTAGTGATGGGCCAATCAATTTTTACGGGATGACTGGTTCATCATAGCAAGTTCTCACACCCTGTGAGAGACTGTTCCCTGTGCTGCTGAAGCTCCGACCTTCCACTTGATTGATAGGACTGGAAATCTCATCTGGCCCTGAGAATCTCCCTCCCTCATCACTCTGAGTAGCAGCTCAAGCACAGAGGCGCTACCGCCAATGATGGAGCAGCGGCTGTGCATGCATCGCTACACTGCGGGGTAAAGAAACATGACACACAACAGTTGAAGCTCTTCCCTTGAGCTGCTACCCAGAGAAGCTGCACTGGTGAGATGTGCGGCTCTGTCAATCAAGCATGAAGGGCGACAGGGTGAAAGTAGGAGAGGGAGAGAGAAAGAGAGCACCCAGTATGTGTGGGTAGTATTATAGGCCAAGCAACACTGGGTCTTGGTCTCTGGGAAAAATGTATACAAATTAGCATTTCTTACTCCTACTGGCATCAGACAGGTTTAGATTTCTTTTCCTTTTGGTAGGAAAGCTAATTTGAATATCTTTCCCAGAAACACAAAGGAATGAAAATTAGCTTTCATTTATCAAGAAGCACATTATGAAAATTTCGAGGCTACCACCAGACTCCTCATGCATAATAGGTGCTCTCCATAATGAGGAAAAGTACCCACAAGACAATGCATGTTTTTTTTTTTTTCCCAGACACCCACGTTCCCCATGGTTTTGAAGCATATTTCAGCAATCAATACAACCATTTACACATCAAAATAAGCTTCCAATTTAACCATGTGAACATACCCGTACTCTGTCCTTCTCTATAGGCAAGCATAGGCAAGTGCAGCAGATTTCACAGTATACAGTAAAAAAAAGGTATGCTGATGGATACCAGCCTAAACGGAAATTCTTAGGTGCATTGGGGGCCTATGGATACATTCTATGGAGCTTTCCTATTGCATAAGCTGTTTGTAAAGTAAAAGCAAGAACAGACCCTTATCTGCCCATCTTTTAATAGCAAATTGTGTTTTTTTTTAAAGTCTAACATCCTGTTCTGACTAATTTATTAATATATATTTATAGCAGTTGATGCTCCTTTTTTCTGATTCAGAGCTCCAAACCCCTGCTTAGGCAGTTGAGAGTTGAATGATTCTATTGTGGCTACCTGTAATCACCACTAGGGGGAGCTCAGGAGCTTAATGCATACTGCAATACTGTTCTGTTATTCAATTCAATTCAATGTATAACCAGTATACCATAAGCTCCATCTGAACAAGCCTACAATAAAACACACACACATATTGAGCTATCCCTAAGGATTGTCTCAATTTACAAATGGCTACAGCCGGAACGGTACGATAGCTGAAATTATCAACTGTCTCTGTCATTTTCTATAATCCCTGTCCATTTGGAGTAGGTCCAGAATACAGAAACATTTTTTTACAAAGTTGCTCATGCATCTGGCATTATATTTTTATTATTTTTAAATCTGCATCCACCCAAAGCTCTATCTCAGATTATTTATTCCCTACAATATCCTTAGTGCTTCTATGGAGGAATAAACTCCCATGTGTGACACTTAATCTGGAGCCATTACAACCACTATACATTGAGCCTCGAGTTGAGGTCATATTTACATACAAAAAAAAAGTTAAACAAAAACTTAGCTCTGCTACATCGATATATTCCATTTTCAGAAGAAAATGAGAGTTTATCCAGCTGGCAAGTAAGGCTGACAGCCTAAATAGGACTTTTCCTGCTGACCCTTGCTTGGATTTGTCCTTTTCCATGACCCCATCCCCCACCACTCTTTTGGTTTCTATCAGGTATCGTCAGATGTTATCCATACCGATCACTGGTGAGTATTCAATGCAGTTTGACAGTAAATTGCCAACAACCCATGACCCGAAGTCCAGGGGGGAGGATTAGGGTTCAGGGTCAGAGCATTTTGCTCTTCATCTGGACACCCTAGTAGAGTGCAACATATACAAGCCATGTCACATTGGCTGCATTCTGTCCATCACAGCAGATATACCTCAGAGCAGCAAGTCCCCGGATATGATGCCCGATGTGTGCTGGAGTCGGTTTAAAGTGTGGATCTGTTGTTGCATCTACTTTTCCGGAAATGTACCAATGTCATTATTTCCATTAATTGCAGGAATGATTGGAAATTAGTGACACGGCTGCCGGAGAAATCCGCATTGTCATTGTGACTTCAAACCAATGGATGACGTCCGTGTGCATTCTGTATTTTGCGGAACGGAACAGCTGGCCCCTAATAGAACAGTCTTATCCTTGTCCGTAATGCGGACAGTAATAGAACATGTTCTATGTTAATTTTTTTTTTTTGCGGAACGGAAATACGGACATACGGACATGGAATTTTTTTACGGACCCACTGAAATAAATCGTTCCATATACAGTCCACAAAAAAAAAGAAATACGTTTGTGTGCATGAGGCAGTCATTGGGCTCCAGTTCTAGTTCTAGTCCCAAGCCCATACCCGTGCCCTAGTCTTAGATTCAACCCTTATCCAATCCCATAACCCTAAACCAAGACACCAATCCTAACCCTATATTCCAAACATCCTTAATCCTATTAATTGCCATCAACCCTAACTAAAGCCCGTACACTAAAGGTGGATTTACCGGCCCAATATTTGGGCCAATTATCGGGATCAAACGTTCCTGATAATCTGCCCAACTAAAGGTGCCACAGATCACCCAATGAGCGAAATGCATGAAATGATCTGAGGTGCGGACACTTCAGTCATCGTTCCCAGGCAGCAGATCGTCCTGTCTAAACCGTCTTCTGCAGCCCAGGAGCAATGATTTTGTATCGGGACGAACGATCTCAGTAGTGATCGCTCATCCTCATACTGTGGAGATGATCGCTGCATGTAAATACAATGCTTTACCTCCACTTAACGAGGAACTGACTGCCAGGAACGAACGCTTCCTTCCCAACAATTGGCTGCTCCTCTGATAGTATAAATGCACCTTAAAGAAGAACTCCCGCAAAAAATTTTTATTCTCTGACCTGTTAGAAAGGTGCATGATATAATCTGTAGTGATTGTCATTTTCTTATCAGTGACTGTTTCTGTGAGTAAAAACCTCTCTTCTTATTGTAGCTGGGTCATGTGACCAACTCCCTGACCTCCAACTGACCCAGGACAGCAAGCCAGTAACTGCTCTATTCATTCCTATGGGAGCCTCACTTTCAGTCTCATAGGAATACATAGAGAATTAGACTTCCTGTCCACACATAAGTCTCTGTGTGAGTTGGTGGGTCTAATTGCTGGTCACATGACACAGATAAGAAACTTCAGGATGATATAAGTCAAAAATTCAGACACTGGTAAGAAAATGACATTCACTACAGATTATATCATGTACATTTCTAGCAGGACATGGAATAAAATTTTTGTCGGGAGTTCTTCTTTAACCGAGGGATCAGCAACCTTTGGCCCTCCAGCTGTTGTTAAACTACAACTCCCAGCATGCTTGATTCCCTTCCATTCACTTCTGAGAACAGCCAAGTAATTGTGCATGCTGGTAGTCATAGTTTCACCTCAGCTCGAGCGCCGGAGGTCTCTGAATCCTGTACTAAACAAACATCTTTCTTTGTAACAGTGAATTCATATTTTCTGTAACATGTGTGGTCCTCATGTAATAAAATTAAGCAATTCAAACATTCCATAGATCTCATTTGCACAACGGTAAAAATGCTTACACGCGACATTTCTGTTTTAAAAAAATGTGTCTCTCAGCACATCCAGACTGTTTCACAATGCCAGAAACTTAATCTGGGTCCAATTGTGCTGGTATCCAAATCTGACCGAAAATACTTGGAGAGGAACCCATGAAATGTCACGTAAGATCATGGGCTAATAATAATTCAGAGCCAGAGCCTTCATCTTCTTCCACTGAGTATCTCAGCAACCCCATTATTCCATAGCTTCCAGCCAGTTTCAGATGACCATTGTACTGCAGTATATTAGAGAACATATCATGACAGCAAAATCTAGACCTCCTGTAGCTCCTACCATAACATAGACGGTATATTTCAATGGTGATACCAGTTCAGGTCAGTAGAACCATTTAGGATCTGGGTCCAGCTGTTTTAATACTGACTCTAATATGTTGCTATAAAATATTGCTTTCAAAAATGGGCTTGTATATGATGTTGCCTGTTGGTATCCCTTGCCACCAAGTCCACTTTATTTGCCAGCTCTATTATCGTTTGTAGGCTGGAACCATGGAGATACATAGGACAGTATAAGAACTGTAGACAAAAAATGTGAATGAGAGGAATGTGACGAGGGGACATCCTCTACGTCTGGAGGAAAGAAGGTTTGTACACAAACATAGAAGAGGATTCTTTATGGTAAGAGCAGTGAGACTATGGAACTCTGCCTGAGGAGGTGGTGATGGTAAGTTCACTAAAAGAGTTCAAGAGGGGCCTGGATGTATTTCTGGAGGTAATAATATTACAGGTTATAGTTACTAGAGAGGGGTTGTTGATCCAAGGAGTTATTCTGATTTCTGATTAGAGTGGGGAAGGATTTTTTTCCCCTAAAATGAGGAAAATTGACTTCTACCTCACAGGGGTTTTTTGCCTTCCTCTGGATCCATTTTTCAGGATAACAGGCTGGACTGGATGGAAGGATCTCTTTTTTCAGCCTTACAAACTATGTTACTATGTAGGTTACTAATGTATTCAGCATCAGTGAGAAGAAGCTGCTTCTACTGCTGAATCTGAATGATTAGCCTGCGCAGAAACAGGAATCAATCCACCACCCGTGTGCAAGAGGATCCAGTCAGAGAGACTGAGCTACTGAGCATGTGTGACCACCGACACTGAAGACATTAGGCTGAAGACTAGAGATGAGCGAATGTGCTCGTAACGAGCACTGTACCGCTCGGCTCCCCTGCGCTCGCATGGGCGCAGGCAGCCGCTTCCTTCCTCCTCACCCGACGGAAGCGGCTGCCTGCGCCCATGCGAGCGCAGGGGAGCCGAGCGGTACAGTGCTCGTTACGAGCACGTTCGCTCATCTCTACTGAAGACATTTCGATAAGGAATATATTTTAAAAATATTTGCAATTAAAGAATTATGATTTGCCTGATCTAATGAACAAATGTGATATTTAATTATGGGACAACTTCCATAATCAGCAGGTTTTTTTTTTGGCAAATATAATTAATAGGAGGGCACCAGAATCTTTTTATACCAGGCACAAAGCCTTGTAGCGCTAGCTCAGCTGAATGTAATGATACCTCTCATTTAGCAATCCGTTACTTCAATTTGGAGACAAAGTACTTTTAATCCATATGCAAATGAGCCATTAAGTGCACTTAGAGCGGGCCAAATACACTCTGTGCACCCTTACTCCTCCTGCTTACCCCTCCCTCTTCTTCTCGACTGAGAGATCCATAGTCCTCTCGCATGGCCATGCCAGTCAAGGAGGAGAGGGAGTGGCTGGCAGGAGGAGCATAGCTGCACAGAGTGACTTGGGCCCAACCTCGGTGCACTTAACTGGTCATTTGCATATAAATTGAAAGCACTTTTTTGCCATAATGAAGCAACAAAGCAACGGTTTACATTCAGCAGAGCTAGCCCTGCAAGGCATCGTGCCTGGTTCAACAGTGAATTTCCAGACTCCAGTTTAATGTGTTAGAAATCATATAAGGGGTGACCAAATGGTTAAAAAAAATGCACAAAAACACAGATGACTTAACATTTCAATGAAGATACCAATCAGAGCCGTGGGAAAGCACAGTTCAATTACTGAATGATTTCCTTGGCCTAATCACATTTCCTGTCCTTGTGTTCTGGTATCACCCAAGTTCACGGCGTATTAAAGGCCGCTGTTTCCTTTGAATTCCCCTAATTCTGGGACACCGTCACGTCCCCCGCTGCATATCGCCTGCTTTGTGCTACTGAAGGTCTGTGTGAACAAACGTATCTGCTGCGTGTTTAAAGCCGGAGCAGCTTTATGTTTTTAGGGGGAGCGGAGAGTGTCGTTTCCCCGTATACGCGGACTGGCCTTTCACCGTTGTTGCGGCTGAAGGGCGGCACGCGCGGCGACTTAGATGAATTAGCTCTCTTCGGCAGCTGACCTTTAACTAACACAATGAATGTTTTAATCAAGTGACTTTCAGTGAAACAGATTTCATTTATGTCGGAAATACTGTGTAAACAGCGTCCTAAAGGTAAGATGGCGCTTGTAAAAGTCACACTGTTCAGCATGCGTCCTGGGAACACGAGAGATGTGAGTTTGTGGGAGAGGGCTCATCAAATATTGGGCATCATGGTGGCTCAGTGGTTAGCACCTTGCAGCGCTGGGGTCCTGGGTTTGAATCCGACCAAGGACATCATCTGCATGGAGTTTGTATGTTCTCCTCGTGTTTGCATGGGTTTTCTCCCACACTCCACACACAAGACTGGGTACTGATAAGGAATAACGCTGCGGAATATATAAGTGCATAAAATAAATATAATATCCTGGTCAATTCTTTTGTAAAATAACAGCAAAAATTAAGTAGTATTGACACAGTTTTGCAAAAATATTGGCCGCAGTGAAACAAAAACCTTGTATATAAATAAGTCCTTAAAGGGGGCGTGTCACCATTAAATGGGTTATCCAATCCTATAAAAAGCCCCCCAATATGCTGGGTCACCCACACTGAATATACTTACCTGGGTCCCTGCTCCTTGCGCCGCTCCTGGTCCCCGCACTTCCACTGATGCTTCTCCCCTTGCTCGAATGAAAACATCCAGTGTCGGGAGGGGGGGCAGCCAATGATGTGCGGGGATGGACACAAGCCTACCATTGGAGGCTCATCCCCACCTGCCATTGGCTGCTTGTCCCCGAAACTGGATGTTTTCATGCGTGCATGGGTAGAAACAGCAGCAGCAGCAGTACGGAGACCAGGAGCAGCGCAGGGAGCGGACCAAGGTAAGTATATTCATTGTTCCTTTTGTAATTTACTTTCCGTTACAAAAACACTCCAGTTGTGAAATATTCTCTTTACTTCACTATAATGGTGCCCCCTGGTGTTGAGGATGTATAGTAATGTGCATGTCCACCTACTGTGGTGGTTGCACATGCTCAGTTCCATCATAGAAATAAACTTTTGCAAAAGACCCTGGTTGGTCCCTGGTTGTAACCATAGTAACACCATCCTGGGTGACTTTGTCTCCAGGGATGGTGATCACTTGAACAAGGAGGAGTCAGAGTTGATCGCAGCTCAGAACAGGCAGTGATTTTAGTGCAGCAATAGATAACAGGCATCCTCTCTCTGGTATTCATGAGGACCCATAATAGTATGTAAAGATGCCCAAAGGCCTTTGACATACTATAAGAAATGGTTTAAAGGGATTTTCTGGTTTTCAGCAACATTCTTTAAACTCATCATTTATGAAGGTAGCTGTAATTTTGTAATGCATTTCATTTCCCTTTGTTACTCCTATCTTATTTCCTGGGCTGTGGTCACATGATCATGTCTATGCAGCTCTACCTTATTTCCTGTGATGTTGTGTCTATGGGTGGGGCAGTGATAGGGGAGTGTCTATGTAACCAGCTGGGTGGGAGGAGCTATAAACTAGCTGGGGGTTGTTAGGGGCAGTGATAAGGGTGTATCTATGTAGCTGGGTGGGAGGAGCTATAAACTAGCTGGGTGTTGCTAGGGGCAGTGATAGGGGAGTGTCTATGTAACCAGCTGGGTGTGAGGAGCTATAAACTAGCTGCACATTGTCACAGGCAGTGATAGAAGAGTGTCTATGTAACTAGCTGGGTGGGAGGAGCTGTAAACTAGCTGGGTTTTGCTAGGGTCGGTGATGGGGGAATGTCTATGTAACTAGCTGGTTGGGAGGAGCTATAAACTAGCTGGATGTTATTAGGGGCGGTGCTGGAGCTGTGGCTGAGGAAGGAGAAGTGCATCATGGGTTTGGTTGGGTACAGGAACAGGAAGTGCTACATACAGGATTGAAACAAACCAGAGGGATTGGCTTACATGGTGAAACCAGGTCAGGAGAGTCCAAATCGAAAAAGAAAAACATGGGGAAGATGTATGTGAGATAATAAACTACAATGACAATAACCATAGTGATCCCGGGGAAAAAACCTTTAAGATAATTGAGAAATCACAAAGATCAGATTATCCCATTGTAATTAAGTGTTCGGCTGCACATGGTACTTTTGCTGAGTCTCTGCTACTTTTTTTATATTATATTTTTTTCAAAATAAATGCTGAACAAACGTAGCAGAAAATAAATAGGATGCAACAAAAGAAAGTAAGTCAGTAAACCATTACACCCCGTGCAGTAACCTCACAATTCCCACTGCTTGTTGACATGGACCAAGTGTGTAATGAATGGGACCAGCTCTAGGACACAGGTTTTGGTTGTAAGATATCGATGGTAATGTGTTTATACTGGGCACACATGTTCAATTAATGCAGGAAAAGCAGATTATCCGTTCTGATCTTACACCAATGTAATCTAATAACACCTGGGGGACGACCGCTAATGGGTGGTTATATATTCTTCCCAGTCGGGAATAACTAATGAACATAGAACATGTTATGATGGCCTGGAGTTCAGAAGACGATGGAAATCTGCAAGAATCAATGTGAGAGGGCAGTCATTGATCCAGATAGAATGCAAGAAGGTAATAATAGAAGGTGTAGAGGAAAGACTCCGACTCAAGAAATGGTTGGCATCTAGAAGGTGAGAGCTCAGGAGCTTCAAGCAATACTTCTACTTAATGCCTCCAAGCTCCATTACCATCAGTGTGGTTAACTGTGGGCGCCAGATGGCAACTTTTAAAGGGGTTGTCTTGGTTCAGATCTGAACCTTGACATATCCCCTTTTTCCCCCACTCAGCCCCTCTGACATAAGCATTGGAGGATCTTTTTTGTTTACATTTTCTGCAGGCTAGGGCAGCGCTAAAGCCCGCCCATTAGTTTCACTGACATCACCGTGCTCACTGCTAGGCCAAAGCCTCCACCTAGCAGAGACCCGATACGTCACCAGATCTGCAGAAAAAGCCCTTGCCCTGTGCATGAAATGCCCCGATGCTCATGTCGGAGTGGCTGAGTGGGGGAAGAAGAGGATATATCCAGGTTCAGTTCTGAACTGGGACTACCCCTTTAAGCAGTACCCTCTGAGGACATACAGATGTGGCAAACAAGATAATGCATTAAATACACAGTTGCAACAAATGTCAGCTTAACTTTTTCCATGGCTTTTGTTGTACGGCTGCAATTTTGTATCTAATGCATGAAGTGTCAAATGAAAGATTGTTACATCTGTACGGCATAAAACGAAACATATATCGCTCCTCTCAGCTTCAAGTAAGCCCTCAGCCTTGTGACAGTACCTGATGCCCCCAGCCTTGTGACATCACATGATCATGCTTTGAGCATCAGGTCCTGCTGTCTCCAGGGCGGAGCGAGTGTTGCCGAGAGCCTGTGGTGATTTGTGTATGGGTTTTTTTTATTATTATTTTGGCACTGGTGGGGGTTGGGGGAGGGGTGGTGGGGACATTACATATATGGGGGCGTATGACAGCATTATACATACTGAGGGTTCTTTGGTGCACATTATATCAACAAAGGGCACTGTTGGGGCATTATTTAGAATAGGGGCACTACTTAAAGGCGTTATTTATTCTGGGTTGACTAAGGGGTCCAGTATTTGTACTGGGGACCCAATTTCAGGCATTATATATACTGTAGTGTGGGGGGCATGCAAAACTGACAATTTATCTGCTTTTAAGGGATTTTTTTTCCACTGTTGTGTGAATTTAGCCTTACCTAGCAGTGATAGATACTTTTGGTGGAGTAATAACAAGGTAAAAAAAACTTACATAAGAAGGAAAAATAAAAAAAAGAAAAGCAGCTGTTTCAATGCTCAGATCAATATATTCAGCCTAGTATTGTGGATGCTACGGAGATAGATAGATAGATAGATAGATAGATAGATAGATAGACAGATGTAGCTGTTGATTCAATTTCCACTCTGCTCTAAATGATCCTTAGGGGACAAATGAAAGCCGAATTGGAGCCTGAAATCTCTAAAACGTATTAGTGTTGGAAAATGCACCTTACTCAGAGATTAATACACTGGCGATGACATCTCCAAGTGCAAAGGTGACCACTGCCACAGTCCATTACTGACCCTCACAATTACAGTCTTACAGGAATAAGATGCAAATTAAAACTATTGATCAGCCGTTTGGTCTGATTTATAATTCAAGGATGAATCTCACAAAAAATATCCAATGTGAAAAGAGCAATTAAGAGCTTTGTCTGAGAATAACTTTGTATGTCTTACAGTCTGGAACCTAAAGGGTTAACCAGAGATGAGTGAAACACTCAAAATTCTGTTCCGGTTTGATTTGACGTAATCAATCGACCAACACTGCACCAATGGGCTAAAAAAAAGTTGTGCATGACACTCATAGGAGTATTTTTTCCTTATATCTCACTTTTTAAAATGTTTCTAATTAATTTGTCTCTCTTTAACATTTCCAATTTTCCTCTTTAAAATTCCCCTGAATCAAACCACCCAAAATTTTGATTTAGATCCACCTCAATTTTTTTTAAAATTTTGGGCCAAATCTAATTTGTTTATAATCGATTTGCTCTTCTCTATTTGCCCACTTGGGACAATCTTTATTTTGTTAGAAGGATCTATAGACAACAAGTTGGTCACAGGATGTCCTGCTTCTAGGACCTCCAGCCATCATCTGCAATGTCAGCAGTAAGTGTTCAGTTTCCCTGCAGCGCCTCCAAAGGGGAAATGAAGCATTAAAGGGGTTGTCTCATCTCAGACAATGGGGGCATATAGCTAGGATATGCCTTCATTGTCTTTTAGGTGTAGGTCACACCGCTGGGACCCACACCTATATCAGAAAGTGGTGGGTGGAGGACTCTGGTCTGGCCACCACCAACGCTCTCTCCATAGAAGTGAATAGGGGCACACCGCGCATGATGTTGCTCTCCAATAGGTAAGGGTCCTGGGGGGGAGGGGGCTCCTTCTAATTAGGACTTAGATATTGGCATTTTTTTTATTATTCTGTTGGAGAACGATGTTTGCAATAGCGAAAAAAGGACGGGCTGCTATATTGACGGTTATTTTTAATTGGATTTTCTACAGAACAACGCTTTCGAAAGCATGCTAATTTCTTCGAAGGAACTAGTATGATCTCAAAAACTAGTATGATCTCAAAACATGTCAATCTGTTACTGCAGAAGAGAACTACAAAAGAATTGACACCACAAATTAAATTCCTATATGAACATTTACACTGTAAAAATCAGGACCTTTTAAGCTCCTCTCTTGGACCATAAAGGAAACAAGGGTGGAATGGGAATTTAAGGTAGCCCTGGAAAATAATCTAAAACTGGCCCTATGTTGTAGGTGGGTCCAAATTGACAGAAGGCAGGGCCCAAATACCACAATGCATCACAGGCTGTGGTGGCTAGAGCCAGCTGTCATGTTCTGTCCCCCTACTCAATTTGCCTGAGGATGGCAATAAAGTTAAAATAAGGAGTCATAAGGGGATCCGCAGCTGCCAACCAGGTGCATAAGTAGTTGATGCTCCTCGCATCAATTAACTCTAGGTGTGTTAGCTTACTTGGCTGGTGGCTGTGAGGAAGATTCAGGTGGCCCCCTGGGCATCGGCCCACTGGGAAGTTTCTCTGTAGGGTCTATGGCCAGTCCACTCCTGCCTAAACATCCTGGAACACTCACAAGATGCTTACATCTACATCTACTTTCACAGGCCGAGATTGTCCCAGGATGCTTGGCTAGTTTTTTATTCTTCTTCCTTTTTCCTGTTTCCGCTCTAATTTCTGTGATACTAATACATTTTAGAGGAAATTCCCCTTAAAAGAGTCATCTCTAAAGACAATCTTTGTCCATGTGTCCTTTTAGGACAAATGGACGTCACTGTGGGGATCCCTGTAGGAGTGAGTGAGTCACTCTCCCACTATGGTGGATCCGAGCAGTCCATGTATTACATCGTTTTTATGGTTGGCTGTGGCTTCCCCTAGCAAAATAAGTCTTTTTGCCATGGGGGCAGGAGCCAGACCCTTAGTGGTCAACTGGTCACCATTGGAAGGGGATGTCTGATGAGACAGCCTCTTCTTGTTGAATCTTCATCCATCACCACTGAACTAAGGCTCTTCCTTGGCACCGTATCAAATATTTTCTGCTAATCTGATGTTAATCGGGATTATTAAAATTTTCTATAATTAGAAAGATAATGTAACGAGAGAGCGGCAGAGTCAGTCTTGGAAGGCGCTGACAAATTCTGTTTTGTCTGTCTCCCAAAATGTATTTTAGTTAGAAGTGGAGTGCATAAAGCATTTATTCTCGTAATGATTTGGTGCTCGCTGTCGCTCCGCTCTTGCAGGCCTATAATTCAGAGTTATTTATAATCGGCAGATATTGTGAGATCAATGGAATAAACAGTTCTGAACATTTTCCAGTAATTCGATATTCTTCATGATAATAAAATCAAATGTCAAAACATAAGGTTTCCTGATAAATTTATATTGTCTTGTCACAAATGTTAGATTTCTTAGGCGATGTAAATGAAACGTTCCACCATTAAACTTTATATTTTATTTCACATTTCACTAGCACCATCCATTCCCTGAACAGAAAAGAAAGATTTTCTAGAATTTAGCCTTTTATGTACTAAAGTGAAAGGAATGTGGCTGCAGCTAAAAGCTTTCAGGATTTTGCCTCAACTGTAGAGCAAATTGATTGAATTGGCTTCAACTTGAATTTTGTAAAAAAAAAGAAAAAAACACATCCAAATCAGATTTTTTGGAGATTCAATTAGAGAGAATTTTGGAGAGAGAGAGAAAATAATGAAAATAAAGAAAAAAATGAGATACTGGAGAGCTCAGGGTGTCATCCACAAATTTTCAGCCCAATTAAAGCACCTTTGATTAGGGTAGAATCCAGGGGCATAGCTAAAGGCTCATGGGCCTGGTGAAAGAGTTCTGCTTGGACCCCCCTTCCCTCAGTGCTTTGTGGCCAGGGGAGCACACAGCCTTTGTGCTGCCTAAGGCAAAAATTGAAATGGCACATGCCCCATGCCGAATTCTTGACGAACCCCTTCCCTCCAGCCAGAGGTGTTACTTGACCAGCATGCACTTTCTATAATACATGTGTCTTCTTATGCGGCACAAGGGTCTTGGGCCCGGCAGTGACGGTTACCTCTGCACCCCCTATAGCTATGCCTATGGTAGAATCAATTCTAACTCAAATCAAATCAGTTGACCAATTAAGACGAATTGAAATCGAATCTAATTTTGAGAGATTTGGTTATTTCTGGTTAACTGAACTTTTTTCAGAAAGGGCATAGTCCCTTGTCTGCTTCTTTTTTTTTTTTGTGCTTCATGCAGTGGCTGCTACATAGAACTGTACCCTAAGTTCTTGTGACCACTCAGGGGTGCTGGGGTAGCAGTCACACCTGTTATCTGGGTTCCAAGTGGATCCAGATGTCCCATACGACATAAGAAAACACCAGTATCATAATTAGCGCATGGTAAGTGGGGGCCCAGTAACAAATTTTTCCCTGGGGCTCAGGAAATTCACCTTACACCTTTGGGTCATTATAATCACAGAAATGTATTTCGTTAAGGGAATAAGGCCCCTTTCAAACAACCGAGTTTTCCGCGCGGGTGCAATACGTGATGTGAACACATAGCACCCGCACTGAATCCTGACCCATTCATTTCAATGGGTCTGTGCATTTGAGCGTTTTTTTGTTCTGCGTTTCGTGAAAAATGCAGCATGTTCTATATTCTACGTTTTTCACACAGCCCTGGCCCCATAGAAGTGAATGTGGCTTCAGTGAAAAACGCATTGCATCCTGAAGCAAGTGCGGATACAATGCGTTTTTCACTGATGGTTGCTAAGAGATGTTGTTTGTAAACCTTCAGTTTTTTATCACGTGTGTGAAAAACGCATCAAAACACATTGCACCTGTGCGGAAAAAACTGTACAACTGAACGCAATCGTAGACAAAACTGTCTGAACTTGCTTTCAAAATGGTGTATCCTTTCTTTTACAGCTCTCACCATGTAAATGTTAAGCTTTTAACAGTAGATACAGCTGATGGCAGTTAAAAGATGGAACTGAGCATGTGTGACTGCCTCATGATGTCGATAAGATGGACAGTGGAATAAGGAAAAGAGCAAACTGCAGATGGAGCCGTATAGATAGATTTGATTGAATAACTCAGTGGCTATGCAGATTTTTTCATTTCATGCAATTAAAAAATATATTAAGACCCAGATACTGGTTTGAAAAATAGTGAATATTTTTTTTGGGGGGAAACCTCTTTAACCACCTGTTTTGCCCCAGTCCAGCTCCAGCAGTGGGAAAAGTAGCTAACTGGAGGGGGAAGGGCTGCTTTAGATGCTGCTATCTCCTGAATGCTAGCAGCTAGAGATATGGGTATTGATTGAAAGCTGACATTCCAATATTTCAGACAACACCAGCATGATATAAATCTGTTCAGTACAGGGGAAGATATCACTGATAGAAATCAACTGTGAATGCAGCTAAAAGTGAAAGTAAAACAGGTTTTACCCGCGGTTATTCCTGACTTGATTTCTAACAGTGATTTATCCTCTCTTGCTTGGACTTTAGCTGTCTTGCATGAAAGCCTGGAATGTCAGCTTTCAAACAAGACCATGTTTCTAGCTGCTACCATACAGGAGATAGCAGCATCTAAAGCCTCCCTCCCCCCTCCAGTTAGCTACTTTTCCCACTGCCCGAGCTGGACTCCGGCAAAACAGGTGATTAAGCATGAGGACCAGATGCAACTGTTATTTCTTCACCACCTATTGGATTACATCCCACTGATGATGGGGCTTGTACACTTTGGCTCATAGAAGGGGAGAGAGGGCCCCATCTCCATGACATTTCAGGGTATATATTATGGGATAGGTTAGTCATCATGAGATAACCGAGCCCAAGGCAGTACGGTCAGTGAGGCTCAGGCATCAATATGTTGGTTGGTGAAGACCAAATAGAAAAAGTTCTATTTGAAATTATATCACTGGCCCATTATAAATGCTATTATCCGTAATTTCCAGTCAAGCACAATGACAATACCAAATACATAGTCTATTCTCCGCACCTCAAAGTTGCATTGTATGGTGTCACACTATGAGTAATGCTCTGATGATTGACTCCTTGAAGATTTATCTTTCTAGACATAGGAAAATATTTCTTCAGCCATCTTATGTTAATCTTCTTCTCACTTGGTTGACTTGGTTGAATGCTTCTAGGTAGCAAGGGCCCACCTGGCTCCATTCACTATGCTCACCCATCCCCGACACCCAGTAGAACATTCTCCATTCGCTTGGCTTGTGTTGATTTTTGTCAGAGCTGACTTTTTCTTGCTTACATTTGCATGCATCACTATCACTAACCTTTGACTCCTCTCCTTGCTGTGGGATTAGTTTGTGCTTAAACTTCAACACAGCACATAAATATCTATTTGACAGCTGAATAGTCCGGTTTGAATCGTAATTGTTTCCTAAGAACATGAATTTAATGCAGTAAAACAAAGTCAAGGCTAAACATAGAAACGTCAAGTAAACCACTTTCCAGAAAGTGTGCTGCACACTGAAAAGAATGAAAGGAAAGAATTTTGCGCTGAACCATTTCGATGCCAAATCCCTGCACCTATCCCTGCCCTACACATTATACAACTCAATCAATACATTAAGCTGAAAATAGACAAAAAAATCTATATTATCAAATTGTGATAGTAATGACATCAGAACTATTCCAAAAATATTTCTTCCAGAATCAGTAAAATCAAATTTTGATTCAAAATTTCTTAATTGAAGACAGAATTACAAGTAAAGGAAGCTACTTGGTGAAGGCTTCTAAAATCGCCAATGCACATAAAATAAAATTTGAGTAAACCAATTTTAGCACGAATGGTCAATTACACTGGGGAAAATGTTTTTGTTGAGTTTGATTTTTCCGCTGATTTAAACTAAAATAGGCATGCTGATTTCAAAACTGCAGTTAGTTTTCTTCTATCATGTCAGGTTTTTTCTCTACCTCTTATCTTAATGCGATTACTCTAGCCTGGCTCGAGGGGAGCACTGGTGCTCTCCTATTACCCGAGAGAGAACATCCCTCAAGTGGGGGGAGGTGGAGGACAACCTTGGCAAAGAATATGGAAACATAAAGAGAGTCATTGAGTTGTTGCAATATCACAAACACAATTGGATCATCTGTGTTGACGGCGCTATGCTTCCTTCTTGGGCAGCAACGCGGATACACCAAGTATCAATGTTTTCTGTGCATGTGGGACAGCAGAGCTTGGGTGGAGAGGAATTGGCCTCCAAGATCTGACCTCAAACCTAGTGATCCATACATTCTACATGAGTCATTTGTTGACAGAAAGAAGATTATATTCCCACCTCTGCACGTGAAACTGGGTCTCATGAAGCAATTTGTAAACGCTTTGCCAACTTAAGAATACTGTTTCAAGTACCTCATTTTGACATTTCCTAGCCTGACATTTGAACAAATAAAGGTCAGTGTGTTAAATGGTCCACAGATTCTGCAGCTCATCAAAGATGAACATATCATTGGGACAAAATCAGAACTCTTGATTATCATTTAAGGATCGTGTCATGGACTTTCCTGAAAATACATGAACAAACAGGTCACCAAAATTGTCCAGAAAGTCTTGGAGAGCTACAAAAAGCTTGGTTGCAACATAAACATCAAGGTGCACTTTCTGCATAGCCATCTTGCTAACTTCCTGGAAAACCTTGGTGCAGTCAGTGATGAGCAAGGTGAACGATTCCACCAAGATTTGAAGGTCATGGAGGGACAGTATCAGGTAGATAGGATGTACATATGATGGATGACTATTGTTAGAGCATTAGCGGAGATTGTCCACAGATTGAACACTCCATGAAAAGCTGTAAGTGTAAATTTTTACCTTAACTGCAAGTTTTGTATACACTTATTTTTTACTTACATACTTACTGCTGGCATATTCCGCAGTGCTTTACAGACATTATCATGACTCACTGTCCCCATTGAGACTCACAATCTAAGTTCCCGATCAGTACATCTTTGGAGTGTGGGAGGAAACCCATACAAACACGAGGAGAACATGCAGACTCCATGCAGATGTTGTCCTTGCTTGGATTCAAACCTAAGACTCCAGAATTTCAAGGCACTGGTGCTAACCACTGAGCGACCACGTTGACTTGTACCAATATTTGGCTTACTATTTAATGCCATGCTACCTGTGGATAAACCATGCCAACTTTCTCAACTTTTGCACAACTTGTGACTTTTTGGAGTCCAATTTACAACAAAAAGTGTCAAAAATCAATTAGTAGATACAGTACGCACCTTGTACTAACCACAGTGCACCAGATACTGGACGTTCTATTGATCACCAGTGATAAAACGTCATATTGCACATTTTATGTAAAAACAAAAACATTAAAAAATGTCACTCATGGATGTTCTACCAATCATTTTTTTTTAAATGTTTTGATTATTTTTGTTGCTTATGATCCAAGCTCTATGTATCCAGCATGCGAGTCACTGAACAAATATGTATGCAAAACTGTAACACATTCAAGAAATAAGGTAATAAAAACTTGATGTAATCAGTGCGGATATTTAACTAGCCAAGGCAGGGAGGCTCTTGTAAAAGCCGTAATTTCATCAGTGCCAGTAAGCTACCCAATCAGCCCATCTGAACATTTGGACAGTGAGATAGAGGCATCCGTGCAACTTTCTTTTTCACATTAAAAAGAAAAAAAATCCGAAAGATTTATTTTCATTTATGGCTTGTAAATGCCTGGCTCACATTCTTTAGGCTGATAAAGGATTTTTATAAAAATGCTAAATAAGATAAACTTACATCGCACCGGAAGAAAAAAAAAGTTATTACGAGAAGCAAACTTTTCCCAGAAAGAAATTGCTCTAAGAAAAACAGAGAAAGAAAATTGCATTTTGCTACATTTTTTCCCTACTGTAAAAAATGTTTTTAATGCTAAGTTCAATTTTTTTTCTTTTCTTTTTTGACAATACACAACTGGGCAGGTCGCTCGAAAGTTTTCAGAGACTTTGCAGGCTGAACTTGCTGATCGGTTGCTATCAATTAACACGTCTCATTCTTTGCGAAAATGATGAGTGAAATGTCAATGCAGTTTCTGAAAGAGCAAAAATAACGAGCAGATGAGTATTTGTATAAAATTGCTGCTGCCGGAATATGATTGCAAGGAGAGAGATTTTTTGTTTTTATTGTTTTTATATTTCTATTTTTTTTTAAACCGAGTAAAAGCAGAAATTCCAAGATTCAAAGCACCAGGAGAGGTATAAGTTCTAAAATATACTAAATGATCTAGAACAGGGATGACCAACCTACAGCTCTCCAGCTGTTGCAAATCTACAACTCCCAGCGTGCTCGGACAGCCAACAGATATAAGGGCACATTGAGAGTTGTAGTTTTGCAATAGGTGGAAGGCCACAGGTTGGGCATCCCTGATCTAGAACATATCATTAATTTAAAGGGATTGTCCAGGATGAGACAAGCATGACTGTTTTGTGGGCCATACCGTTCCGTGTTGTAGCTGGTACTGCAGCTTGGCTCTATTGCAGTAAATGGGCCTGAGCTGAAGCACAATTATTCAGCCTGGATAAATGTAAACCTCTGCCACCTAAAAATGTATAAATGTAATTAGTGAAGATTGGTGAGTAAGTAGCCTTATCCTGTAAATTTACAATACAAGAATATTTAGCTACAAGTATGGCAAATCAATCTCCAACCATAGAAAACAGTGGTGACGCTCCCTTTGGGACCTGTGATGGCTGACCTATTGTTTGTCACTAGTGTTGAGCGAATTGAAGTATCCGAAGTGGCCTTCGATCCGAATTTCAGTGAAAATTTGATTCGCCGCAAAGCCAAATTTCCTTGTGCTTCTTGCTAACTAGAGATGAGCAAATCGAATCCCACAAAGTGGAATTCGATCTGAATTTCAGGATAAATTTGATTTGCCTCGAAGCCAAATTTCCTCATGCTTCGTGTCAGCGAATCGATTTAACCTGAAATAGCGTAAAAAACTAAAAAAATCCATACTTACCTCCTCCATTTGCTCGCAACGGGCCACCAGCCACCATCTTGATTGAAGATCTTGGCCAAAATCCCATGCCGGCCGACATGATGACGTAATCTCACGCTGCACAAGATTTTGCGCCAGATCTTCAAGCAAGATGGCGGCGGCCGAACCATCGCGAGCAAATGGAGATGGTAAGTTTGATTTAATTTTTTTTTAATGCTAATTTTACACTTTTTTTACACTCATGTATCCATCATGTATGAACCTAGCATCTGAGGGGTACGTATGACAACACCATGCCAGCCAGCGAAACGATGTCATCATGCACTGAGCAACATTTCACACTGGATCTTCAATCAAGATGGCCGTTGTGGCCTGTTCGCGCTCAAATGCATAAGGTGAGTAATAATTGTTTTTTTTTCATCTCAGATGCCGCAATCAGTGATGAACGCAGCATCTGAAGAGCTTAATGACAGGGGGCGGCACAATTACCGTTTCCCGTCATTGCACCAGCTACTTACAAAGAAATGCGCTTCGTGACGAACTAATTTGTCACAAAGCAAATTTCTTTGTGACATTTGGCAAAGCAGCCGGATTGAACTTTTGTAAACTTTGCTCATCTCTAGTTGTCACTAAGGTTCACCAAACATATCCAAGAAAACTAGATGAATGACCCAGTACTGGCCGACCAACTAATATGTATTAGACAATTGGCTGACAATTTTTCAGAAGATGGCAGGGAAAAAAGTATTGTGTAGGTTGAATTTCAACATGTCCGATCCTTTAGGTCTCAGGGAATGCTCCCCTTTTTCAGAATGCTTGCTAAGCCAAGCCTGTATGTGCATGGGAAGGTTGGGAGGAACAGGTTTTGGCCGATAGCTGTCTTAAAGAACATCTGTCAGCAGTTTTGTGCCTATGAAACTGGCTGACCTGTTCCATGTGCTGTTGGCAGCTGAAGACATCTGTGTTGGTCCCATGTTCATATGTGCCCGCATTGCTGAGAAAGTGATGGTTTAATTTATGCAAATGTATGTCTCTAGGAGCAATGGGGGTGTTGCTGTTCATGTGGTATGTGTCCTTTCTGCTTCAGCTCACGGGGTATGTCCTTTCTCCCTATCACAGCTCAGGAGGCAGTTAAAGGATGGAACTGAGCATGTGCATCCACCTCTGAAAGGTGGACAGAGAAATAAGAAAAAGAGCAAACAGCAGGTGGCGCTATACAGATACATTTTATTGAACAGCTCACTGGCTATACTAAATTTTTTATAAAATGCAATTATAAAAGTAATCAGATCCAGGTGCTGGTTTGAAAACTGCAGATTATTTTTCACAGGACAACCCCTTTAATCATTTTGTATTCACACAAGTGTGTTTTTTGTAAAGGATATCTTCTATCTCTGATGATCGGGCAGCTTTTAGGTTCCATGGAATGTGAATTTTACAGCTTTATTTCTTTATTTCTTAATTTTATGCTTAGGATACGACTCCTTGTTACACATGTAATATGTGAAAACCTTTACGACAGAGCATATTCAGAATTCGCCCATTAAACGGTAATTAAAAAGGAAAGGCTTAGCCCATTGTATGTTCTACGGCTCCAGACTCCCATCGCACAGTCACTCAATCACGATCCACATATGTACCAACACTAACCATTTGCATCATTAAAAATATATTTAATACTTTTAATGATTGATGCCCAAAAGCATATCTGTGGGATCGTATAATAAATCACAGTACATGTGACGCCGACTTCGAGGAGGATAATTTACATGAGGCCATTACCGTAATAGGCTGTAAAATACTGAACCCGTTATAAAATTGTGTAAAATAATAAAGAAACAACATGTATGTAATTAATGTTACTGGCGGCGGGTTAACCAGTGCATTATGGGAGTCGGCAGTAAATTGCAGTCTTTAATAACCTGGTCTTTCTCACTGGGGTACGGAAATGATTGCTAAAGTGTTACCTTTACCAAATTAACCTCTGTGCAAAATGACAGAAAACCGTGAAGAAAAATGACTTAATATAGCAAAGTTATTAGGGGAACTTCGCTACTTTATAAACAGTCCATAGGGAAAAACCTACAAATATATATAAAAGGTATGAATGTTGGGAATTACACCTATAGACCCTTGGTGTACCATGGGTGGGAATGAAGAGCTGTCATGAGTATGTTTGCCTTCAGATCTCCCCTTCCCAGGGGTGGACTGGGAACTTAAAGTGGCCCTGTAAAAAATACTAAAAGTGGTCCCATTTTGTAGTCAGGTCCAAATTCATGGAAGACAGGGCCAGCAATATCATATTGTGGCACATTATACCGCCCCAACAGAGCCAAATGCCACAGTCCCATCACAAAATACTGCCAGCAGCACAAAATACATCCCCAAAAACTTCCACTGCCCTGCTGTGAGGAGGGCTCAGGCGACCCCCTGGGCATCAGCCCACCGGGAAATATCCCTGTAGGGTCTATGGCCAATCCGCCCCTGGATCTCCCAGCCCTGAATAACGACTGATCTCATGGCAGAGAGTACAAAAATCCTAAACTCCACCATTCAACCTCTTGCATGTTGCAGCCAAGAAGATTGTGATTTGAGATTAGAAAATTGATTCTAAATGAATCAGCTTTGACACAAATTTTGTAAAAATTTGAGTTGCTTCCAAATTTGAATTTTTGTTGAGTTGATTTGGACAAATTTTGGAGAGAGAGATAGAAATTATAAAAAGACAAAGAGGAGAAAAAAGAGTCTAAAAAGAGAAATGTGAGTCCTAGGAGGCATCAGGCTGTCCTACACACATTTTTAGGCCAGCTGGAACACTTTCAATTCTGGTAGAATTGATTCGGACACAAACTGATTCAGCCAAATTGAAACCTAATCAAATTCTGAGTGATTTGCTCATCTCTAATTGTGGTGTATAAAAGATGTTCGATTGCTACTTAGGTCATCTCTGGAACATGATAAGTGTCCTTCTGCCTCCACCATTGTGTTCCCATTGTGGAAATTGCTGCTCAGTAAGATACCTTTGAACTGTGATTTTGCTGCTACTTGTACTACAACTTTAATCCTCCACTCAGTAAAGAGACTCTATTTATTGCAATCCATGGGTCTGATCATTGTGTCCATCCTCCACCAGCCCTACATCCACCCTCCTGCCTTTAATCCTGCCAAAAACATACCACCAAGGACAATTCAACTGCCACCAGGCTGGAGACCCATTACCAGGGTGTGCCCATGGATGGATTGGCCATAGACCCTACAGGGAAATTTCCTGGTGGGCCGATGCCCCAGGGGGCCACCCAAGATCACCTTTCTGCCACTGACCAGGACATAATGAGCTCTCAACAGTGATTAATGCTGTGAGAATCAGGAACTCATGTACCCAGCCAGGGACTGCATATGCCTACTATATTCAACTACCATGCCCCACATCTCACCTCCTAAGACCCCAGCTCCATATCTTAATCAAAGACAACTGGAGGAGGAGGACAACTGGAGGTGGATAGATTTCATGGTCACCAGAGAGGGCCACCTTTTGGTATATTGTGCTACACTGTGTTATTTGGTTCTGCTGGTATGGTATTTTTCTCTATGGTATTGTTGACTCCACCTACTTGTGTTGCCCTGCCTTCAGTTAATTTGGACCTGCCTACAAAATGGGGTCACTTTTATTTTTTTCCAGGGCCACTTTAAGTTCCCAACCCACCCCTGTTTGTGCCCAAGGGAAAAAAAAGGATCATCCTTCATTCTCTGCATAGCCCCAGGGAGCATTAGAGGGAGGACTGTTACTGTGAACTGTCAGTACTATTACCCCTCTCAGGGCCACAACAACCACTCCCATCCTCCAATCCCCATCTTGAGCTTGTTGCATTGGTAGAAAGCAAGACCCTGTGTAAAATTAATTTAATAAACCCTACCCACCTTTTAAATGTCCTGAGCCACCACTATGGTCCACCACTGCTCCGATACCCAATAGACCTAAAGCTGTCACATGCCATTTACAACCAATCATTGGCGTGCATGGAATTTGGATGACCAGTGATTGGCTTTAAATGTCCTGTGGCCCCACACCTTAATTTTGGTCCCCCCCAGACCAAAAGTGGTCATGTGCTGTTCATCATTCACGTCATTGCTCCAGGCCCAATTCTGGGATCAGAATAGTGGTGAGGAACCAGCTGGAGATTTGAAGGTATTTATTTATTTCTACTAAGTATAGTTAGACTCCTGCTCTCGACCAAATTTTTAAAATCTTGGCAACCCCTTTAAAGTGAGAGGCTGTGTCCCCTATTGCTAAGCCACTTATCTCTTGTCAGGTAGTAGATGTGCCTTCAGATGGATATTGTTACAATGTATATTAAGGATTTTCTTGCATCATAAGTCTGTTACTTCCTTTGTAATTCGTTTCCTGTCTGTGGGACAATAATAATCTATTGATGGCTTAAACGACTGGAGGCTTATACTCCCTGGAAGGTCTAAAGAGTGTCATGTCCGATGGTTAAGCCTGCTAATTAATTTTCTTTCCATGGATCGTGGAAAACATAAGACACAGCCGGTCATCTGTTTACTGGATGCGTTCTTGTCTCAATGTGCTTCCTTAAAACAAGGTCAATAGTCACCACCTACATTAGGTATGTCTGAAAAGAAGGAAATTCTACGTTTGGAACAATCAATCAGTCAATTGTTTGCCAGGAAGATGCTGACATACATACAAAAGAGGCAATTAAGACATTCAAAAATATCTGTACATGGACTCGTAAAATGTGGACTGTTTACTTCTGCCAAAATAGGAACATTTAGAAAGATTATAGATAGAGAGCGAGAGAAGGGAAGGACAGTAGCTATCGCTACAAGGACTAGTAGATAGATACGTAGATAGATAGATAGAAAGAAAGAAAGAAAGAAAGAAAGAAAGAAAGAAAGAAAGAAAGAAAGGAAGGTGGGTTTTGAGTAGATAGATAGATAGATAGATAGATAGATAGATAGATAAATAAAAAGTGGTAGTTAAGAGAAAGGAAGAAAGAAAGAAAGAAAGAAAGAAAGAAAGAAAGAAAGAAAGAAAGAAAGAAAGAAAGAAAGAAAGAAAGAAAGAAAGAAAGAAAGAAAGAAAGAAAGAAAGAAAGAAAGAAAGAAAGAAAGAAAAAGGAAGTGTGCCAGCGGCTGAGGAATTTGATCCCAAAAGTCCAAACCAATAAAAAATAAAAAATTTCACGGCACTCCCAAAAGATTGTGTCAAACGATGTGTTCTTTAATCACCAAAAAAAAAGCAACGTTTCAGTCCTCTTGCTGGGACTTTTCTGGGTATCACTGCTTGAGAAAAGTCCCAGGAAGAGGAAAGTTGCGTTTTTTGGTAATTAAAGAACACATCGTTTGACACAATCTTTTGGGAGTGCCGTGAAATTTTTTATTTTTTGTTTTTAGATAGATAGATGGGTAGATAGACAGACAGACAGATAGATAGATAGATAGATAATAGATAGATAGATAGATAGATAGATAGATAGATAGATAGATAGGTGATCAATAGGTGATAACATCATCACATAATAAATACTACTTTACAATAATTTCTCATCTTTTATTCTGGATTTTTGTTCCCTTTCTCTCTGGATATTAATTTGCGCTATTTTCATTTTTCCTGTTCCTAAGAGAAAGCGTCTGGAGATGCAGCAGCAAATATAAATCAATTTCAGCTTGGTTAGTTCCCTGTAAATCACTGGATTTTGACCTTCCCTTGTCACTTGCTTGTACGCAGGATCTGCAGAGGAACAGAAAGTTCTTTCTATCTATTTACTTGAGCTCGTTATGATGTGTCCACACTGTGTATCTGACTATTGATGGAACGTACGACGCGCTCTTCTTGGTAACACTCGGGTTGTGGATGCATTATTTGCTCTATTTACTGTATTTTAGTCATTCCCATATTATATTGATCCACAGAATACATTTACTTCTGTTGGTCTCTACGCCCCTTGTGCTCTTTATTTCATTTCGGTCCTCTTTTTGGGTAATAGGGGAATAACATTAAAGGGGTTTTCCCATCTTGTACAATGGGGGCATATCGCTAGGATATGCCCCCATTGTCTTATAGGTGTGGTCCCACCGCTGGGACCCGCACCTATATTGAGAACGCGGCCCCAGAAGAGAAGGAGGGCGCACCGCGCATGCGCGGCCGCCCTCCATTCATTTCTATGGGGCCGCCGAAAAAAGCCGAGCTCTGGCTCTGCTATTTCCGATGGCTCCATAGAAATTAATGGGAGCCGGGCCACGCTTGCGCGGTGCGCTCTCATTCATTTCTATGGAGCCGACGTAAATAGCGAGCCAGCGCTCGGCTATTTTCGGCGGCCCCATAGAAAAGAATGGAGGGCGGCCGCGCATGCGCGGTGCGCCCTCCTTCTCTTTTGGGGCTGCGTCCTCAATATAGGTGCGGGACCCGCTCCTATAAGACAATGGGGGCATATCCTAGCGATTTGCCCCCATTGTCCAAGATCGGAAAACCCCTTTAATGTTAAAAACTCTCCCTTTGTGGACCACTATGGAGAACCTGTGTCTTAATGGGGTTAACAGAGTGGGTCCTCCAGTCAGCGGTGAAAAACAATTTTTGGAGGACCTGACATGTCTATGCAGACATGCCAGGGGTTGTCTCACCTGGAACATTGGTGGAATATCGCTAGGATATCCCACCAATGTCAGATAGGTGCTGGTCCCACCTCTAGAACTTGCACCTATCTCTAGAATGGAGCGCCCAAAGTTCAGGAGAGCATACAGCACATACACGGGTGCCCTCTTTTTCTTCTATTTAACTGCCGGAAATAGTCAGTCGAGCCAGTGTTTGGCTATTTTTGGCACTCTCTTAGAAATTAATATAGGGCAGCCACACATGCACCGTGCACTTTCATTTTCTTTTGGAGGTTTGTTCTAGAAACAAGTGTTGGTCTACAATGTGACATTGGTGGCATATCCTAGTGATATGCCACTAATGTTTGTGGTGAGACAAGCCCTTTAAATTTGGTTAAATGCCCAGGACGTACCTGATTTACTGTGCATTAAACCAGTGTCAGACTGGGGCTCCTTTGGCCCCACAAAAGGACATTATTCTCAGGGCCCAGCCCCTATATCATCAATAAAGTCTAATAGGTTTTGAATCAAAGTAATAGAGCCTAGTGCCAAGTGATTGGCTCCAAAGGGAGCTCCAAATGGAGTTTTTCTCCTGGACCTTTGGAGACCCTCCATGACTTCAGAGACTGGGCCCAACAGAGAATTCTTTGGAACTCTGGTGGTCCAGTCCAATCCTGCATTAAACAAATCACCCCACCACCACCTCCTCACTAATAACCTTTGGGGTCCAAAAGAAATCTTTTTAGGGTTTTTCTCCTGGACCTTTGGGGCCCACCATGGCTTTAGACACTGGACCCAACAGAGAATTTTCTGGAATTCTGGTGGTCCAGTCCAGTCTTCATTAAACATATCACCCCACCACCACCTCCTCACTAGTAACCTTTTGGATCCAAAAGAAATCTTTGTAGACCTTTTGTTAGGAGGGTTCTCCAAAAAGAGGCTACTTCCTGCTGCTGAGACCTCCAGTGATCTGAAGAGGAACCTAGAAGACGGTGTTCATTTTTCCTGCAGAGCCACCACAGGTGGAATAAAGCATTGCATAGTGTCCACAGAAATCAATAGTCTGACCATGCATGGACATGCTGGGTCCTTCAAAGGGAGATATGTTCTTCATAGCTGAATGGAGGACCCCTCTGTTAAAAGGATGCTAGATAATGGGTTTATTCTGGGTTGAAATTATTCTCAGAGCCCAGCCTCTATATCATCAATAAAGTCTAATAGGTTTTGAATCAAAGAAATAGACCCCAGTGATTGTCTCCAAAGGGAGCTCCAAATAGGGTTTCTCTCCTGGACCTTTGGGGCCCACCATGGCTTTCGACGCTGGGCCCAACAGAGAATTCTCTGGGACTCTGGTGGTCCAGTCCAGTCCTGCATTAAACATATCATCCCACCACCACCTCCTCACTAGTAACCTCTGTATCCAAAATAAATCTTTGTAGACTTGTTTTTACAATCCCCTTTTGTTAGGAGGGTTCTCCAAAAATAAGCTGATTCCTGCTGCTGAGACCTCCATTGATCTGAAGAGGAACGTGGAAGAAGGTGTTCATTTTTTCTGCAGAGCCATCACAGGTAGAATAAAGCATGGTGTCCATAGAAATCTATAGTCTGACCATGCATGGACATGCTGGGTCCTTCAAAGGGAGAGATGTTCTTCATCACTGAATGGAGGACCCATCTGTTAAAAGGATGCTAGAAAATGGGTTTATTCTGGTTTAAAATTATTCTCAGGGCCCAGTCTCTATATCATCAATAAAGTTTAATAGGTTTTGAATCAAAGAAATAGACCCTAGTGATTGGCTCCAAAGGGAGCTCCAAATAGGGTTTCTCTCCTGGACCTTTGGGGCCTACCATGGCTTTAGACACTGGGCCCAACATAGAATTTTCTGGAACTCTGGTGGTCCAGTCCAGTCCTGTATTAAAGATATCATTCCACCACCACCTCCTCACTAGTAACCTTTGGATCCAAAAGAAATCTTTGTAGACCTTTTGTTAGGAGGGCTCTCCAAAAATAAGCTGATTCCTGCTGCTGAGACCTCCAGGGATCTGAAGGAGAACATGGAAGAAGGTGTTCATTTTTCCTGCAGAGCCACCACAGGTGGAATAAAGCATTGCATGGTATCAACGGAAATCAATAGTCTGACCATGCATGGACATGCTTGGTCCTCCAAAGGGAGAGATGTTCTTCATCGCTGAATGAAGGACTCCTCTGTTAAAAGGATGCTAGTTAATGGGTTTTCTAAACCAGTCAGCCCCTTTAAGATTCTACACATATTACACTCTAGTCTGAAGCAGAACATAAACAGATACATGGAATAGTTAATTGAATCTTGTTTTGCTTGGATATTTGATGTTAGACTAATACTACGCCAAATACTCGGGGAACGTGAATTATTTATTAAAAGGAATTTCTCCCGTAAATGGGGTGATTGGCAGTTTCCGGCCTGCGGGACGGCGTGGAGCAATGCCTCGTCAGGGTACGTGATTGACTGACTCCAAGTTGTGCCTGAGTTTTCAATGTCACAAAGGTGTCGCGGATTGAAAGAGTGCAGACAGCTCCCTGAAAATCTCTCACATCTCAGACAATGCCGTGAGATGTGATGTCAGGATGGACAACGTTCCTGAGGGCTGAACACACAGCGAGGACAGTGGATTAGGATGGAAACCATGCAGTGTCCTCATTTCGCATCTTCGCAATTCAGTCGAAAAGTCAAGAGTTGAAATAAAAGCGGTCTAACTGTTAAAGTGACATTGTCAGGTTCTACGAGCTCCACCTCCGGACAAATGTGCAATTGGTGACAAGAGATGCAGTATCAGACAGAACAGCCAGGTGGATAAGGCAAATGTAATAGGGTGCACCTACAGAATGCATCCAAAGTTAGGGTGGTCTGGTTGTCAGGGCAACCTCTCAGGATTGGCTTTCAGTGTTGTATTGATGTTGCGCCTTGTCTGAAGCTGCATCTCCCACTGCCAGTAGACCACAGCGATGTCTGAGGAGTTGAACCACTTGAACAGTGCCGCCAACAGGAGCTAGGCAATCATCTCCATAGGTTCATTACCTGGGTACTCGCATATGCTGTGTTGCTGTACAAACCAAGTCCTGAAGAAGAGGGGGCTCTGCCCTTGAAACGCTGTGGTTTTGAAAAAGGGATATTTCTACACCATCTGTGATGTCTGCCTATCTCCTGTTGGTGGCGCCATTCAAGTGGTTTAATTCCTGTATTATTGATCTACCAGTAAGGAATATGGAGGCAAGTGGGATGGCTGCAGCTTAGCTCTATGTAGTACTAGCCTAGTGTTAATCTGGTGATGGGTGTCTTAGCCGTAGTCCCTCACCATGCAGCAGTGTCCATAGATGCTGGTTGTAGCAGTTCACTCTGCTGACTAGCTTCTCAAGACTCCAATTGAGGCAAAAGGCAGAATAGTGATTGATCTCTGTGGATAATCTTTTCCAGGAGCAGGAGCTCTGACTTGTGCTTCCACTCCAATCTGAGACTGTTCTGGAACTCCCCCTCCTGGCAGAGCACAGGAACAACCCACCCCTACAAAGAAGAAAGGAACAGGGTGATTAGCCCTGTTCCTGGTTAACCCTTGCCTTCCATGTTCTTATAGGTAGATATGGCCATAACATAGAAGTTGCATAACATAATATAAAACAATAACAAACTATTTACAAAACTGTAATAACTCCAGGTCTGTGGTACCATAGAGGTATGGACATTCCATCTCAGATCCCCAGGTTGGGCTGCTGTTGAAAGTGGAGTAACATCTCAAATCACAATGTCAGACCTTAAAATGCACCAAATCAATCCTACACTATTTGATACATTTGGTGCAAATTACATCAATAGAGAGTCCTGCACAACTGACTTAAAGAGGATCCATACAATTTATACAGGAACAGCACTCCATATATAAAATGTGAAGAAGCCATAGGGATGCCGGTGCCCGCCACTAAGGGGTGTGGTCCAGCTCACCTCAAAATAAGTGTCCAAAAAATATAGGTTGAGGCAGCAATCCAAGTTGTTGCAGAAGAACTGTAGTATATATTGTAGATATGTATCCACCAGAAGCAACGTTTCGGCCTAGTTTGCACATGCTTGAAGAAGGTTACAAAGCCGAAACATCACATCTGGTGGATACAGCAAGTTGGAGTGCTGTCTCAATCTATATCTTTTAACGAGGACACATGACAGGTCTGTTTTAGTAACTACTTGCATCCCTCGTGTAATAACAATTCTGGAGCATCTATTCTTATGGCTTTACGTTATACCATTCCTCTATTATTCCTTCTAGACGTAAATGAATTACTAGCAGTTTGCAGAGAAGGTCCAGATGGGTGTTACCAGTAAGGGGGTGTCTCCTGCAGAGTCTGACTCTGGCAACACTTATTGAATATTGTCAGACTGCGAAGGGATACCCCCACTGGTAACACCCATCTGGACCTTCATTAAAAACTTCTAGCATGAATAATAGAGGAATGGTACGACATAGAGTCCTAAGAATAGAAGCTCCCCCTGTACACTGGAGTCTGGCGGTGTCTCAGTTGACTGCCTCCTGTTGATGCTCTCAGTTTCGAACGTTCGCACTACAGCATCTTGCTTCGTGCCGCTCTGCGCTTTTCCAAACCGTCATGAATCCTATGATATACATTGACTGATAGACCGCGTCCTTACGAGCCTTCAGCTCCGAAGATGACGGCTTTCGCCAGCAGTTCTGTGATGTCCCCAGGTCACCCCGTATTAAATTTAATAACAGTCCGTGCTTGATAAATATCTGCTGCGCCCACGACATGACGCTTTCCCCAATGAGCGCACTTTAACGCCGGCGCTGTGAAGTAGTCAGTGTACATTATTATACATGCCGCCATCATGGCAGGAGGCTCCAGTCACATATTACTTACATGCAGGGTGTAAAACAAGCTAACATCAGGAGAGTAATGCACCGGCGAACTGACATCCTCATAAGTGTGCATTACCTTGCGTGCATACCAGCGACAATTTACACGTGTTCACACGCGGTGGCTGCAGCTTTATATGCGCTCAGTGTGAGCTGCGGTTAAGTAAGGGAAAGTTCAGTCAGGGGTGCAAATAGATGGACGCAAAGAGCCCATTACGTTTTCTGACCTGGGGAGTGAAGTGCATGAAACATTTAACTGGAGTTTTTGGTTGCTGTGACGACTAATGTTACTTACAGCTACAAGAGGCGAAGATACAATGATGAGCATTGTGCTTCCGCCGAAAGGGGAGACTGGTGGAGAGGAGAAAAAATGCTCACCACGCTCCGCTCTAATGTGAGTGGAAAAAAAAAAGTCATCATAAAAGCATATCCCGAACAGAGGTGAGAAATGGGTAATTGTGAAACTGAAAACAACTCAAAGTGAATGATCCTGTCATGAGGACGATTGTACAGACCATTAATAATAATATATAATGCCATTGATTTTACTGCATTACATTACATTACTACATGCAAAGTATTGTTCAGTTCCTGTAAATATCTATTTCATATCTATATCTATCTATCTATCTATCTATCTATCTATCTATCTATCTATCTATCTATCTATCTATCTATCTATCTATCCATTGATGTGTCTTTCTATCTACTTCAAATCCACCTGTCATTAATCTTTTATTCAACTATCTTCTATCTATCTATCTATCTATCTATCTATCTTATTGACAAAGGCTCCATTGAGTAGAGCTGAAATGTTGCTGATACATGGATGAATATAGACATCCACCATATTTATGTATTTTTGAAGTGCTGCCTCTTTATCCCTATCTATCTATCTATCTATCTATCTATCTATCTATCTATCATCTATCTATCTATCTAAAATAGGAAAAAGAGCGACAGCAGCACAGTCAGGTGCAGTTGGGTGCAAGTCCTCAATTAACTCCAGGCCAAGAGTTAAACATAAATATCCAAAAAATCCTAAGGATGAGGCAGCACTCCAGGCTTGTGCAAATTAGTAGATCTTTATTCCATGCTTATGCAAGGCATGGAATAAAGAGTCACTAATTTGCACAAGCCTGGAGTGCTGCCTCATCCTTTGGATTTTTTGGATATCTATCTCTCTATCTATCTATCTTTATCTATCTATCTATCTATCTATCTATCTATCTATCTGGAAAATAAACGGGTCTGACACCCTTCACCAAAGTCTGGAGTGCTGCCTCATCATTCGTTTTTTCTTCTATCTATCTATCTATCTATCTATCTATCTATCTATCTATCTATCTATCTATCTATCTATCCCTTTAGTATCTATTTATCTATGTAACTATCTAAATTCAAATTTCCTCTTCCTTCCTTCCTTCCCTTCCCTTTCCTTCCTTTCCTTTCCCTTCCTTTCCCTTCCTTTCCTTTCCTTTCCTTTTCTCTTTTCTTTTCTCTTTTCTTTTCTTTCCTTTTCTTCCTCTTAGGAAGAGGAAGAATGAAAGTAGCCTCAAATTTATATCCAGGGAGAATAAAATTATTGTAAAGTAGTATTTATTATGTGATGATGTTATCACCTATTGATCACCAATCTATGTTCTATCTGTCTATCTATCTATCTATCTATCTATCTATCTATCTATCTATCTATCTAAAAACAAAAAATAAAAAATTTTACGGCACTCCCAAAAGATTGTGTCAAACGATGTGTTCTTTAATCACCAAAATATGCGACTTTCCTCTTCCTGGGACTTTTCTCAAGCAGTGATACCCAGAAAAGTCCCAGCAAGAGGACTGAAACGTTGCGTTTTTTTGGTGATTAAAGAACACATTGTTTGACACAATCTTTTGGGAGTGCCGTGAAAAAGAGAATAAAATTATTGTAAAGTAGTATTTATTATGTGATGATGTTATCACCTATTGATCACCTATCTATGACATATCTATTTATCTCCTATCTATCTATCTATCTATCTATCTATCTATCTATCTGTCTGTCTGTCTGTCTATCTATCTATCTATCTATCTATCTATCTATCTATCTATCATCTTACATCTATCTAGCAATTTGAGTCTCATAAAAGTATGACGTGCCTATAGTAAGCTATGGTCCCTGTTAGTGATGAGCGAAGTTATGAAAAATTTGATTCAGCTGCTTTGCCGAACTTCACAAAGAAATTCGATTTGTGACAAATTGCTTATTTTGTAAGTAGTGGGTGCAATGACAGGGAACGATTGCGCCGCCCCCGTCATTGAACCCCTCAGATGGTGAGTTCATCACTGATCGCGGCATCTGAGATTAAAATTAAAGCCTTTCAGTTGAAAAAAAAATACACACTCACCTCATCCATTTGATCACGTAGAGGTCATCATGGCCATCTTGATTGACACCGTGTGAAATCTCACAAGATTTTGCGCGGTTTCTGCAATCAAGATGACTGTGAAAGCCTCTTTGCACTTAAAAGGATGAGTATGTTTTTTTTTGTTACCACCATTTCAGGAAAAATAGATTAGTTACCACGAAGTGAGAGAAAATTTGTCTTTGTGGGAAATTCCGGAAATTTGGTTTGAAGTCCACTTCGGATACTTCGATTCGTTCAACACTAGTCCTTGTATTACAGGTTCTTTCATGATGGATCCATAATATGATTGTGTCCTTGTATTTCAGTAGTATTCATTTCCCAGGGACACAGTCACATCTGCAGTTTACATTGTAACAATAAACAAAAGAATAATATTTATTCGAAAAAATAAAATAAAAACAAACATATGGGGAATCCAGGTTGAGAGACTGTAGTTCACCGAGCACCAGTAACTGACGACGTTAGCGGAGCCACACGTGACCTTCCATGTCCTATGACCCATTTACATTGCCCACATCGATGGCAGATATGGGAGCAGTCTTCTCTGCTAATAAGGGACATGGTGCCCCACTCTCTATGTGGCACAGAGCAGTATAGAGATGCAGAATATTTGCCCACACAACAGATGAAAAAAAGGGGGCAAACTGCCAAAGGTCCCCGGTGGCCAGTTGGGTAATTTTCTTCCTGCCTGCCATGACGTTTGACGAAACAGCAATTCAATCTTTCTTAACGCACTATTCCCCCTATTGTACCGGCCCTTTCATCCTCATTTCCGGTCCATTGGATTTATTTATTTTGTTCTTTTTATATATCACTTTGAGCATTTCCACTCAAGAGGGAATCCCTTGCTGTTCTCTTTATTAGCTGAAATTCTTGAGGCAGCAAGTGCAAGAATCGTAACGGGTAATTTTTTTCTTTCCCTGTACAAAATGCCTCTAATACAGCGAAAGAACCAAAGGACATTTACGTTACAAAGCTCTTATTGTTTTTGTATTTTGTTATTTTTTTTTAGATGCTTTTTTGGGTTAGGCCAATTCCAGACCACACTTATGCAAAATTGATATGATAATATATACCCGCACGCTACGAACAGCATGGAACCAAAGCTGGATCTGATTTGCAGAGCAAGCCTCGGAGGATTGTAATGATTTCACTTGCTGCTGGTTGTCAGCCATGAGTAAATTTATTGACAATAAAAAAATTAGTTACATTTTTTTTCTGTCAGTAAGAAAAATAGAGATCAATAAAAAGAATGTATAACCACATCTGACAGCATTATAATTCCCACCGCAATCACCACAGCAGTGGTTTCCAGCCTCTGAATGGAGATATGAGCCACCTAATTTCACCAGTTGGAACTCGGTTTATTGTACTTTTTTATGTTCGATTTTTTTTTTTTTTTTTTAATACTTCACTTTATTTTGGCTTTGAAGAGAAGGGCTGGTCTACAGAAATTAAAGGATTTGTGGATTTCTGCTCAGTTCCTTATGGTTAGACGGGTTCTCCTATGATAAGCTGATCATTGGATGTCCTCCAACTGTAATCTATGATTTAGCATGGCAATTCATGTTTACTTTTCTCTTAAAGAGACACTTCCGTCAGAAAGGAGTATTTTTTAACTCAATTTTCATAGAAAACATTTTTTAGAAGTTTTGGCTGTTTTTCTTTTCATTCGATTGAAAATGAAATGCAAAATATTGGCCAGAACTACTAATAAGACCTCCTATGTAGATAGGTAAGCCACTGTTTACTACAGCTGTGAGCGGAAGATATTGGCATGGTAATCCTCATAATAATAGTCGGTGTAGAATTTGAATAACTGTATGACAGATCTATTGTTCTCTTGACAAGCCTAGATAAAGGTGTCCACAGAAGAGATGTCATCACACCGCCCAGCAAGATTATTTTGCATAGTGTCTTCCATCAAGATGGTCGCGGCTGCCTCTTCAGACTCAAATTGATAAGGTGAGTATTATTTATTTATTCATTTATTTATTTTTTAACAGATTAACCCCTGAAAGCCCTCACTATTAAGCTGCATTCACACGACCGTTGTTTTCCCATTCCCCAAGCCACATATTTAGCGGCTCAGATCCGGACCATTCATTTCTATGGGGGCGCAAAAGATGCGGACAGCACACAGTGTGCTTTCTGCATCCGTTGCTCCGTACCGCAGCCCCGCAAAAAACAAAACAAAAACAAAAAAAACATGTCCTATTCTCGACCACAATTATTTTCAAATTAATTTTATTCAAGTTGCTGCCCCCAACTTCTTGCTACCAAAGACGTCTACTTCAGGTGGCCTCATCAGAGTTTAGATTTCCGAGGAGCTCGAGTTGTCTTCTACGACTTAGAGGATAACGAATGTAGTTTTGTGGTAGAGGAAAGTAAGTTCAATTAAACAAGGATAAGACAAAGCAAACTGTCTCCCTCTCCTAAGGAGCTGAATTTGCAATAGCGTAGACTCTTCCCTGAGGCTATTCTTGTAAAGCTTACAACGACTTCTCCTTCTTCCGGGATTCCATTTGAAATTTTTAGTACTTTGACCAAAACATTGCAGCATGTCTACAGAGTGGCACGGAGCGCAAGCGAGCATCTCGGGACTAAGTGGCAATGTCATAACACCGGATTCAGGAAGGTTACGTTTTGTTTTAAAGGGGAAGGCATCCTATTTATCTGTAGACTTTCTGGATTAGTGGATAATCACAAAAAAAAAACTATAAGCAGATCTGTGGCAAAAATGTCTGCCACTGTCCCATTCATCTGAGCGGAGCTGGTGAAAATCCATTCAGATGGATGAAACTTATTTTAATTTACAAAAATTTTTTATAAAAAAATCTGCTTTAGGCTTAGGAATAACAATATTGAAAATTACTGGATGCAGAATTATATGTTAGAATAGGAAAAAATCCAGAAATAAGATTATTTTCAGAATTCCAGATTATTGGACAACCATAGTAAATTTTAATAGGTTTTTATCATTGAGGGGGCTCAAAAATTTGTGGGGCAGTCATTGGTATTTTCTGGCTTGGTCACAGTTGTATGCATCATCAAGCCTTGTTCCATTGACAACAAAGGCCTCCATGATCAATATGGAGATCACAGGAAATTGCAATTCATCCACCTCTCCGTGGCCATGTCCATTGACCAACATAACATATAGTAGGAAGTTACATAGTTGAAAAACGACAAAAGTCCACCAAGTTCAACCTGTAATCTTGTTCTATCGATCCACGGAACAAATCCCTCGAGCAATGTCCATCTTCCTTTTAAAAATGGGTTGGGCCAAAGGGACATTGTCATAAGCCTCAATGTTATTTTGAATTAAAAATTCATCTAAACCCTTTTTGAAGTCATCTCCTGTACTTGCTGTGACGGCTCCTGTGGCAGGCTATTCCAGAGATTCACAGACCTTACAGTAAAGAATGCTTGTCGCCTCTTATGACTGAATTTTTTTTTCTCCAGTGGCCCCTTGTTTTTGAGAGGGTTTAAAACAGAATAGCTTCCCTTGATATTTTTTGTATGGCGCGTTTAATTATTTGTCCAGGTTAATCATGTCTCCCCTTAGATGTCTTTTTTTAAGGCTAAACAAATTCAGTTCATTTACTCTTTGTTCATAACTAAGATCTCCCAGGCCCTTTATGAGTTTAGTTGGTCTCCTCTGTACTTTTTCTAACTCCAGGGCATCCCTTTTATGGACCTTAAAGAGGTTTGCACCCTCCTGCGACTTTAATCTATAATATGACAATTTGCAAGCCTTTATGGAATCCCATGCTGGATCTTGAACTATCTTGGTATAAGTTTATATTTCATTTAGGTTAGTTTCACACTGTCTGGAAGAGAGCAACCTGTCAGAACTCTCTGGGTCCAGTGTAGCCGGAGAGTGCCGCGTGCCCACCGGACCCCATGGACTATAATAAGATTCAGTGGAGATCCAACCGCTTCCAACATATCAGCCAGGATTCAGTTGAACAAAAAATTGCTACATACAATGGTTTTTGTCCGGCTGAATCCCGGCATGTATGCCGAGAAGCTCCTGGATCCCCACCACATCCCATTGTAGTCTTATATACGCTATGGCAGATCCAGTAAACTCTGGCAGGCTGTTCTCTTCTGGAACAGCCTGTCAGATTTCTTTGACACGTGTGAACCTAGCCTAAATAAAAAATATAGACTTTGGATGCTCTGGATAATTCAAGATTAGAGATGAGCGAATCTATTCACCGATTCGTTGATTCGTATCAAATCTTGGAAATTTTTAGCTGCAAAGCGAATCCAAATATTAGGTGATTCGCTTCGGGTTTGTACGCATTTGCTACGTAGTTTGTCCTATAAATTATACGCTATTGCTACGTATAAGTTACTGTTGCGTACAAATTCAATTCATTAGCAAAATTTTACTGTTAGTTCATTTATCATGTGCAAAAGCCCGGGAAGAAAGCGGTCACCTGACCTAGTGGGCAGGGCTTGCTCTGATTGGCTCAGGCTCGGTAAGCCAGTGACGCTTCACTTCTGCTGCGACTGCTGAGACGAGCAGAAGCACTGTGTGTGAAGTTCTGAGACCTGTTTTGTGAATATTGGGGTGTAATTGCTCTGGGAATCCATATTACACATATCAGGGATACTGCAGGGCTAGTGCAGGGCCAATTCAGGGCTAGTAATTAATCAGGCAGGGAGAGAGAGACAGGGAGAGATAGGGAGATACAGGGACAAAGACAAAGAGCAGCTGCAGGGCCACAGAGTGAATTTAAAAATGTCTGGAATGGATAAGCAAAAGGGGTCCAGTTCCAGTCAGACCTCGAGATCTAAAAAAAAAGGAGAAGGTGGCACAGGGCAGAAGTGCCAAAGGACCTGTAGGAGGAGCTTCTACTTGTAGTATTCAAAATACTTGGCCGTTGTTCCACCAGGCTAACCCACAAAGGCGCAAAATTGTAGTGGAGGAGAAAGTGGATGAGGTAGTGGAGTGGATGGCACGCTCATCTCAGTCTCATCCGGATGATCTGCTGTCATCTGCTGATACAGTATCCATATGTAGCCAGGGGTCAGACTCAGGGCATTCCTCCTGCTTCACCATTCCTCTCCAGCAAAGCCTGTCATTTTTGTACGCACTTTGTATGCTTATGTGTACGTGTTCAAAGAGGTTGCGTACCTTTTTACCTGAACGTTCGTTATCAGTGCGCGAATGTTTGCTAAAAGCCATATGATTACCTATATTTTGTACGCAAATTCATCGAATCTATTCGTCGAATATCTGAATCTTAGGAAAAGGTCGGCGAATGTTCAGCGAATAAAATTTTGCATGATTCGCTCATCTCTATTCAAGATTAAGCATGGGATTCCATAAATGCTTGCAAATCATCATGTCATAGATTAAAGTTGCAGGAGGGTGCAAACCCCTTTAAGGGCTTCAATGAACTGTCCCACTATATATTATGTTGGTCAGTGGACATGGCGGCAGAGGAGGATGAATTGCAGTTCCCTCGCAGATATTCTGCACCATTGAGTCTCTTTCTGCGGAATAGAAATTGATTCCTTCGCTCCAATAAAAACAATCAGGTCCAGTTTTTATGTCAGTCCCACAGTGATCCTCACAGCAAGAAATGTACATGCAGCTATTTGTTAAGCTGAGTTAAGAGATTGTAAAGGGCAAATTATGGACAAGTCTGAGAAGGCATGTAGAGAAAAATTCACACATGATGCTGAGTCTCTGTGTGAAAAACAGAAAATGTTATGAAAAAAAGAGCAACTCCCTTTATGACTTATATTAAAGGTTGTAACCTTTGGACAGTCTCTTTTTGTTAGAAGCGTTTCCTGATAATAAGATGACCACTGGTCGCCCTACTGCTGTGACCTCCAGTGGTTGCTGCAGTAAGTTTTCAATTTCCCTGCCGCACCACCACAGGGCAAATGAAGTATTACATGATACTCACTGCAATCAAGGGAGACAGGCAGAGTCCACTCTTCGTCTCTTGTTTAGGTCTCCATCACACACACACTAGGCCACATTTGCTATGTGATTGCAGGGAATGCTGCACAAGATGAAATTACTGCAAAGTTTCTATATAAGATTTTTTAAGATTTATAGGGGTTGCCCCATTTCACAAATCGATGGGATATCTTTAGGTTATCCCATCAATGGCAGATATATGCTGGTCCTACATCTGGAACCAGTTCCTATCTTCAAAATGGGGTCTACAAAGTAAATGGAGAAGACCCATGAATCTCTGTTCAAAAATTCGGGAGTTCCAAAGGTAGCCAAGCTCCAGCTCAGTTATTTCCAGCATTCCCATTGGTGTGGATGGAGCAGTGGCCGCTCTTGCACAGTGCACTCTCCATTCACGGCTATGGGACCTCAACACAGAATGGAGAGCAAGCTGCCCTTCACTTTGCAGGCTCTGTTCTGGAGATAGGAATGGGTCCCAGAGATGGGACCCACACGCCTGACAGTGACGGCATATCCTTGCAATATGCCATTGGTGACTGAGATGGGCCAAACCCTTTGAAGGAGTATTTCAACAACTTGAAATTATCCATTATCTATTAGATTGGTGGAAACCTCACAAGAGCTGGGGTCCTGAAAAGAACGGAGGAGTAGGTCGAGCATGCTCAATGCTACTCCATTCATTTCTATCAGACCTTCAGAGATAGCCTAATACAACGCTTGTTTTTTTTTTTGGCAGGTCCCATAGAGATGAATGGAGTGGCGGTGAGAATACTCTGTGGGTTCTAGGGCTCATTTTTTTATGTCAGTGATTCCCCATATATATAGTTTATTCTTCCTTCTGGTGGAAAAGGGATGACTTCACATTATTAGAAAACCCCTTTAAATATTAACTACCTATCCTTATGATGGGTCATCTATGTCAAATTGTTGGGGTCTGACTCCCGACACTCTCACCAGTCAGCAGAAGGATCCGTGGTATGCTGGAACTAAGCATAGCTCCATATACTGTGTAGTGGTCAAGCACTTGTCCCATTGAAGTGTTGTCTCTGAAGTACATTCCCCAGGTCTTGGTCTATAGAAAATAAAATATCCTTGACCAGTGATCACCTGTCACGTAACAGGTAGGGAATTTTGCAGCCCTGAGCTCCACCCACACCGCTATCCCTACCTACTCGCACAGTCCCCAAGTGGATGGCGATCCCTAGCTAACTTATGTGCAGGGCTTTACCGGGAGGGGAACAATGGGAGAAAACAACAGACTAAGGGCCCATTCAGATGGCCGTATTATTGCGGGTCCGCAATAAGCAATACTACGGCTGCCGCCCGGCGTGTGTTCCGCAGAGCTGAGTATAGGACTTGTTTTATTTTTTATGCGGAGCCGCGGCACGGAGCTGGCTCTGTGCCGCGGCTGCCAGCTCTCATAGAGGTGAATGGGGCTGCATCTATTCCGCAATATTGCGGAATAGATGTGGACCCATTCACACGGTTGTTTGAATGGGCCAAGACAGAAACACAGACACGTAAATGTTACCAAGCCAGGTCAATAAATAGAAG